>CM064911.1:33341951-33833552 GCA_032727855.1 Quercus ilex subsp. ballota
GAAGAATGATAGGCAGTCTTCTTTACCTTACTGCTAGTAGACCTGACATTAGTTACAGTGTTGGAGTGTGTGCTAGATATCAAGCTAATCCCAAAGAATCCCACATGGCTGCTTTAAAAAGAATTATAAAGTATGTCAAAACCATTGTTGAGTTCGGTGTGTGGTATAGCAAGGACACTAATGGTGTCTTAGCTGGGTACTCTGATGCTAATTAGGCTGGTAATGTTGATGATAGAAAGAGTACTTCGGGGGGTTGTTATTATGTGGGTAACAATCTTGTCTCTTGGATGAGCAAAAACCAAAACTCCATCTCTTTATCCACTGTAGAAGCTGAATACATCGCTGCCGGTAACTGCTGCACCCAACTCTTTTGGACGCAAAAACTCCTTCACGATTATGGTATTTGTCAAAAGCATCTCACTATTTACTGTGACAATACCAGTGTCATAAATATCTCTAAGAACCCTGTTCAACATTCTCGAACCAAACACATAGAGATTCGACATCATTTCATTAGGGAGCTTGTCGAAGATGGTACTCTCACTCTTGAGTTTATCCACACTGATGATCAGAAGGTTAACTTGTTCACCAAACCTCTTGACAGCAAACGTTTTGAATTCCTTCGTCAAAACATTGGGGTCATCTCCATGGATTGATCTCTTTCTCTTGTCCCTGTTCCTCATGCATTTGCATCTAGTTTTATGCTTTGTTTTGTTTAACATGTTTTTGTGTGTTTACTTTTTTTTTTTAATATAAAAATAAAAATAAAAATTGAAAATCAGAAAAATACAAAAACAGTGTGTGTTTTGTGTACTTTGGTACTTGTGTACCTTGGATGGCCATTGAAATAAATTTTCTAAATTTTATATCTCTTACAGTTTAGATGAGCATCTCTATGTACAACTAAGCAAGTGAGTTTTGTGGCTCTTATTTGTGATGAGTAAGATTAAGTTATCTCTTAAACTTAACACTCGTATCACTCTTTTTGACAGGTAGGACTAGAAAATCCTAAGAGAAAGGCATAAATAACCTTCTCACCACTGTTGCCCGTCAATCATAATATAACACATGTATACTTCGGCATAGCAAAAGTGCAGTGCCAAAGACATTCGTATGCTTCAGCATAGCAAAAGTGCGATGTCAAATGCTTAACATCTTGGGTATTTCTTTTCTCTCTTTTTATGCCCATATATGATATACTAAAAATAAAAGAAAATATGCAAAGAAAATAAAAAGCAAAAATATTAAAAATGCTTTAAATATGGTTAATATGGCTGCAAGTGTGTATTCTAGGAGATGTGGGAGTTATAGGATGTACCTCGAAAGTAATAGTCCCCATCAAACAGTTATGATTGTGTGTGAGTTAAAGTTATTTTCTCATATCTCAGATCGTCATAACATGTATACACATATGCAATCTTGCAATGTTTTTCACACACAACATGAAATATTCTTTGCTACTTTTGATACATGTGCAGGTCTGATTTTGCCATCACAAGTGTTTACATGTGCTAATGTATGTTCATTAAACTGTCTTGACTTGTTTTTGAAAAATAAAATTAGTTAGACTTGTTTAGTGTGTGTGTGTGTGTGTTTTTGAGGATCCACGTGCTTAATTCTTTGTTGAGAGATGATTTTGAGAGTTTTATATGTTGATTGGATCAATGGTTGAGGTGTATGTTGGATTGCATTTATGTCGGTGTTTTTCTTTTCTTGAAAAACTGCTTTTTTAACCTGGCTCGACACCTCCTCGATACCTAGTTATCTGTCGAGCTTCTCAAGTCTTTTTCTTATTGCAATCTCGACACCTCTTCGACACCTGATGGATCAATTGAGAAAGTTCCTGTCTCCTCAATACCTCCTCGATACCTAGTCGATCGATCGAGCTTCTGTTCTTTGAAATTGGTTCTTATTCCTCGTCACCTCTCGATACCTTCAGCTGTCGACAGCCAAATCCTTGACACCTTTCTCGACAGCTTCCTCGATACCTCTCGACACCTCAGCTGTCGAGATTTATTGAGGTGTCTATATAAGAGCTGTTGCGATTTTTTCTCTCATTCACTCGATCTCTCTTGATCTATCCGAGGCGGTTCCTCTCCCAAACACCCTTTCCTCACTCAAATCTTCAAACCCACTTAATTTTCGGTCTTCCCTTGGTTTCAATCGCTTGGTAAGTTCATTTTTCCCTTCTTTTCTCATGCATTTCATGTTTTGAAACCTAGTTTTTGGGATTTTTGGAAATTTTTGGGGTTTTTCAAAATTAATGAGTTTTTTCTTGAAATTTTGGGTTGGGTTTTCACTTAAATGTTTTCAAAATGTCATACATTGCATTTCATGTGCATTAGAATGATATTTACATGCATTTAGATGTGTGCTCTATGATTGTGTGCTGGTAGGATTGGATTGGGTTAAGCCCATGATGTTTTTCAATTTGCATGTCACATGTTCATGCATTCCCATGCATACATACTTCTTGTTCAATATATTTGATATATGTGAACTATGTTGGGCCTTTTCTGATTGTCTCTCTCTTTATCTCTTTCTTATTCTTTTACGTTAGTAGTGTCTATGGCACCCAAACGTAAATCCACTCCGACTCGGAACCCTCTATGTTCTGGAGATTCCTCTTCCTCTACGGGCAATGTATCTCTTGGAAACATCATGGCGCAGCTGCAGCGCATGGATGCTCGCCTTGATACACTCTCCTCCGAGTTGTATCAGGTGAATGTTCGTGTTGGTCGTATTGCACGACGGCAGGCGACCATGGGTGATTTTGCTTTAGAGGCTACTCCTTCACCACCTTCTCCAGCGGCTTCAGACTTTGAGGATGGTGATGATGATGACGCTTCGGATGATGATGATGGAGATGCTAGCTCTACTGATGAGATGTCTACATGACACTCTACCCTTTGTCATTCGTGACAAAAAGGAGGAGTAGGTTTTGGGTTATGAGAGTAGTCATCTTAGTGGGAGAGTTAGTATAGGACATTTTTGACAGGGGGAGTGTTGATATTTTTGAGGGATGTAGTGAGGTTTTGATGTATCTTTTCTTTTCTATTCTTTATAGATACATTATACTTATTTTGACCAGTTTTACATACATTGTACTTATTTTCTCTATATATGGATGTATGTTTCTTTCACGTTTCTCTTCATGTGTTGTTTCTTTTCTATCTTTATACACATGTTCTTTATACTTGTATGCAATCTATTATTTCTGTTTCACACAAGATGCCTTAATAGTTTTGTTTAAAGTGTTTCAGAAATATAAGTTGTCAAAGTCTACTTGCCATAAACTCTATTCTTGTAAAGTTTTTCAAGAGTTTGTGTTAGGATAGATTTTATTATATTCAACAAGTGAATATGAGTTTAGTGATTTATGACTTCTCTCATATGTTCATTTGTTTGTTGTGATTTTGTCACAGATTGCCAAAGGGGGAGATTGTTAGGACATATGGGTTCTCACTTGTCAAGAACATATGTCACTTATTTATGTAAATTGGCTAAATCTTTTGATAAAACGCACTTTGCTTATAATTGGGTAGTTCTAGGTGTTTTTAATACTTCAAGAAACAAGGTTTCAAGGTCAAGTGTTGAAGTCATCAAGTCTGTCCAAGAAAAAGTAAGTTGAAGTCCAAATTCATTAAAGCTTGACACTTGCTCGATAGCTACCTCGACACTTGCTATCTGTCGAGATTTATAATTTCAGATTTTCTGATTTGATTTTCTTGGGATCTATGAATATGCTTTTGGGCCTTCTTGTCTCCAAACCCTAAACATATAAAATGATTGTTTTAAGAGCCGTCAAGATATATACAAGTTGCAAAAGCATTGGGCAATCTCTGTTCAAGCAAATTATGATCAAAGACGAAGTTCTTGACCTAGTTCATATTCTCTGAAGAAGTTGCTGTATATTTGCACCAAAGGGTTTTGTGACCAAGCATCTTCCTGATCTTCATCGTGTAAGATGAACTGAAGAACTTAGCAGCCAACCTCTCTTCCTTATGTTGGTAATTTGAAGTCGCGTACTGGGATCCGCGCATTGTTTAGTCACGTACTTGGGAGCCATGCATCAAAGGTGGAAATTGTCACTACAGATCAAGTCCAATTGGATATTGGGGTAAGGGTTTAACTATAGGTTGGTAAGGTACTTGGGATTCCTTTACTTGTAACCGCTTGATTTGATAATAGTGGAGTTTCGGGAGTGGTGACCTGAAAATCACCCGGTGGGGTTTTTGCCACGAGGTTTTTCCCCATTCGTAAACAAATCACCAAGTTATTTAATTTCTGCTGCATATTTAGTTTTTGGTGATTTGTTTGTGCTTCCACGCAATTGCATGATAAATTGATTAATTAATAACTTGGCTAAGTAATTAATTGGTTTAATCACAAGGGGTTATTCAGATTGTGGCCTATCAAGAGTTATTGACATATTAGAGGATTTTTGTTATTAACAAAAAGTTCTATAAAAAAGCTAACGTAGTGAGGAGATTACTCTGGGAGGGCTCAAAATTATGGCTCTAATACCATAACAAAAGATTTTTTTTTTTTTTTTTTGCTAAACACCATAACAAAAGATAGCAAACTAAATTGAAATCATGTCATAAAATTGTACATCAAGGAGCATGTGTTTGTGTTAATTAATTGAGTTTGAATTCTAAAATGATTTCTTATACAACCTCATCATATTTTTATACCCTACCTTAATCTTCCCATGTCATATCTTATTGACTTATTCCAATGGTATTTATACACAAACATAATCATAATAATTACCATAATAGAAAAAAAAAAAAAAAAAAAAGAGAGAGAGACTAGTGGTCACGTGAAATTTTTATTAATTTTTGTACCTAACTAATTCAATAATCCTAACTACAAGTTTGGTCCACCTTTTGTATGCATTCAATATTCACAATGGTCGCATAAAAAAAAAATCACAATAGCACCAACCATTTGGCACGCACGTGCATCTATCTAAACGAGTGTTCATTTCTTACTATTAACAAACATATTGGGTAATTCATTCAAAAGAAAAAAAAAAACATTAAAAAAAAAAAAGACTTTTTAGGTGATTCATCCAAAAAAAGAAACATTAAAAAAAGACTTATGCGTGAATAAGATGTAAAAGCAAACGGTCAAGTCAGGTGTGAGTGGACTGTGGACCATAGTTTTCTTGTCGTACACAAAGTTATATTTAGTTTTTTGCTAAAATTTTTTTATTGAAAATATACTAAATTATGCTTGTACCTTGAAAAAAAATGAGAAAAAAAAAATGAAAAAAGTGTGATTTTAAAAAGCTGTATATATAAAAGATAAAAGCTAAAAGTTAAAGCTAATATTAAACAAACTCTAACAGTCCACATAAAAGATTATGAACAGAAAAAAATATATATATATATGATTTTTTAATGTGAAAATTTAAATGATGATTTCATGTGAAAGTGACAAATTACTAGCCTCATCATACCATGCACATGTTATAATTGGGACCAAAGTTTTGGTGCTTTATTAGGTAAAAAATTACTCCCGTAAACTTGTTAGAATAATGTCATCAAAAGCATGATGTATTCTTAGAGCATTAGCAGTAGTGGTGTTAAAAAGCTAAATTGCTATTTTTAGTACCATAAACTTAAAAATTGGGGCTACAGTAGTGGAGGCATATCTAAAAATTTTAGCTTTTGAGCTACAGTTCACAGCCATTTTTGGCTGTGCACTGTAGATCAAAGCAATACCAAAAATATTAATATTTTATTTATCTTTTCTATTAAATAATATTTATTGTCATCTTCTTCCTCTGTAGCCCTGTAGCTCGAACATTTCATTCATTTTTCCTCTTCAGCTCTTTTTTTTTTTCCCCTCCACAGAGAGATTAAAGATCGACAATGTTGATGATTTCAGTAAGGATATCAGTGCCGAAATGGTGAGGCTAAGCTCGACAACTGTTGGGTTCGGTGTCGACCTCCACTTCGCTATTGGGTTCGTGTGCTCTCAGTGCCGAAACGGTTGGTGCTCTTCTTAGTGAGATTTATGGTTTATTATTATTATTATTATTTTTTATATATCAATTGGTTGCTAGTTTTTTGGTTGAGCTTGAGGCTACTGTGATGGTGGTTGTGGTTTGGTTGTGCCGTGATGTTGCCATGGGTTTTATTTGTGTGGTTGTGGGTTGATTTTCTTGGGTAGTTGTGGGCTGATTTTGGTGGTTGTGGCAGTGGAGGAGTTGGCTGTGGGTGGTGGCAGTGGCGATGGCGGCAGCGGGGATGGCGGTGGTGTGATGTATTATTTTATTGGAGTAAATATATTATTTTATTGTGATATTTATATAATTTTATTGTGTTGAAAGTTAAAATAGATCTACTGCTGCTAGATGTTTTGTAAAATGAGTAGGTAAAATAGATAAAGTAACATTTTGTGGTGCCAAATAGCTAAAAAAATAGCTTCACTACTGTGGATGCTCTTAGCTTTAGAGAGAGAGAGAGAGAGAGAGAGATCACTCTATAAGTAGGAGCCCAATAAGAGTTATTGAGTGCTATCAAGTGCAAAATACACTTTCTTTTATAATTGAGTTTTAGGTATGAGCACTGCGGAGAGAAAGTGAACGATCCAAATTAGCAAAGCTTGCTTCATCAGGCTTGATCTCTAGCTGACACTACTGTCCCTTGGAGTTTAGAATACAAGCGCTCTTTTCAAGATAAAAATTTGCGGGTACTTTACTCCATCCTTTCACTTTATTTTTTGTTCTTCAAGATAAAGTTTATCCAAAAACTGATCATTTATTTACTAATTTAATTGAGTTCATATAAACTTTGTGATTTTAATTAAAAAATATTACCTTGCATGGTGGGTCTCTAAATATTTTTATACTAATGAAACTAATTTCCTCTTTTAACTAGGTAGATTCGAACTCATATTCTTTTCTACGAGAGAATTGGAAATTTTCACTGATTTACCAAACTCTTGAGATGTTTGGTACATGTATTTAAAAATATGTGTTTTGTTGTTTGAAAATATGCGTGGAAATATGAGTGGGATGTATGACAAACTCGGTAAGGAGAACTCTCTTGGATAAGAAGAAAGATCCAAGTTTTGAGTTTGAAGTCGGTGGCCTTTAATTCTTCTAATCATGAAAATATCGAGTTTTTTTTTATGAGTGTTTTTTGGCATTTTAGTTGATCTATACCGTTCTTATTCTGGTGCTGTTTTTATCTCTTTGCTCTGTTAAAATTTATTTTTATTTGTATAATAACTTATTATGGGGGATACACTTTTCTAATTGGTAAACTTTTTATAATGTATTTATCAAGATTTTATTCCTTCAATTTTCCTTCTTATGTTTTAGCGATAAAAACTTTTTTCTTTCTCACAACTAATCTACTCTTTCTTCTTTTTCTTATTACGAAACAAGTTTTTTGTCGTTTTAAAAAATAATTCAATTATTTTATTTAAATTTTTTTCTTTAAAATAAAATTTCTCACATATATTGAGGGATCAATAATGCTAAATTATTTCTATGTTTTCACTAAAAAAAAAAGCCAAATTATACTACAACACACTCTTGGCATAATAATCATTTTGTTAATATAAATGTTTGTGTGAGAGATAATGGCCAATGTTCAAGTCTCTAAAAATGAGATAAAAAAAAAATAATTCTAAATTATCCCATCTCTTAACTCAAAAATATTAATGATAATAATGTCAAATTAAAAGTACAAGCAGTCCTTGTGAAGTTGAGTCAAACCACATGTTTTTTTTTTTTTGGTGCATTTTCATTTTGTCCAAAATACAAAAATTCAGATCACAAAATTAGTGATAACTTTTGACACAAATGCCCTCACATGCTTAATTGTAAATGGTGGAGAAAAAATAGTAGGTCTATCTAAAAGTGGCAAGTAATTAACCACAGTTTATCACATTAAATAGTCGTAAGAAAAAATATGAGAGTTGTTGAAAAAAGTTTTACCTTCTACTTTTTGTCTTTACTTTTTAGCAAATAATCTAATTAATATATCTTTTGAAAGAAATTAATTTTTAAATAGATAACCTACAAAAATAAGTAATTTACAAACAGACACCTAGAATAATTCCCAAAAATAATTGCTCTTTTATTGTTTGATCGAACATATTTTACATCTGTTGGGAAATTTAGACCCCAGTTAATAGAATTAACAAGTTTTAAACCAAAGTTGTTAATTAGATTTATTATGAATAAAACTTGTTAAAATAAACAAACATCAATATTATGTCAATAATGAATGCAGCGGAAAAGTAAATAAGACAAGATATGATGACACAGGAAAACCAATGAAACCAATTAGTTTCACAGTAAAAAACTTGGGTGGAAACCTTCCCGAAAAACAATCCACTATAGTAAAGAAAAGTTTCAGATTTAGTACAAAACCTTTGTCTCTAGACTCTACAATCCCCATAGATGAACTTACAGTAGAAACCTTCTACCGATTCAGAACCTCTGAACTCTTCAATATATGAACGTCATCCTTTTTTATGCACGAATCTCAGTACATGACTAACCAATTGCGCGGATCCCAGTATGCAACTTAATCACCAACTAGAAAAAGATTGTTGGCTGCAAAATTCTTCACTTCATCAACAATGAAGATCAAGAAGCACTTGATTACAAAACCCTAAGGCGCAAAGACGTAGTAGCTTCTTTCAAAGAGAATAAGGCATCGGTCACCTTTTGCATTTGTTCTCCTTGTATTCTCTTATGTGACAGCCTCTAAAATAAGCCTTATATAGGTCTAGGGTTGTGAGAAAAAAAAACCCTAAAAAAATATATAAGCCTGGCCCAAAAATCAAATCTGAAAATTTTGATTTTCGTAACCTCGATAGATACCTCAATAGATAGTATCTGTCGAGCCTTATTAAACCTCGACAGATATCTATCTGTCGAGCAGGTGTCAAGCTATTTGTCCGCAGGTGTTGAGTTATCTGTCTAGATTTAGTGAACAAACTTTCTTCACTTGTTTCTTGGTCCAATCTTCATAGCTTTAATACTGACTTGAACAACATGTTTCTTGAAATATTAAACACATCCTAGATCTACCCAATTACAAGTAGCCATCTACATAAAATATTGACATATGTTCCTAACATGATCCACATATGTCCTAACAATCTCCTCATTTGGCAATCGGTGAAAAAACCACAACAAACAAATGAACATATGAGAGAGGTCATAAATCACTCAACTCATATTCACTTGTTGAATACAATAAAATCTATCTTATACAAACTCTTGAAAAATTTTGTAAGAAGAGAGTTTATGGCAAGTAGACTTTAACAACTTATATTTTTGAAACAATTTAAATAAAACTCATCAATGCATCTTAGTGTGAAACAGAAATAATAGATTGCATACAAGTAATAAGAAACATGTGTGTAAAGATAGAGAAGAAACAACACATGTAAAGATAGGTGAAGAAGACATACATCAACACACACACACACACACACACACACACACACACACACACACACACATACACACATATAAAGATAAGCACAATGTATGTAAACATGGTCACAAGACCGGTGTACAAGAAGAAAGAGGTAAGCACTCCCCCCAACAATATGAAACACATCTCCCCCTTACAGAGGCATGTATTTCTCCCCCTAACATGTAGAATCTTAAAAAGAAACATGATCCACATATGTCCTAACAATCTCCCCTTTTGGCAATCTATGACAAAACCACAATAAACAAATGAACATATGAGAGAAGTCATAAATTACTCAACTCATATTCACTTGTTGAATACAATGAAATCTATCTTAACACAAACTCTTGAAAAACTTTGCAAGAAGAGAGTTTATAGCAAGTAGAATTTGACAACCTGTTTTTCTAAAATGATTTAAAGAAAACTCATCAAGGTATCTTAGTGTGAAACAGAAATAATAGATTGCATACAAGTAATAAGAAATATGTGTATAAAGATAGAAAAAAACAACACATGTAAAGATAGGTGAAAAAGACATACATCAACACACACACACACACACACACACACACACACACACATACACACACATATAAAGATAAGCACAATGTATGTAAACATGGTCACAAGACTGGTGTACAAAAAGAAAGAGGTAAGCAATCCCTCTAACAACATGAAACACATCTCCCTCTTACAAAGACATATATTTCTCCTCCTATCATGTAGAATCTTAAAAAGAAACCAGATATTTTCCACAATTTCTCCTCCTTTTTTTCATGATTGACAAAAGGTACAAGAAACTAGAAAGCTTCACCCGAGAAACATAAAGATGATCAAAGATGATCAAAAGGGCACAAAGAATCTATAAAAATGCATGAATGTAATGAAACAAGATTTTATGGATGATAAGATAAAAGAAAGATACAAAACATGTGAAAAACAATGCATGCAAGAGGATCTCGATCGATCAAGAGGTGTCGAGATGTTATCGAGCCAACCTCGATGGATCGAGAAGCTATCGAGAAGACAGGAGCTTTCTCGATCGATCCACCTAGCTGTCGAGGAAGTGTTGAGATTGCAATAAGAAACAGCTTAAGAGTTTGACAGATAAACTAGGTGTCGAGGAGCTGTTGAGATTGCTTTTAAAAACAGTTTTTTCGAGAAGAGAAAAACACAGTCATGAATGCAATCCAACATGCAACTCAACCAATGATCCAATCAATATATTAAGCTCTCAAAATCATTCTTAACAACACTTTTAAGCACATGGATCCCAAACACACACACACACACACACTAAACAAGTCTAACTAATTTTATATTTTAAAAACAAGTCAAGACAGTTTAGTGAGCATACATAAACATATGTAAACCTTGTGATGGCCAAATCACATTGTACCTGTTAGGTTCTAAAGACTTAGGAACTAATGTATTTAGAACTCTAATGTGTAATATTGGCAAACCATGATCAAAACAGTTGTTAGCTTTGTTTAGACTTGCTCAAAGTGTGTGCGTTTATGTAAAGTTGGAATCGAGTGGCTGTAGAGAGTATCAGTGACTTTCGGCCTAGCTCGATCGATCGAAGCTTAGACTCAATCGATCGAATATCGGGCAGAATGTTTTTTTCTACAGAATTTCAGTTTAGCCCAAAGTCTACTTAAATGTCTTGGGGTTCAAGTAAAACACTCCTATATATAAGGGAAACCCTAAAACGTTTTTGAGAGCTTTTAGAGAGATTAAAGTGTCGTCTTGTGCCTCTTTTTATTTTTAGGGTTTTGTACCCAAAAGCTCTCTAAAGGTTGTTGCTCATATTGCTGTTTGTGTGAATCTCTTATGAGATCTAAGAGGAGCTTTCCTTCACACAAGTTTAGGATTATCAAGGAGGAGATTTCTTCAAGAACTTGATGATCATTCAGTTGCTGCCATAAGAGCTTAAAGATACACAAGCGAGAGTGCTTGTACTTGCTGGAGAATCCAAGAAAGAAGGAGTCCGTGGTCTCGGAGCTTGCACGTGGTCGTATCAGTAAGTTTCTATTGGTGGGTAGCAATAGAATGTTTGTGGTCTAAATTCTATCGTAAAACTTCAATTCTTTCTATAGTGGATTCAAGTTTACCTTAAGAATAGCTAAGTTAAATCCTCCTCAGGTTTTTTACTGGTTTGGTTTTTCTAGGTGATCATATCTTTGTTTTATTTATTTTTCTGCTACTATACATAATATGATTGTATGATTGTGATAACCTAGATCTGAAATTTGACTAAGTAATCACTTGGCTAATTAACTAGGTTAATCTGGTTGTGTTTGAAGGGGTCTAAAAACATACAGTACCTATATATGTATCAAGAGTAGCAAAGAATATTGCGTGTTGTGTGTGAAAAATATTGCAAGATTGCATAAACGTCTACATGTTATGATGATTTGAGATATGAGAAAATTACTTTAACTTACACACATTCATAACTGTTTGATGGGGACTATCACCTTCGAAGTACATCCTATAACTCCCCCATCTCCTAAAATACATGCTTACAATCATATTTAAAAGCATTTTTTATTTTCTTGCTTTTTATTTTTCTTTGCATATTTTTCTTTTATTTAGCATATCATGGCATATAAAAGAAAAAAAAAAAGAAATACCCAATGATAATTGACATTCCAATTTTGCTATGCCGAAGCACACAAATGTCATTGACATCACACTTTTGCTATGTCTAAGCATACATATGTCTTTCATGATTGGCATGCAACAATGGTGAGATGGTTATTTATGCATTTCTCTTAGAATTTTCTAGTCCTTCTCGTCAAAAAGAGTTATACAAGTGTTAAGTCCAAGAGATAACTTAATCTTTCTCATCACAAACAAGAGTCACAAAGCTCACTTGCTTAGTTGTGCATGGAGATGCTCATCTAAGCTATAAAAGAGACAAAATTTAGAAAAATTTGTTTCAGTGGCCATCTAAGGTATACAAGTACTAATGTACATAAACACACATTGTTTTTGAATTTTTCTGATTTTTCAATTTTTATTTTGAAAAACAAACAAAATAAAGACTAAACAACCAAACAAAAATAGGCAGACAACATGAAAGCATAAAAGAAAGATGCATATGCATGAAGGCATGATAGAAAGATGCAGATGCATGAAAGTATGATTCTAACAACAGATAAGAAATCAAGCAAAAAGAGTCATACTTTAGATAGAAAGAATTAAAGCAGAGGACAAACAGAAAAGACAATTAAGTCTTAGACTCCTTTCTCACCCACACAGCACGAGTCTTTGACCATGAAGATGAAAAGACACGAGTCCTAGTATGTCTACTAAAGGATATAGAAGAATTAAAATTCTCCTGAAATTAAGTTAAAAGCTCAAGACTTTTGATAACTCTCCAAAAAAAGGTGTAGGTCCTTGAGAGGAAACCTGTGACCGTTTGGACAATTGCTTATGAGAATACAACTTAAAGCAATTAGGACGAATGTGTCCAGAAACATCACAATAGTGACAAACATGAGGTCTAACAAAGGATTTAGAATTAGCCAGGACAGTTTTGGATTTCATACCTTTATCACTTTTCTCAGATTGGGACACAAAGACAGACCTTGATTTAGAAGCCGTGAAAGAGAAGGGGCTGGAGGAAACAACATATCCTAAGCCAGTCTTATCGAAACTAGGCTTTTGAGCACTCAAGACCTCATCAAGCTTTGCACTAGACATCCTCTCTATTTGAGTTCTAGCTTGACTAAGCTCAACCTCAAGATTCTTGACCTTCTCTTCTAATGAGGTGTTCTCCACAACAAGAGTCTCAACTAACTTTGTAGTCTCATCTAGTTTGACTAATAGATCAGCTTTTTCAGTTTTTACCTCATTAAGCTCTTTTCTACAAAGATGAGAAGTCTTTTCAGATTTTATAAATTTAATGCATAGCTTATCATAGGTTTCCTAAAAGGTCATCTTCTTGGGCACTTCATCATAAGAATCCTCACTATCACTAGCACTTTCCATAATCACCTTATCGGTTGAGGCAGCAAAGGCCATAACATGACGACATTCATTCATATACTTATCAAAAGAATCATTCTCAGTATCACTCTAAGTAGCAACCAACCCTTTATCTTTTGACTCCTTAGTCTTTTCCTTCATAAGGTAGTTTGGGCACTCTATCCTCTTATAACTAAAACCTTTGCACTCATGACATTGAATAAGGGTTTCTCATTCTTGCTCTTCCTAGAGGATTTAGATTTCCTAGGAGGTTTGCCCTTATCATTTTTCCTAAATTGAAGAAGTTTGATAATCTCATCAGTTATGAAGGATAGATCCTTATCCTCATCAATATCTTCATCTTCAGAGTCCTCAATCTCTTCTTCTATACCCGTAAAGAGCCAAGTTTTTACTCTTTCCACCTTTTCCCATTAAACCTAATCTCATCCCATAGGTTTGAAGGTTCCCTACAAGCTCAGTCAAAGAAATTTGATCAATGCCTTTTGCTTCTTCAATGGCAGTGATCTTGGCATGAAATCTTTCAGGTAATGACTTAAGGATTTTTCTAACAATTTTGGATTCTGCAATACATTCTCTAAGGTTAAAAGCAGAATTCACAATATCCTTGAGTTTAGCATAGAACTCATCAAAGGTCTCATCCTCCTCTATCCTTATTTCTTCAAAACTACTAGTGAGTCTTTGAAGTTTCACAGTCTTTACTGCCTTGGTACCTTCAAAAGTGGTATCAAGGATGGTCCATGCTTCCTTGGCAACTTCTGTGGATGATATTTTCTTGAATTCCTCAATGGTCACCCCACAAAATAAAGCATTTAAGGCTCTACTGTTGAAATTTGCTGCTATGATTGTTGCATCATCCCAATCCACCGGCACTTCCTTTAGCTTAATCCAGCCAACTTCAACAGTTTACTATACCTGTTCACCTAGAGCATGTAAAAAAACTTTCATACGAACTTTTTAGTATACATAATTAGTTCCATCAAATAAAAGAGAAATCAAAAGAGATTGTTCACGATTCATGACAACGGGAGTCAAGGATCACACTCAAGAAATTAATCCAATCAGAGTGAACTTGCTCTGATACCACTTGTTGGGAAATTTAGACCCTATTTGATAGAATTAACAAGTTTTAAACTAAAGTTGTTAATTAGATTTATTATGAATAAAACTTGTTAAAACAAACAAACATCAATATTATGTCAATAATAAATGCAGGGAAGAAGTTAATAATATAAGATATGATAACCCAAGAAAACCAATGAAACCAACTAGTTTCACAGTAAAAAACATGGTGGGAAACCTTCTCGAAAAGCAATTCACTATAGTGAAGAGAAGTTTCAGATCTAGTACAAAACTTTTGTCTCTAGACTCTACAATCTCCATAGATGAACTCACAGCAGAAACCTTCTACCACTTTAGAACCTCTGAACTTTTCAATATATGAACAAACCCTTTTTTATACACGAATCCCAGTACGTGACTAACCAATTGTGTGGATCCTAATACGCGACTTAATCACCAACTAGAAAAAGATTGTTGGCTGCAAAGTTCTTCACTTCATCAACAATGAAGATTAAGAAACACTTGGTTACAAAACCCTAAGGTGCAAAGACGCAGTAGCTTCTTTCAGAGAGAATAAGGTATCAGTCACATTTTGCATTCGTTCTCCTTGTATCCTCTTATGTGACGGCCTCTAAAATAAGCTTTATATAGGTTTAGGGTTATGAGAAAAGAAACCCTACACAAATACATAAGCCTAACCCAAAAATCAAATTTAAAAATTATAATTTCCGTAACCTCGATAGATACCTCGATAGATAGCCATCTGTCGAGCAGGTGTCGAGTTATCTGTCCGCAGGTGTCGAGCTATCTGTTTAGCTTTAGTGAACAACTTTTCTTCACCTTTTTCTTGGTCCAATCTTCATGACTTTAATACTAGACTTGACCATCATGTTTTTTGAAGTATTAAACACATCCTAGATCTATCCAATTACAAGTAAAGTGTGTTTTGTAAAAAGATTAGCCAACTACATAAAATATTGACATATGTTCCTAACATGATCCACATATGTCCTAACAACATCGTTTTGTATATTATCAAAATTATTCAATGGCTCTAACCATTGTTATGAAAATGGTTCTAACCATTCAATAGTCCGGAATAACCAATGTTCAGACATCTTTCCCTCCCTGTATGTTTGTTTCTAAATAAATAAATAAATAAAAAAACCTACTCAAAGCAGAAATTTTTCATTATTTCTTTCCATTTTGTCTTTATATAGATTGATTCATAACTATTTCAACAGTGTAATTAGATTTGACTTGAGATTTTTCTAAAATGCCTAAACAAGGTTCAAGTGACGCAAGTTGTATTATCTTTCTATTTATCTTCCAAATCTATACTTTTTTGAGTTTAGTCAAATTGGCACATAACTTGACTCGATGGATTTTAAATCAATTGTTTAATTACGTCAGTAAAATTGAAAATGGTGGGAACATCTTTTGTATGTGATTCATCAACAGGTTTAAATGTGAATGCCCATTTGTAAACACAAACTATTGGTTAATACAACTAATAAAATTTCTTATCCTTGAATATGAAACATTGGTTTGAATTCCGTATTCACATGAAATGTTATATGACAATTGTGATGCCTACGTTAAAATTTGTGTATAAGCACAAAGAAAATGCTAAAGTTATTACAAGTTTTATGTATTAAGTTTACAAATATTTTCTTATTTAATGTATGATTTATGCTAATAAATGCCTCGTGTGTGTTTGAAGAATGATTATAAGAGTAGTTTTTTGCTTATTTTTTATATATTGTTTGTGAATCCAACGCATCTTTTTATCTTTTTATGCCTTTTCATTAAATATCACATTTCTACTTCTGATGATTTTCCTATTTTGTTCATCCCAAAACCTATAGCCAAATTTCTCATCACCATAGCCAATGAAAAAACATATTTTAGACTTTACATCAAGTTTACTACGAGCATCAGAATTAATATGAACATAGGAAACACAATCAAAAACTTTTAAATATGAAAATTTTACCTCTTTACTGCTCCAAACCTCCTTAGGAATTCTGAACTCCACGGGAACTGACGGCCCTCGGTTTATCAGGTAAGTTGCAGTGCTAACAGCATCAGCCCAGAAAGTTTTTGGTAGTCTAACATGCAACCTCATACTCCTAGCATGCTCATTGAGAGTTCTGTTCATGCACTCAGCCACACCATTCTGCTGTGGTGTTCCAAGAATGGTATTCTCCATCCTAATTCCCTGTGCAACACAATACTTATTGAACCCTCCATCTATGTGCTCTCTTCCATTATCTAACCTCAAACATTTTACTTTCAAACTTGTTTTTGTCTCAACCATGGCCTTCCAATTCTTAAAAGTTTCAAATACATCAGATTTATTTTTCAGAAAATAAACTCATACCTTTTTTCTTGAGTAATTAATGAAGGTGATGTAGTACCTTGAACCTCTAAGGGATGCAACTGGGGAAGGCCCTCACAAATCAGTGTGTACTAACTCCAATTTTTCAACCTTCGGTGTCCTGCCAGTTTTCAAGAAGCTCACCCTTTTCTACTTTCCTAAGATGTAGCTTTCACACATGTCAAAATCAACGGACTTCAATTCTGGTAGTTTTCTTTTTGACAGCAGCATCTTCATCCCTTTTTCACTCATGTGACCAAATCTACGGTATCATAGGCTTGTATCAGTACTTGCTTCAGCAACTGTAATTGTGTCTCGTGGACTTGAGGTCATATAGAAAGTGCCAGTCTTCTTTCCACGAGCCAATATTCTAGCTCCCTTTGTAACCTTCGAAGTACCGCCAACAAATAGTATTGCATGCCATTCATCATTAAGTTGTCCAACAGAAATCAGATTCCTCCTCAAGTTAGGAATATGTCGAACCTTCTCCAGTAACCAAATAGATCCATTGGGCAACAATATCCGGACGTCTCCCATACCTACAACGTCTAAGGCTGAACCATCAACCAAATACACCTTACCAAAATCACCTGCAACATAATTCTGTATGATTTCTCAGTGTGGAGTGGTATGAAACGAAGCTCTTGAGTCCAAAACCCAATCATCAAGTGGACTATCTACTGCAAGAAGTAATGCATCATGTACCTCTTCTGTTACAGCATTAGTAGAATCATCTTCATTCTTCTTCTTAGGACTTTTGCATTGGTTCCTAAAGTGACATTTTTTCCCACAATTTTAGCATTGTACATGTTGGCCTGATCTAGATTTACTTTTGTTCTGATTAGAATTTTTGGATTTTGATTTGCCCCGATTTGAATTTCTGTTATTACCTCTGCCTCTTGTCTCAAAGTTTATGGCAGAACCAAATCCTGAGGTTTCACCTGCATCTCTTCTGCAAATCTCCTCAGCTAGAATTAAACCTCCTATATCATTATACTTGAGCTTTTCCATTCCTGTAGAATTGCTTACTGCCATCCTCGTTGCCTCCCAACTGTTTGGTAAAGAAGTCAAGACGATCAGAGCACGAATCTCATTATCAAAATCAATTTCTACAGATGACAATTGATTTGTGATAGTGTTAAATTCATTTAGATGCTGTGCTACTGATGCATTCTCTGTCATGTTCAGATTGAACAGTTTCTTCATCAGATGCACCTTGTTATTTGCTGACGGCTTTTCATACATATCAAGCAAAGTCTTCATCAGATGTGCTGTGGTCTTCTCCTTTACAACATTGTGCATAACAGACCTAGACAGAGTTAATCTGATAACTCCTAGTACCTGTCTGTCAAGAAGAACCCATTCCTTAGCCTTCATAGCCTTAGGTTTTGTCCCTAAAAGAGGCAGATGCAATTTCCTCCCATAGAGATAATCTTCAATCTGCATCCTCCAATACACGAAGTCTATGCTATCAAACTTTTCTATTCCAGACGCCTTTCCTGCTTTCTCTGCCATTACTCCCACTCAAACCTAAACCCTAGGCTCTGATACCAGTTGTAGGGAATTCAACCGAAATTCTAACTTGTGAGAAACAAAAAAAATAGAGAAAACACACGTCAAAGAAAAAAAAAATCACACGCACAAGACAGTATTTACGTGGTTCGACAATTTGTCTACGTCCACGGAGTTGTAGGGATTTCACTATTATCAAGGAAAAATGCAAAGTGCGGCTACAATGTTTTTTTCTTTCTCTAAAACACAACAAGACAAAACCCTAATCACCAAAAAACAACTTTTATATCTTATGCATAGGATTCACAATGGGCTATAAAATGAGCCAAAGCCCAAGCCGTAGCCCATAGACTAAGCCTCAGAAAATCTCCCATTAAAAACCACAAAACATTATACGGGTCGGGTCGGGTCATCAACTGGATCAAACATAAACTAGGCTCCACAAAGACCAATAACTACCAATTGACAAGGGCAACTAGTCAGACGAATTAGAGTATTATTGGGTGGCAGTCAGTTTGGTTGAAACTGGTAATGGAAGAGAGCGGCTAGAAAACTCACCAATCACCATATTAAAAAAAAAAAAGATTCGGTGTAGATCTTATCAAATATAGTAAAGATCTCATCGAATCTGATGGATATATATCAACAAGATATGTCACTAGAATGGGCTGAAAACAACACTGGAGTGAGTGGATATCACAAGATTTCATTGGGCACTTCGTCGAAATGGTTAGACCTTGACTGATTAAGGCTTATTCACGACAAAGTCGGGTTTGTCGGGTTTTAGGAGAGACTTGCCAATTGACCTGTAGGAGTCAATTCCAGATGGTGGAGAACCATCGTTGACTGCTGGAGTCATCATATTTATTGGTGTTAGGTTTGTGGGTCATAGTTGGCGGGTCTTGGACACCCCTTTATGATCCACAAATGTGGTGAAGCCTTCTCATCCAACATCTCATGGATGGTTGATTAGCTCTTAATCAAAATCCCTACTTCACTTCTAAAAACTAGTTTGAATGGCGACTCTTATGTGGGCTTCCTTTCAATTGTCTAGTATTCCCACAAAAGACTAGCGAGTCCTTATGGATGACACTACTAAAATGATTATTTAATTACATGGTTTAATTGATAGAAATTAAAATTTTATGTTTAGTTTAAAACTAGGGTTAAATGTTTTGAGTTTATTAATTTTACTTAATAATAATTGAATAAATATTGGCATTAAATGAATTATTTAGATTTGAATTTGAAAATAATTATTGATAAAATAAATGAGCAAAATTACTAAATTAGTAGCATTACATAAAATAATTCTAAAATAAAAAATACTTTTATTTGTCCTCTATTATCACTTTACATCCCAAATCTCTTTAGAAATTCATTACCAAATATAGGACTACAATTGTTTTTGCCACAATTCTAATGTCATGGACTATAAATAATGGAGAAACAAATTGTGAATTTATGTTAAAGTAATAATCAACCACTCAATAGTGTGTGGTCAAAATTGTGACAAAGTTATGGTAAAATGAGCATTTGTAAAAATAATGAGGAGTTGTGATTGCAAAACAGAGTTTTAGGTTTTAAAAACATTTTTTTAATTTCCCAAAACGTCTAACCAAATGAACCACAAAACTTAAAGTTCTACTTATGTAGTAATGTCAAACAGTTACTTGATTGGAGAGATTATTGTGTTCACGGCTATGATTGAGAGAGAAGATTTTCTTAGTGTATGGATTTCTAAGGGCACCTGGATCAATTAATACAAAATAGAAAAAGTGTTCAATTTTACACATTTTTGCTCAAAAACTACGCACATCAATCCATCTATAGCACTATTCATATAAAAAAATTTCTACAGTAACTGTGCATATTTACGCGATTACTGTAGCATTCTATTTGATTATTTAATTTTCTCTCTCTCTCTCTCTCTCTCTCTTCTAGGTCTCACCCTCTCTTCAATGTTTAGATTCAAATTAAGAAGAATAAGAGGGAAACACCTACCCATCACCACAACCAACCTCCACACCACAACCCACTGCAGCATCAAAATAATCCTATTTGTTCATTTAGACCTGCTAAACCAGATTGTTTAACCTATTATATTAAACAAGTGATTACTTAGATTAATTATTCAGATCTAGGTTAAATACAAATAAATCATATCATGCAAAGTAACAGGAAAAAATAATAATAATACCACGATATGATGACCTAGGAAAGCCGATGAAACGAAATGTTTCAAGGTAAAAACTAGGAGAGGATTTGACCTAACTATCCTTAAGGTAAAGTAAATCCACTATAAGAGAATTGAATTTTTTACAATCAGATTTAACCCCAAATCTATTGATACCTCACGTAGTAATTTACTGATACAACCACGTGCAAGCTCCGAATCCACATACTTCTTCTCTTCTCAGATTTACACCAACACAAGCATCCTTGCTTGTGACTTTGAGATCCCACTCAAATGTTTCAAATCACTATCAGTAATGATTTTGATGTAGCAACTATGTCCTACCAACGCTTGATTGTAGATCTTGCTCCGGTAGATTTTTGTGTAGTTAGAAGGTACAAAACCTCTTAGATCTCATAAAGAGTAACACACAAGTCTTCCAAAAATCTAAAAAACGTAGCTAGGGTTTCCCTTTTATATGTGGAGAAGTTGGAATGAAACCCTAAACATTTTCACGGGCTTGGACCTGGTTTAAAAATCTACAGAATTTCTATTCCTGCGATTTTCAATCGGTCGAGCTTAATTTTCCTTTTTCAGTAGTCAACTGAACTTAAAACTTGAAACCAACATTTTTAAGCATTTCCTAACACCTAGACTAGGCATGTTTTGTTCTCGGTTTGCCAACACAATAAAAATATGATTCTAAACATTTAAACCTAAATCTTTAGAACCTTACAATCTCTCCCTTTGGCAATCTGTGACAAAACACACATACAAAATCTAATGCTTAAATTAAATGCCAGCCCAAATAAATGATATTGCCTTAATACAATTCTTACACAACCACTAACTATTAGTTGCTAGTATAGACAGTAGTTGTATGTTAGGACATATGTGTTTCACTTGTTAAAAACGTATGTCTTTCTTTTATGTAATTGGTTAATCCTTTTGACAAAACACACTTTACTTGTAATTGGGTAAATCTAGGTGTTCTTAATACTTCAAGAAACTGTGTTTCAAGATCAAGTGTTGAAGTCATCAAATCTGTCTAAGAAACAAGCTGAGAAGTGCAAGTTTACTAAATCTCGACAACTATCTTGACAGCTAGCATGTGTCGAAGTTTAAGAAGCTTTTTAGCCTGTGTGCTCGACACCTGCTTGACAGCTGCTTGACACCTCCCATCTGTTGAGGTTTAAGAAAGAAATAGAAATTCTGATTTGTTTTCTTGGGATCCGTGAATATGTCTTTGGGCCTTCTTTTCTCCTAACCCTATACATATAAAAGGATTGTTTTAAGGGCCGTCAAAGAGTACACAAGTTGCACAAGCTTTGAGAAAAGTTTACTCAAGAAAATTGTGATTGGAGACAAAGTTTTGCCTTAGTTCATCATTCTTGAAGAAATTGCTGTGTATGTATACCATAGGGTTTTGTGACTAAGCATCTTCTTAATCTTCATCGTGTGGATGAATTGAAGAATTTTGCAACTAACAATCTTCTCTAGTTGGTGATTGAAGTCATGTACTGGGATCCGCGCAATTGGTTAGTCACATACTTGGGAGCCGTGCATCAAAAGGAGAAATTGTCACTACAGAACAAGTCCAATTGGGTATTAGGGTAAAGGTTCAACTGTAGATTGGTATAAGGTACTGAGATTCCTTTACTTATAACCACTAGTTGTGATAATAATGGAATTTCGGGAGTGGTGACCTAAAAATCATCCGGTAGGGTTTTTACCATGTAGGTTTTCCCCATTCGTAAACAAATCACTGTGTCAATTTAATTTCTGCTACATAATTAGTTTAGCTGGTGATTTGTTTGTGCTACCACACACTTTGTATGTTAATTAACTTAATTAATTAACTTAGCTAAATTAATTGGTTAATTTATCACAAGGGGTCAATATGCGTTTGGCCTATCACTGTAGAAAGAATAAACCTGTAAATTCTTGAGACACTAGAAACAAACCATAAACGCATGTGTGGAAAATATAGTACCATAATCTAAGTAAAAATCTAAACTTTAATTCACAAAACATATAAAGAGACAGTAGGATCATAATGAATAACCTCATCATCAATAACTATCATAATCAAGAACCTCATCAATGTTTGTAAAACAAGAACAGTAACACTAAACAGATTTAAACAGTGAAATATGAAAATAAAAGAAATATGAGCAATAACAATACATCAAACTCCTCATATGTACAAAAACTCTACTCCCCCTAAGTACAAAAAGTCCTAAAACCTACTTCCCATTTTTGTTATGAATTTCCAAAGGCAAAATCAGTCATCAGAGGGTGGAGGAGGTGGAAAAGCACTCCTATACTCCGCAAAATCTGCTCTCAAGGATGCAACCTCCATCAACAACTCATCCAAAAGCTGTCCATGAGCTGCTTGAGTAGTCATGAAAGACTTCATCATGGCACAGAGTGAGAGAGGAGGGGCAATAGTAAGGTCTACATCGTCATTACCACCAGAAGGATCCATAGCTGTAGTCGGATCCACAAAAGTCTCCTTAGCAGCAGGCATAGCACCAGAGGCAATAGCTGTAGTAGAAGCTTCTCCTCATGATCTCTTTGTCGTCCCAATGCTTGGTTCAGCACTTTTCATTTGTGCTTGTTGCTGTCTAAGAAATGTGGCTCCTATGGGGTAGTGATGTGAACTAACTCTAAGGGTGGAAACTCAAACAACCTGAAAAACCTCAAAATCCTATAAATGTACATGGCAAAGAACAATTTTTGACCTTTACTCTTACTCCTAGAAATATCAACAATGGTTTGGATAAACAGAGAGGGAAAACACATAGAACCATCAGTAACAAAAGCATAAAGAAAAGCACATCTATCTATAAGAACAGTATGAACATGAAAAATAGGATAGATGTTATGACAAGAAATCCTCAAATGTAAAGAATTAAGCATAGTAAATTCAAAAGAATTGATTCATGGTTTAGTACTCCAAGAAATAGGTCTACCACAAAGAAGTGACATAATGTCATCAATAGAAGGAAACTGAGTGTATAGGTATGTGTGTTTACAAACTAAAGGCACTCCTAAATCTTCGGAAACAATTTGTTTAGTGATGGTAAACTCTTGACCTCTAATCCAGGAAATCAAGTAATGACCACCTGTAACCTCAGAATAGACAGATAGGTTAGAGTAAAACTCTCTAATCAAAGCTGCAGGAGGAAGATCAGACACCTCACACAAAGACACCCAGTTCCTATGAATGAAGGGATCTAACTCACTCAAGACAACTTCTCTTTCACCCCATATGGACCTATATTTAGTCAAGGTCTCATAAATCTCCTCACATTTGGTAGACAAGAACCTAACTCTATCCACTAAGGCTGAACCAGAAAAGGATGACCCAAGGTTCCTATTAGTTCTAGTCTTAAATTTCCTACCAACCTTAAGAGCCATGACTAAAGACAAAAACAAAACAACACACCAAAACCAAGGGCAGATTGCATTAAGAAGGGTTAGAGACAAGATAACATGGAATTTTTGAAAAAACTATAGGATGCATGATATTAAAATTCATATGATACATACTCTAATGCTTTAAAACAATCAAATTTCATCAAAATTTTGAACATTGACCAAGAAAACTAAGAATTTTAGAAAATCCACAATTTTGAAAAACCTAATTTTCAAAAAGACCTTATATCGATCAATTGAACAACATAACAAGCATAATTCATGTTACAATCACTCAATCTATCAAAAACACAAGCCAATTTTGTTCAAATTTACCCAATTTAACAAAATCCCCAAATCTCTCAAGAACATAAGAACCCTAATTTCAAAAAATTTTATAAACCATGAAAATTTTGAAATTAAAGTGTGGGAATCATGTTTAAATGATGCATGAAGAAAAACCCATGATTCTTTTTTTATCAAAATGTCCAAAAACATTAAAAAAAAAAAAAAACCCCCCAAATTTCTAAAAATGCAGAAATCCCTAAGAAAATGCATGAAAGATGCATGAAATCAAGTAATTTGATTAAAAAGAAAGGGCAAATATGTCTTACCTTAAGTTTTTGAAGAAAACCTTTGAATCTTTGCCCAAGAAAAACGACCCAAAAAAAAAATGGTGAGAAGGGATTGAGAAAGGAATCGAAGAGAAAGACAAGGAATAGTTTAGAAGTCTGGTTTGATTCCTATATGTTTTGAAAATATGAAATCTGATCGGTCGAGAGGAATCAGGAAGGGATTGAAATGTTCATAAAAATATGCTCGACTAATCGAAGGGAATGGAGAAGGAATTGAGCAAGCTCAAGACTTTAAGTTGAAAAATTGAATTTTCCTCTTCCCTTTTCGATTGGTCAAAAAATAGACTCAATCGATCGAATCCTGAAGAAACAGAAATTTTGAAAATTCTAGAAAACTTTTTTCTGCAAAAACATTTGAAAAATTGTTTTTATGATATGAGATGTATGTTCATGATTTCAAATGTTTTACAAAACCAAACTTTTCTATGAAAAATTCAAACTTTAACAATTTTCTTCAATCTTTTCTTTCCCCACTCCCCCAAAATGCATTAAAGACATCAAGAAGCTAAATTTTGGAAGGCCACAAAACTTAACACACAATCACATGTACAGAGTTTAACAAGATTTGCTTGTGGTGTGTGCAACTAGTAAGTCTATGAGATACTCACAATGTGATATGTAGATAGAAAATAACCACAATTTCTACATTATTCATCACATAAGTTTGAAAGTAACTATCACCTAAAGAGTTACATCGTATAACTCCCACATCTCCGAGAAAACATGCTTGTAATCGTGCATTTTATTTTTAATTTTGCTTTTTCTTTTTCTTTTGAAGCATATTTTTCTCTGTTTTTCATTTTGCTTTTTGCTTCTTTTATCTGTTGTACAGTAACACATTAAGTATTTTGCAGTGTAAGTGCTACATCTTACTGAGCATGGCTTTTATAATTTGCACATAGATGTTCATGATTGGCGAGTAATAGTGGTGAGATGGTTATTTATGTCTTTTTTCTAGGACTTTTTAGTCCCTATAATCAAAAGAATATGACTTCAAAATCAAGAGCATGCGATTAAAAACCATAAACAACTCACACAATATAAGCACTACATAACACAAACTAGCAAAGTGCAGAAAAATAAAACTCATCAAAACTAAACAAGGTACACAGCCATGAAATGTAAATTTCATAAGCCAACCTCAATTACACATCTTGAAGATGTATAATACAAAAGAATGTTCTTTTTCTTTTTTGTTTTCTGATTTTCTCCTTTTTTTATTTAAAAAAAAAAAAACTAAAAAACAACAAAAACAAACCTAGAATGCAACATATGAATGTCATGCAAATGCAAACCCTAAAGAAAAACAATTTTGGTCACAGGAGATTGAAAGAATTAACAAAAGGACCATGTCAGACAGACTCACTAAGGCTGAGTCTTTTATATCCAAACTCTTTTAGATGCAAACTTGGAGTTGGGATTTCTATTAGGATTGGCCCTAATTTGAAATTCATTATTGGCATAAAGGTTAAGAACCTTTACCAGATCATGGATAAGTGTCATAGGATCTTGAAGATAAGGTACACAGTCATGAAATGTAAATTTCATAAGCCAACCTCAATTACACATCTTGAAGATGTATAATACAAAAACTTTTTCTTTTCTTCTTTTGTTTTCTGATTTTTTTCCTTTTTTTATTTTAAAAAAATAAAAAACAACAAAGACAAACCTAGAATGCAACGTATGAATGTCATGCAAATGCAAATCCTAAAGAAAAACAATTTTGGTCACAGGAGATTGAAAGAATTAACAGAAGGACCATGTCAAACAGACTCACTAAGGCTGAGTCTTTTACATCCGAACTCTTTTAGATGCAAAATTGGAGTTGGGTTTTCTATTAGGATTGGCCCTAATTTCAGATTAAGCATTGGCATAAAGGTTAAGAACCTTTACTGGTTCATGGATAAGTGCCATAGGATCTTGTGCTTTTGACACATATACTTTTTGTTTGGTTGCTTGCTTTAAAGCTTGCAACTTAAAGCAATTTGGTCTAATATGCCCAGCTCCACCATAAAAGTGACAAAACCACTAAGGTTTGTGGTTTTTCTTGCTTCTAGATTAATTGGGATTCTTAGGTTTAGACTCACTTAGATCTATCCTAGTTCTTCTAGAAGCTGGAACTTCTTCCTTATGTACCTTAACTTCAAAAACAGATGGATGAACAATAGAAGTAGATGATGCAAGTACAACTTTGGGAGTATTAACAAATGAAGAAGATCCAATCTCAACAAACCCTAGACCTGTCTTATCAAATAGATTTTTGAACATTTAAAATGTCATCCAATTTGGAAGTAGAAGTCCTATCTATTTGTTCTCTAGCAACAAATAATTCTAGTTCTAAACTTTTAACTTTTTCAAGCAAAGTCATATTCTCAATCTTAACAGAATTCAAGAGTTCATTGGCATCAAACAACCTTAACAGCAAATTATTATTTTCTTGTTCAAGAGTGTTTATCTTTTTCAACCCTAACTTGACACTCATAGCATCTTTGACTGCAATCTTGCATAGCTTGTTATAAGTCTCTTGCAAGTCAGCATTCTCAGAGAGTTCCACATCAGAAGGGTTTTCATCAACAGTCTCAATTTCTTTTACTATAGCAGTAGTAGTGAAAGCCATGAAGTTTCCTTCTTGATCACTTTCAAACTCATGATTAGAAACTTCATCATCATTTAAAGTAACATCCATAGCTCTACCTTTGGATCTTAAGAATGTTGGACACTCAGATTTTAGATGACCATAACCCTGATAACCATAACACTGTTGTCCTAAAGAACTATTAAAAGATTTACCTACTTTATCTTTTGATTTTTTAGAATTGTTTTTTTTTTTTTTTGGCAGTGTCATTCGTCTTCACATTCTTAGGATTAATATTGTTTCTATTTCTTGCCCTTCTATTATTATTTCTCAGAAAATGTCTAAAGTTCATGGCAAGATAAGCAATCTTAGTAGATGAAAGTTCATCATCAAATCCATAATCATCAACATCATCAACAAATTTCAATGCCATATATTTGGGTTTATTAGTATTTTGTAAGTTAGATTCATATGACTGAAGAGATCCTACAAGTTCATTTACAGGAATAGAGTCAACATATTTACTTTTAGATATAATAGTCACTTTAGGTCTAAAATCTTCAGTTAATGATTTAAGAATTTTCCTCACAATTTTAGGTTAATTATAAACTTCACCCAAGTTAAAAGCAGAATTGACAATATCATCCAACTTAGCATAGAATTCATCAAAAGATTCATCATCAGACATTCTAATTCTTTCAAATCTAGAGGTCAACTTTTGCAATTTATTGATTTTTACTACCCTAATGCCTTCATGCATTGTTTGTAAGATGTTCCATGCAGTGTGAGCAATCTCTACATTTGAGATCCTCTTAAATTCTTCCATGGAAACAGCATTGAATATCACATTCATAGCCATAATGTTAAAGCTTGTTGCTTCCTTTTGGGCAGTAGTCCATTCACCAATAGCAGTGGTTGGTCTTTCCCAACCGTTTTCGATAGACAGCCATACTTTCTCATCAATAGATTTCAAGAAGGCTTTCATCTTAACATTTCAATAAGCATAGTTATTACCATCAAAGTGTGGGGGGATCATAAGAGAGTGACCACGTTCCATGACAGCAGGGGTCAAGGATCAACTCTAGGTTAAGAAACCTATAAACAAGAGCTAACCCGCTTTGATACCACTTGTTTGTTCGTTTAGACCTTTTAAACCAGATTGTTTAACCTATTATATTAACCAAGTGATTACTTAGATTAATTATTCAGATCTAAGTTAAACACAATTAAATCATGTCATGCAAAGCAGTGGAAAATAAATAACACCACGATATGATGACCTAAGAAAACCGATGAAACAAACTGTTTCAATGTAAAAACCTAGAGAGGATTTGACCTAACTATCCTCAAGGTAAAGTAAATTGATTATAAGAGAATTGAAATTTTTACAATCAGATTTAACCCTAAATCTATTACAACCTCATGTAGTAACTTACTAACACAAGCACATGCAAGCTTCGAATTCACGGACTCCTTTTCTTGTCAGATTTACACCAACACAAGCACCCCTGCTTGTGACTTTGAGATCCCATTCAAAAGTTTCAGATCACCATTAGTAATGATCTTGATGCAACGACTATGTTCTACCAACGCTTGATTGTAGATCTTGCTCTAGTAGATTCTTGTGTAGTTAAAAGGTACAAAACATCTCAGATCTCACAAAGAGTAACACACAAGTCTTCCAAAAATCTAAAAAACGTAGCTAGTGTTCCCTTTTATATGTGAAGAAGTTGGAATGAAACTCTAAACATTTTCACAAGGCTTGGGCTTGGTTTAAAATTTTGCAGAATTTCTATCCTTGTGATTTTCAATCGGTCAAGCCTAATTTCTCTATCGATCCAGCAAGGCAAAAACTCTCTTTCTTTTTTTGCAGTCAGCTGGGCTTGAAACTTGAAACCAACACTTTTAGGCATTGCCTAACACCTAGATTAGACATGTTTTGTTCTCGATTTGCCAACACAATAAAAATATGATTCTAAACATTTAAACCTAAATCTTTAGAACTTAACAAATCCAAACACAATCAAACCAAAATCAACTCAAACTCATCACAAACCCAACTCAAAATCAACCCAAAACAAAATCAACTCAAAATAAAACACAACAAAAAAGCCATTCAAAAAATACCCAAATCAACCTAAAACCTAACCTACTACTGCCATGGAAAGCTTGTTGCTACCATGAGAGAGAAAGTGAAAGAGCTACCATGAGAGAGAGAGAGAGAGAGAGTTTTTTTTTTTTTTTTTTTTTTTTTAAGAAATGACACTAGTCCACTGTATTGGGAAATGAGAAAGAAAATGTGTGTTTTAATGTGTGTAGGTAAAAGGATAAAAAAATGATTATTTAAAGAGAATAGAATGTAAAATAGAAAACCTGATGTCGGTGTTTTTGCAAAGTGCTTGTGTAAAATGGAAAAAGTAGGTTGTTATGTTAAAATAGACAAAAAATTTTAGATAGACCGATGTGAATGTTCTAGTCTATAATCACTGTGGTGGGAAATAGATCTTTACCTTTTCCTAAAAAGGAAAATAATTGAGAGAGAAGAGGCAAGACTATGACAGGTGTTGACATATTAGAGGATTTTTGTTAGTGACAAAAAGTTCTATAGAAAGCAAACATAGTGAGGAGTGTTAAATTACCAATTTTCCTGAAAGCTTAACCTAAAACCTAACCTACAACTGCCATGGTAAGCTTGTTGCTACCATGAGAGAGAAAGTGAAAGAGCAACCATGAGAGAGAGAGAGAGAGAGAGAGAGAGAGTTTTTTTTTTTTTTTTTTTTTAAGAAATGACACTAGTCCACTGTATTGGGAAATGAGAAAGAAAATGCGTGTTTTAATGTGTGTAGGTAAAAGAATAAAAAAAATGATTATTTAAAGAGAATAGAATGTATAATAGAAAACCTGATGTCGGTGTTTTTGCAAAGTGCTTGTGTAAAATGGAAAAAGTAGATTTTTACGTTAAAATAGACGAAAATTTTTAGATATATTAGAGGATTTTTGTTAGTGACAAAAAGTTCTATAGAAAGCAAACATAGTGAGGAGTGTTAAATTACCGATTTTCCTAAAAGCTTAACCTAAAACCTAACCTACAACTGCCATGGAAAGCTTGTTGCTACCATGAGAGAGAAAGTGAAAGAGCTACCATGAGAGAGAGAGAGAGAGAGAGAGTTTTTTTTTTTTTTTTTTTAGAAATGACACTAGTCCATTGTATTGGGAAATGAGAAAGAAAATGCGTGTTTTAATGTGTGTAGGTAAAAGAATAAAAAAAATGATTATTTAAAGAGAATAAAATGTATAATAGAAAACCTGATGTCAGTGTTTTTGCAAAGTGCTTGTGTAAAATGGAAAAAGTAGATTGTTATGTTAAAATAGACGAAAAATTTTAGATAGACCGATGTGAATGTTCTAGTCTATAATCACTGTGGTGGGAAATGGATCTTTACCTTTTCCTAAAAAGGAAAATGATTGAGAGAGAAAGGGCAAGACCATGACAGGTGTTGACATATTAGAGGATTTTCGTTAGTGATAGAAAGTTCTATAGAAAGCAAACATAGTGAGGACTGTTAAATTACCGATTGTCCTAAAAGCTTAATCTATTTAGATATGGTAAATTTAATCAATACTTCTAATACTGTCCCTCACATGTGGGTTGAAACTACTTTTTAATAGGTGAGACCCAACATATGGGAATTTAAATGGGAGGTAGAGTGGAAGAGATAGGGATTGAACTTAAGAGCTTTTGCTTTGATACTATGTTAGATTACCAATTATTCCAAAATCTTAAGCTATAGGGATATCATAAATTTAATTATTTAATCAATACTTCTAACAAGGAAATTGCTCTAAGTGGGTTCAAACTTATGATTCTTAATGCATTGAAAGAAGAAGCAAGCTAAATTGATATTCATGTCATAAAATTGTACATTAGAATATATATATATATACATACATATATATATATATATATATATATATTATAAAATGAAAATCTTTGAGATATTATCATTTTTAAGTTTTCTTATAAGATTTTGAAAATCCAAATTTTTGCACATTCAAATCCTAATAGGACTAAGTGACTTGTCCTGTAAATACCTACTTATAGAGATTTGGGTTTTCGACAACTTTGTGCCTTAATTTTGGACCATAATCGATCTAACATAAATAGTTTGAGGGAAAACAACCAAAGTAAAAAATAGGATTTGAGACTTTGACTTTTCGGACTTGAAATTTTAATTGCATGGGTTATTTATTTATTTATTTATTTTTAAAAAGTAATATTTGCCAATTGTTCTTTGTGCTTAGAGCCTTGTGGAGCCATATTCATATTAGCGGATGTATTATCCTAAGATCAAGCCCATCCTAAGAAAGTTTATAAGTAACAGGTTTGGTAACAAATTTAGTTGTACTTTAAGATTACAACTTTACTCAATATCTGTTTATTAGATATAAATTTCGAAAACTCTACTGCTGGATTACATTTTCTTCTTATATCCTCCATGCTTACAAAATTTCTAGAAAATCAAAAATTGATAGTTATGTCATCAATTAAATATTTAAATTTCAATTTTTTATAGTCTAAAATTATGCATAAGATATATATAAGTTTATAGATCCAATAATAAATTACATTCGATTGACATGAAATTTGACATATGTTTTAAAAATATAAAAAAAACATGTAATTCAATAATTAAATTTTAAAAATATGTAACTATGTTAATTTTTATAGTGAAAGTTGTAGCCTAAGCTATAATTAAGTTTGTAAGCAAACTTTTTTCTACCTAATATCTAGAATAATTATCAATCTATAGCCTTCAAGAAACTTTTAGCAAACGTTACTAAGTTAATCATCCAATAAGCAAACATTCCTCAAATACTATAACTAAAAACTAAAGAGAGACTTATAATTGTTCAAGGGATAGCACGGTGATTATAATATCATTAAATATGTCTCATAATGTGTGGTTTGGGAGAGAGAAATTTTGTATTAATTTGAGTACCTAAACAACTTTAATAATCCTAACCACGAGTTTGGTCCGCCATTTGGTGAACACAATGGGACCAATCATAAGGCACGCACGTGCAATCGAGTGCATGAGATGTGCTAGCCGCCTAGTCCCTTTTGACTCTTGTCCCTTTTGTTTGTTTGTTTTGTTTGTTCTTTCTAATGAAATAATTTATTCGGCAAACAAAAATTATATTTTATAGAACACAATTTGGTTCCTGTTTCTACCATTCGGAAAAAACTTAGATAGTCTCGGAGCAGTGCTCGGGGCTCTCACAAAGTGGACAGGCCCCACATGTGGGTCCCACCATGGGGTTCACCCACTTTGTGAGAGTCCGGAGCACTGCTTTGGGACTACCAAGTGTTACCCACGTGTGAATAAGCTGTAAAAGTAAAGTAAATTAGGTCATGTGTGAGTTCTCTTCTTGACCCACAAAGACTCCGAAAGCAAGTCTATCCCACGGCAATGGAAAGACCTTGGACTTTTCGCCATCTAGAATCCAGTAGATAAGTTGGCAGTGACACTAAAATTACCATTGTTGGGTTCTTGGAAAGGGAAGTTGTTGGGTATTTTGAGAGCAGTGCTTCTTATGAGGAGTGGGTCCTCCCATGAGATCGACCCCTCATGTGAGAGGGGAGAGCTCAGGAAGTACCCAGTAAATTTCTTCTGGAAAATGACAATTGCACTGGTCCTTATGACTAAATTAAAGAACATGCTATATATTACTGCAACTGTGCAAGTCTTCGTTTCACATTGCATTACTATATACAAAAATGCTAGCCGTACAAAGTTGAATCATTCATAAAGCTTCCTTAAATTTTGATTTTGATTGGCTCTTTCACATCTACACTTCCATGCGTCTTGTGAGAGATCACACTATAAAATAGGAGCGCAAGAAGAATTTAGGAAGTACTATCAGTGTACAAGATATTGTCTATTATGATTGAGTTCTAGCTATGACCGAATAGAGAATTGAGAGATCCAAATCCAAAAGCTTGCTTCATCAGGCACGATCTCTAGCTGACTGCACTGTCCCAGGGGAGCTAAGTATTCAAGCATTCTCTTCAAGATAAAATTTGCAGGTTCTTTATTTCATCCTTTCACTCTTTTTTTGTTCTTCAAGATAAATTCTGCCAAAATAATTGATCATTTAATAATTTGATTGAGTTCATACTCCGAAACCTGTAAACTTTGGGATTTTAGTTTTAATAAAATATACCTTACGAGGTGGGTCTCTAATAAGTAGGGGAATTCAAATTCAAAGTCTTTCCTCTATGAGAAAATTGGGAAACTTTTTCTCTAAGTTATAAGATTTTTGGCGTGATGAAATTGAAATGAGAGTTTATAAACCACTAAGTCTGTTTGTTTGTTTCTTTCTTTCCCAAAACTTTTCCACTCATTCTCTTTCTCTCTCAATTCAATTCTTTTTCTACGTCGTTGTAACATTGTCGGCCACCAAAACAGACCTTCACCCAAGACCAATAAACCAATTACCCACACCTCCACCAAATCGGTCAAGGCCTACCCTTTTCTCTAATGATCTCAGATGTATGACAAATTTAGTAAGGAGAACACTATTGGGGAAGAAGAGAGATCCAAGTTCTGGGTTTGAAATCGGTGGCCTATGACTCTTCCAACCATGAAATTATCAAATGCAGTATGTGTCGTGGCTGGTTTGATCAACCATGAAAATATCAAATACGGTATGCAGTATGTCTTCTAAATCTATACTTTTACGTAGACATGACAGAATGGGCGTTGACTCGAGTCAAATGTGAACTTTTAGACGTGAATAAAAAAGGGTCAACTTATGACCTGTTCTTTTTTTTGGGATCAACCCAACCTGACCCAGCTAACTAGTGATCTGGCCCTTTTTTATTTTTTTATTTTTTATTTCTAAAAAGTATTTAAACTACATGCCAAAGTCTAAGTGCATAGATATAAAGAGAAAAAACACTATATTTAGCCATTTAGCATCCATCCAGTGGCAGTTGCCGTGCTCCCATTTACATTTTTTTTTCCCCTTTTTTTTTAATATTTAATTGAAAGGAAAAAAAATTCAAAACGTAAAAACCTCTATAACTTTACTTCTATACTACTAATCATCTAATAGTAAATGTTAAATACTAATACTAAATCTAACTAGCACAAAACAAAACTAAAATAAAAGGAAAAAAAAAAAATCCAAAAGTCCATATCATTAGTGAACTTTGAATTTGAAGTGTGTGGACTTAAAATATATACTTTTCGGTACTCAATAGGATCTATCTTTCTCTCAAGTAGTTGTAAACTTGTAATATTAAGCATTACGGTTATGAGTTATTAACATGAAAGATTTTCTTATCATGTTTGTAAAGAATTTTAGTCATGCTCAAACTGTTGAAATTGGAAAGATATAGAAAACTTTATGTTTTTTTTTTTTTTTTTTTTACCCTTCACATGCATAATAGTAACACAAATAGTTTAATAATATCAGGTGCCTACTTAACAAAAAAAAAACACTAATTGGTACCATAGTCTAATGATAAAGATAAATTATTATGGAGCCAATGCCACAAATGTAAATCTATCGTATTTATACAAAAAGAAAATTAATTAGAATAGGAGGAAAAATGCTTGATTAATTTCCAAAAAGTACATGGTAGAAATATAAATTTTATTTCTTCAAAATATAATTATAAACTTTATTATAGAAAATACGAATATTTCATTGTGTAAGGACCTTTGTCTGACATATGCACACTATGTTATTGATTTATTCTAAAATAATAATAATAATATTAGGTGAATAATTCTCTTATACTAACGTGATTTTGTAGCTTCCTAATATCGAAGTTATTTATTGAAGATTTTTGGACTCTTTACATTTCTTAGCACAAGATAGTGCACATATCATCACTTATTCATGTTGTAATTATGATGTCACAGAATTTCTCATGAAATAATTGTGATGCCTACATATTTTTTAAGATTTTTTGGATACATTGATAGTCGGAGTTTTGAGAAATTTGAATCATGAATATCTCAATTGAAAATATTAGATTGTGATAGTTGAGCTACAAGATTCTTGTTTATATTTTATAAGTTTAAATACATGAACCTGCATGCAAACATAATTGATACACAATTTAAAATTGGGATGCAATTAGAATCTAATTTAGATTCTTGGTTAAATTTTCTCTCCACCTCTCCTTTTATATTTTATGTAAGATTTGCTTGACACTCTCTAAACTATTAGATCTAAACTCTTTTTGGTTTGGATTTCAATTGAATTGGCTGTAAATGGTCGGAATAAGTATTGGAGTTAGTGATTGTATTCTAGTGCTAATGATTGTTGTTTTTTGTCACTAGGAAAAGATTGCCATGCCTTCCAGTTGCGCAGAAGAGACTATCATTGACATATCACCATTTGGGGAGCCTAATTGGGACCCGGATTGTTGCATCTACAAGGTCCCCAAAAGACTTCGCAATGTAAAGAATGCAGCCTACACTCCGAAGCTTATTTTAATAGGCCCTGTTCATCACAACAGGGAGGAACCAGAGGACATGAAGATCATGGAAACTCTGAAAAAAAGATATTTCAAGAAATTCTTTTCTCGAACTAAGAAAAGCCAAGAAGATTTTGGAAAGATCGTCGAAGAAAACAAAGATAAGATCCGCCATTGTTATGCTGAAGAGATCACTCTACCTGAAGGGAAAAATTTTGTGGATATGATTTTCCTGGATTCTATCTTTATCATTGAGCTTTTCTTGAGGAGTGATGCTAAGGAAGAAGAAAAGGATTATATACTAAGTAAACCATGGCTAAAGGATGGTATAAGGCAAGACTTGATATTACTCGAGAATCAGGTTCCATTTTTTATACTTGATGAGTTATATCAATATTTTGCAACTTCTACAGACTATCAAGCTTCTTTTCTTACGCTTGCTTGTAAGTACTTTTTTAATAGCGAGGAGAAAATATGCGATGAGAAGAAAGTAAAACATTTCACTGATTTGCATAGATATTTCTTCCATCCACCCAACTTGGAACCTGGAAAACCTATTGAACATCGACATAGTGCAACAAAGCTGGACATGGCAGGATTGATATTCCAGAATGAGGAAGGACCAGAAAAAAATAGACGGTTACTTGACGTAAAAATCCAGAAGTGTAATTAGTTGTCAAAAATATTTCCATGCTTCAATTGCTCATGGCTCTGGGGTTGCATACCGTGCTTGAAAAAAATTCCATACTTGAAGTGTATGCAAACTCACTTGGTAATTCCACACTTTGTAGTAGATAACAAAACTGAAGACCTTTTTCGAAATCTCATGGCCCTTGAGCAGTGTCATTATCCAAAAGAAGCTTACATATGCAATTATATCTTGCTATTGGATTTTCTTATCAACAATAAAGATGATGTGGAGTTGCTTGTTGAGGAAGGAATTATTGTCAACTCGTTAGGCAGCAATGAAGCAGTTGCCGAAATGGTTAACAAACTTGGCCACGAAATTGTGGAAGTAAATTCCTATTACCATGATGTTGCTGAAGATCTTAATAGTTACTACCGTAACCTGTGGAATCAAAATATGGCATCCTTGAAAACAGTATATTTTCGGGATATTTGGAGAGGAACAGCAACTGTTGTTGGGATCATAGTCCTTGTGGTAACTGTCATGAATTTCCTTAGGCCTTTTATCTTCAAGCATATTTAAGTTTTGTTTCTGAAATATTATCATGTTAGTTAGAAGTTTGGCATTGCAAGTAGCTGATTTTGAAATTGTGAATCTGCTTAGTTTGTGTTATTATTTCCTTTCTAAAAATTTCTACCTTGTACTTCAAATTTTGGATGTTCCAAACGTTGTTTCGGTACCGATCTAGAGTTCTTTTTAAGTAAAGTCGTATGTTTTGTTAAGGGGGCTAAAATTTAAGAACAAAATTTGGTTACAAAATTAATTATACCCTAAAGTTACAACTTTCATTAAATAAATTAATTAATATAGCCACATATCTTGTAAATCTAACTTATATGGACCCAGATTGAACTCCTGGCCCAAAAAGAAGACGGACCTAAGCCCAAATAGCCCAAAGCAATAAATTTGTAGAGTGCAAGTTGAAGAACTGGGCTTTAGTGATTTAAGCAACAATCCAATAAGTTTTAATGATGAAGAGAAAAGGATAACAAACATTTATTAAAGAATTGTAACGTCCTCGGATAAATCCAAGGAGACTGATTCTAGTCTCTTGCTACTGAAATTTTCATATAGGTTTGATTCTAGACAGCTACAGTGTTTTTCTCCTCTCTTTTTCCCCCCCTACTCATGGAAGGTCTCTTTCCTTATATAGGTCCCTCTTGGTGATCTTGGCCCTCCACTTGTCGATCATCCAAGCCACCACTTGAGTGCCAATTCCATCAAACACCCCTTTTGGCTTTCTGTGAGTTGCGGTAGCCAAGAAAACATTGTTCAGAAGTCTTCTCCACATAAACGCGGCCAGAAAAGTTGTTGCAGTGCATTTAATACGGAGGTAGCAGCCTTTCCTTAGATGTTTCTAAGTTCCCTTCTTTCTTGTGTGCTTATAAGGCACGCTCCTGACACTAGAATTTCTATGGAGGTCGTCCTTTTCGATGGAACACGTATCTAAGCTATATTTGCCATAGCCAAGGAGTAATTGCTCCTTGGACCACCATTCATTCCCTTACTCGTGGGGCCCATGAACTGGAAGCCCTCAAAATTATTCGTTTCTCCTCAGACCTACCGACATCCTCGGCTAAGGCCCCAGGCCCAATATAAAATTTTTGAGCCGTTGTCCCTACAATAGCCTCTTAAAACTCCGGTTTTTCCCTCTCATCCGAAGAGAAAAAGTGCGGTTTTGATTTTCAAGAGGCAAGACCATTTATCTACTTGATTCACACATGCGACAATACCGTTTTACGCACCCCATGATTGCTACTGACGCTTCGTGGTTTGCAAGGCATCATTAATTACTCCAGGCGGCGTTATGTTCCCCACATCCAATGGTGAGGTGCTGATCTAGTGGCTAGCATTCTCCCTTGGGTTTTGAGCGAGATAATTCCTACTCAGTTCCACGCTATACATAAGGCACATGAAGGGCATTCCTTTCCTCATTTTGCAAAAGCTTCCAAACGTTCAAGAGCACTCACCTTTCAACAACAATTCTCAATCCTTCAAGAACTCCATGTAACTCATTCATCTTCTCGTACGTTCTAATTCCTTACTGTTCCTGCTAGGTTGTTTTCTCCTTGGCCAGTCTTCTCGACATCCAATTCTTTGCTTTCTTTCTTTAAAAAACTTCACCTACCCCCTTTTATCTTAACCAAATGGGTAGATTTAAGCATCTAGTAGATTCTAATGTCGGTATGGAAGGTTTTAGGGCCAAATACCATATCTCGTAGGGAATAGCCCTGCAATATTGTGCTCCAGACTAGATATTCATAGATAGGGAGGTAGGGGAGGTTGTCATCCCCATGATTGCTTTCATAGAAGGGGGAATGACACTCCCCATGGGAAGGGTGACCTGCGATTACCTGATTGGCCATAGGTTAACTCTCCATCAGTGCGCCTCTAACCTTTTTAGGATCTTGGGTAGTGTAGATGCTCTCAACGAGCATATAGGTTTGGGGCTCACTTGGCACGACGTAGTCCATTTATACGAGTGCCACAGATTGGCCAGCGCGGGATATTCTAAAATCTCGGTCCGATGTCATAAGACTGATATCTGGTCTTCCTAAGTCTAATAAAGGCATGAAGGACGATTACCTAATTGTCTACAGAGAGTGGCATGACGGTCTTCACTGTCTTACTCAGGCAAGAGAGCCAGGTGGGGTGTTCTAGGGTCAGCCCCTTTTAGTTTTATTCTTCATTTTTGGCAATTCGTTTTTCTCTGTTAGCAATTTTCACTGGTGTGACCATAATTTTCTCCTCGAACATTTTGTAAATAAAACACACGTTACCCCATGGCTGAGCTTGGTCAATGTCCTAGCTCTAAATTTCCTACTAAGGGCGGAGATCTTTGTAGGCGAAGATGGACAGTTGTGATCCGCTCCTTTGATTCTTGACTACGACCCTTTGTCGAAAATCTTTTAGGAAACAGGTCAGGCAATAAGGGTTGGTGACCCCCAATTAGCCCACATAGACGTCTTTGTGCCTGGATTTTTAGCTCAAAGATATCTTCCACCCATTAGGCTGCCACTTCGACAAGCCTTGCCCAAGGTAGCAATAGCACTGAGGGAGGAGGTTGGTTCTTCATGCCTAACCCTTGAGGAGGAGGTAGATAGATTCCACTTCGAGGAAGAGGAAAACCCAAGGGTTCTTTTAGTCACCATCTTGGATGCCGAAGGTGAAAAGGATAGGCATTCTAGTGTTCGTACCCCTGTGTTGGTGATTACCTGCCCAGACAGCTCCTCGAAAGAAGAGGAAGATAGTATAGCCTTAAACAAGGGCAATAAGAGTCTAAAGGAACTTATGGCTGCTAGAAAAAAAGTGTTAACATCAAAAGGGGCCGATAAGCCGCAAGTTTCGGCTAACCTTCCACCTCCTCCTCCTCTCCCCGTGGTTACGGCCGTGCAGCTTCCTGGCCAAGATCTGAAAAAGGAGCGGAAAGTGTCAGAAGTGCCGGATGTGGAGAAGGGTGAGAAGATTCCTCCCAAGGGAGTAAAGCAGCCCAAGTGTTCGAGAGACAAATGGGCTTCCTCTGTGGAGAGTAGGGAGGATTCCCTAGGAGCTGAGGTGCGCCGACCATTGAGAACGTGGCCCCCAAAGCTGGAGGTGGATGGTGCCCTCATCCCTTAGGACGCCTTAGTTCGAAACTTCCAGGGGGCACGCGGGCCATGTTGCTGAAGCCCTTGAGCAACCACTACTTTTGCTAAGGGACATGGATGCTTATAGGCACTTTAAGCAACCATACCTCTTTCTGTCCTTAAAGAGGGACCTTGCTATGGTAAGTGGTTTAACACATCCTTTGAATTACACACTTAGTTGTAATTTTTTATCTTTCACTCTTCTCATGTTAGATCCTTCTGTTACTTTCACGCAGATTACCCAGCAGGTCTTCGTGACTGAGGAGTGGGTCAAGGATGCTCATAATTAGGCCAGAGCAGAGGCCCACTCCCGTGCCGAGATCAAGAAGATTTTAGGGGCTATCAAAGAGGAGCAGGCAGGACTATCTAAGAAGCTAAAGGGGGCGCTCCAGGCCAAGGACAGTGCCAAGGCAGGCCTAAAGACCGCAGAAAGTCAAGCCAAAGATCGGTGTCAAAAGCTGCATGTGACAGAGATAAATTTGGCCACAGAAAAGCAACTGGTCCTAGACCTTAAGGCTAAGCTTCAGAAGGCTAAGGATGCGGCTCAACTGGCTAAGGAGGCAGTTGAGGCTGAGAAGAAAGCATCTTACTTGCTCGGCATGAAGGAGACGCAAATAAGGCTGGCCGAGGACCTTTCAGAGGTATGCCAGGATTACTACGGCGTATCATGGGGTAAGGCCCTTGACAAAGTAGGATTCCCTGTAAACTCTGCTTTGAGGCAACTTGGGAGTATATATTATCACCTAGAAATCTGTGAACTCCCAGGTTCTGACTCTTCTGCTCCTAAACTCGCTTCTGAGGCATCCAAGCTACCCCAGACTAATCAAGCCACTCTTGCTCTCCCTGAGGCTTCGAAGGGACCCGGTCAAGCTGGTGATCAGGGCTAGGGAGCTGAGAGGGCCCAGGATAAGGGTAAGGGCTAAGAGAAGAAGAACAAAGCCAAGGATGCTTCCATATCCTAGCCAAGCCAGGCTGTTGACCCTCCTGCCCCCAAGGCTAGGACCTAGCCACTAGGAATTTTTTTTTTTTTTTTTTAAACCGTTGTAATGGAATGTAGTGTATTCTCCCCTGTAGATCAATGAATGTACTTTTCTTTCTATCTTTTTTGTCTTTTTTCCATATGCTTTCATGCTTACTATTGTTGCAAATGATCGTGCATTGTCGCCACTTTAGTTTTAATAAAAACCAATAACAATACCCTGTTACTAGTGCAAGCAATTTTAACTAACCAACTAAAATACTAATGAACGCTGAATCTAATAAAGCTAAGTAATGAACTCTGTAAAGAATAAAAAGGGGAGATGTCCTTCATATTGCTCAACACTTGAATAAATAATTAAGGACTTTATCTTACTCAGAGCTATCAAACTATGGACTCTAAACACTTGGAAAAGATGTCATAGTGCGTTAATTTCCCTTTAGCATTTGGTCAGAGGACAGTAGACATAACTAAGGTTCAGTTTAAACATTTATAAAGTTGTCATTATGTGTTAACCTTCCCACATCATCTGGTCTAAGGACTTTCATGCATTATTGAGTTATAGTTTAAACACTTATAAAAGTTGTCATTGTGTGTTAACCTTTCCACATCATATCCGAGGACTTCAGACATAATTGAGTCTCAGTTTAAACACTTATAAAAGTTGTTACTATGTGTTAACCTTCCCACATCATCTGGTCCGAGGACTTCAGGCATGATTGAGTTTCAATTTAAACACTTATAAAAGTTTGAATAATAAGAAATATAATGCCTTTAATAAATGAACATATTGACAGAAGAACTTTCATTAATAATATTATCTTTTTAGGTTTTTTACATTTAACAGGCGTGATATTACATGTTCATCCAAATCTTCCAAAAAATATATTCCTATACCAGCCACCAAGGTGATACAATATAGTCCTTCCCAATTAGGTGATAACTTTCCCTATGTCGGGTTCTTTGCAGCACCTAGAACCTTTCTCAACACTAGGTCTCCAAGTGCTAATGGTCTCAGCTTCACGTTTGCATCATCACGTTGGATCCCAGATATTCTGCATCGTGTGGACCTGATCCTACCATAGTTGGCTGTTGTACTCACTATTACACAAGTTCTTCCCATAGACCGCGGCAATTGTATGGACCCAAATTGAACTCCTAGCCCAAAAAGAACACAGACCTAAGCCCAAATAGCCCAAAGCAATAAATTTGTAAAGTGCGGATTGAAGAACTGGGCTTTAGTGATTTAAGCAACGATCCAATAGGTTTTAATGATGAATAGAAAAGGATAACAAATGTTTATTAAAGAAGTAACGTCCTTGGATAAATCCAAGGAGACTGATTGTAGTCTCTTACTGTTGAAATTTGCTTATAGGTTTGATTCTAGACAGCTATAGTGTTTTTCTCCTCTCTTCCTCCCCCCCCCCTCCCCCACTCATGGAACGTCTCTTTCCTTATATAGGTCTCTCTTGGTGATCTTGGCCCTCCACTTGTCAATCATCTAGGCCATCACTTGACTATCCGTCCTATCAAACACCCCTTCTGGCTTTCTGTGAGTTGCGGTGGCTAAGGAAACACTATTCAGAGGTCTTCTCCACATAAATGCAACCAGAAAAATTGCTGCAGTGCAGTTAATGCGGAGGCAATAGTCTTTCCTTAGATGTTTCTAGGTTCCCTTCTTTCTCATGCGCTTATAAGGCATGCTCCTGACACTGGAATTTCTATGGATGTCGTCCTTGTTGATGGAACACGTATTTGAGTTATATTTGCCATGGCCGAGGAGTAATTGCTCCTCGGACCACCATTCATTCCCTTACTCGTGGGGCCCATGAATTGGAAGCCCTCAAAATTATTCGTTTCTCCTTGGACCTACCGACATCCTCGGCTAAGGCCCAAGACCCAATATGCGATTTTTGGGCCTTTATCCCTACATAACTGTTAAATTGCATATTATATATATTCTTAAAACGCGTGTCAAATTTCATGTCAATCATATGTCATTTACTCTTTATCCATAAATTTATTTTTTATGTATACTTTTAGATTAGAAAAACTCAAAATTTAAATATTTGATTGATGACATAACTATTAATCTTTGATCTTCTTGAAATTTGCAAGTATGGAGGATATAAAAAGAAAATGTAATCTATTTATGGATTTGTCAAAATTCACGTATAATAAATAAATAAATTTAGTAAAGTTATAGTCTTAATTTATAACCAAGTTTGTTACTAAAATTTTTCCAAAATTTAAATATGTTGAGCCTAAAAAAATTTAGGGTCATCACAAATATTTTTTAATCCTTTTAAAAAACTCAAATTTTAAATATTTGATTAATGACATAACTATTAATCTTTGATCTTCTTGAAATTTTACAAGTACGAAAGATATAAAAGGAAAATGTAATCTATTTGTGGATTTTTCAAAATTCAAGTATAATAATAAATATATATAAACAAAATTGAGTAGAGTTATAGTCTTAATTTATAACCAAGTTTGTTACTAAATTTTGTCCAAAATTTAAATATGTTGAGCCTAAAAAAATTTAGAGTGGTCACAAATATTTTTTAAAGATTAAAAAATTATAGGTTTTGTGACCACTTTGAACTAAACGTGGAACCGCCAGGGCTACTAGTACCAAGGCCAGCTCAACACCTAAGCCACTTAGAGCTACGCCTTATCCTAAATTTCTTTATGAAGTTTTCAATTCTCTATTAATGGTAGAATAATTGCTAATTTTTTTAAAAGAAGAAAAAAACTATATATATAATTTTTTTAATTTTAATTAAAAAAAGAAAACTATTATGAATTAGAATGAATGTACCAAAATATAAAAAGTTAAATAAAAAACTATTTAGATATTTAAAAAAAAACATTAAAATCTACCGCAAATGTATCGAACTATCCCTTATTGGTCCTTAGCCTTCTCCTTCCATTTCGTCTGTACCTTTAGCAGTTTAGCTCATCAAGATAAGGGTAAGGTGGTTGTCAAATCAACCTTATGTGGCCTTTTGAATCTTTGACCCTTCAAAAAAGTTTTTTTTTTTTTTTTTTTTTGATAGGACAAAAAAGTTTTGATCATGCCCTGAACGTCTTAAAAAGTAGGCGGTATAAGGTGGGATTTGTGGGGCTCACTCACGTGGGACAATACATGCATTTGAAATATCTTGTATTTTCTCTTTGTGAAGGTCTTTTATTATGCAGACACTATTGAGCTTTTATGTCTTTCATCAAGCTAATCCATGTACAAATTCCTGAAGTTATTGTACGTGTTTATTCATTTTTCTCATCATGTTTTCCTAGGGGCAAACTTTTACCAAGGACTATTAGTTTTAACATACCTCGTGAACAAAGATGTCAACTGCTGTGAGCCTGTGAACAAAGAGAGACTTGTAACCAAGATATGTGTAACTTAGTTGAATAATATTTTATTATCTTTTATTAGAAAAATCAGACTTTAGATCAGTCTCTCCATTATTATAAATAGGGTTCAGTTAATATGTTTTTAGAGTATAATTAACTATTCATTTTAAAAAAATTTTTATGGATAATTGAAAAAATTGTAAAAATAGTTAATTAATTTTTCATTTTTTCATATAAAATTTTATAAAATAGTTTACTAATGTATACCCTAAAGTTAATAAATCCCAAATAAATAAGTGGATTATAAAAAAAATTATCATATGTGATTCTTTTTAAATAATTAGTATTAGTGGAGGAAAGTATGGTGGGGTTGAATACCTAATTAGTGATTACTTCAATAATAGTAACTTGGTGTACCAATCACAATAGAACCTATTATGTAGCAGGCACGTGCAACTGAATGTGTGTTTCATGTGGGCACACATCTTTTATGAATGTGAATATTTCTTTGAACAGGATAGACTCTAGTACTGTTTCTATCTATCATTCTTTGAGAATAAGATGTAAGTGATTCAGGTCTTGTGATGTCTACCAAAAAAAAAAAATCGGGTAATGTGTGAGTGGATCCTGTTTCTGTTCTAGTCACTATAAAAATACTAAAAACAAAGTCAGGAAAACATTAATCATTCATGGGGTGTGGCCCTTAATTATGACTAATTTCACCTGCCAGCTTATGCAGTTGAAAGTGACAACATTAATCATTCTTCTTCTTCTTTCTTATTTTATTTTATGTTTTTTAATTTTTTTTAACTAAAAATAGTTTTTTCTGGTATGGACTCAGCAACCCTAATGACAATGACTAATACTACAGGTATCACGAATGATAGGGAAACGATGACTTCCTATGGTTGAACCACACTTCTTTGGGGGTCATTAATCACTCGTCTTCAGAGAGGGAAAAAAAGGACTATGGCATTGGTCCTTTTTACTAATGAACAAATTAAAAGTTTGTCAGAAAGATGTCATAGTTATGAAGTTCGTTGTGCTTGCTCTGTTTGTTGATGTTGTATTGTTGCTGTTGTTTTTTGTTTTTTGGTTTTTTGAGACATATGCTTGTTCTGTTTGAGAGACAAAGGGACAGGGGGTATCACTCTATAAATAGGAGCACAAGAAGATTTTAAGAATTGCTGTAATTGTACAAAGCACAAGATTTTTTCTTCGATCTTGAGTGAGTTTTAGCTTTGAGGAGATAGAGATTTAAAGGTTCAAGATCCCTATCAGATTGTGATGTTTCTTGGAGTTAAGTATTGAAGCATCTTCTTCCAAATAAAATTTGCAGGTTCTTTGCTCCATCCTTTCACTTTATCTTTGTTCAAATTAAATTTGCAGGTTTTTTTCTGCATCCTTCCATAATTTATTTTTGTTCTAGTAATTTAATTGACTTCATATTTTGTAATTTGCAACAAGTTCTTCGGGATTTTAATTAAAAAGTATACCTTGAAAGGTTGGTTTCTAATGTTATTAATTAAATCAGGTCATGTGTGAGTGGATCCTGATTCTCTTGTTTTCACACAAAGACTAAGAGCAAGTCATTTTTTAAGTGTGGCCCTAATTCATATCTGACCATTTTGGCCAGCCAGCTTATAAGTTGAAAGTAACAACATATATATATCATTCTTGTCTTCAGGAAAAACGACAATGGCAATGGTCCTTGTTACTAGTTAACAAATTAATGGCTAGTAGGTGAGAGTGAGAATGATGCCATCACTATGACGTGTTTTGTGCCTTTGCTGTTTGTGAGAGAGGGATCACACAATAAATAGGAGGGCAAGAAGGTTTTAAGAATTGCTATCAAGTGTAAAAAAGTACAAGATTTTTTCTTCCATGAGTGAGTTTTAGCTACGAGGAGAGAGAGAATCAAAAGAGTCTTAGCCTTGCTTCGTTGTACATGAATTGTGCTGTTTCTTGGAGTTAAGTGTTCAAGCATTTTCTTCCAAATAAAATTTGCAGGTTCTTTGCTCCATCCTTTTACTTTATTTTTGTTCAAATAAAATTTGCATGTTGTTTACTTCATCCTTTCACTTTACTGTTCTTCAAGATAAAGTTAGCCAAAAATTGGTAATTTACTAATTCATTTGAGTTTATATTTTGTGCTTTGTACTTCAAGATTTTAATTAAAAATATATCTTGCGGGTAAAGGTTTGGGTCTGTGAACAAGAGCACAGGACCTAAGCTGGTTCTGTAACTCGCAAAGTTGGTTTATAGTGTTTTATAATCATCTAATTTAATTTCCTTTAACAAGTATTAGGAAACGCATGATTTTTAATTTTGATTTTTAATTGGAAAGTAGATGTGTGGGTTTCATTAGTTCAATAACGTCGGTTGGCTAGTAATATCTATTATTATGGAGTAATTACCATCTCATTATTTTCACATTAAAAAAAAAAAAAACCAAAAAATAAAGATCTAAAGTTAAATGGTTTGATAAAAATTAATATTCTCATTCCAACCACAAATTCTACCCGGTAACAATTACAAGAATGCAACAATTTCCAGCCTAAAATTAATCCTTTTACGAGTGAATGAGTGGGAGTTTTTTTTTTTCATTCTCTCTATTTGTCTTTACCTCACAACCAACCATTTGTTAGTGGGTCGTAGTGATTGGCTGGAGGTGTGGATGGAGATTAGTGGTGAAGATTTGGGGTTCTTTTGGCTTTGGGTTATTGTGATGCTTGGATTTGTTTTTGAGTTCTTCCAGGTTTTCTTCTTCTTCTTCTTCTTCTTCTTCTTCTTCTTCTTTTTTTTCTTTTTTTTTTTTTTTTTTTTTTTTTTTTTTTTTTTTTTTTTTTTTTTTTTTGCGGCTTTTGATACTCATTTTTGCATCTCTGTAGCCTATGTATTTCAATTGTTAGACAAGATATACCTTTGAATCATTGACCCAAACATATCAATGAATGTTTACAAGCCTTGAATCCTTCCAATAGAGTATAAGGAAATTATTGTATCTTCTTTTTTGCTCCTGGCCCTGGTATCCTTCCATTCTCAAATCGCCTTCAATTTTCTGGATATTTTTTGGATGTTGGATTCTATAATTCATAATGGTGAGAGTTTTCTTGAGAGGCTGTTTGATCCATTTTCATTTTCATTTCTTTTTTTTTTTTTTTCTTTTTTTTGATGGGTTTTTTTTTTTTTTTTTGGTCTTAAAAGGTGTCTTTTTTTTAATGGTAACTAATAGTGGGTTATGTTTGTCTAATAAAGACCGCCTAAAGTGACAATTTTTAAACCACATATATCAAAGTAATTTCTAGCTTAACTATAGGGTGAATAAATTGAAATTACCCCCTCTATTATTGTCCGTTTGTTGCACTGCAAAACTAGGTTTCAAAAGGATGGTTTACGAAAAGAAGGCTACATTTCATTGTTCATCCCATAAATTTAATACACTTATGATACCCTAAAGTAAAGAAAAGTGGAGAAAAAGAGTAGATAAAGAATCACATAGAAACTCCAAATATTACCTAAGTTGATGAAAATATATTAAGACAATGTTTTGTAAGTAAAATATTTTCTTAAACACGTTTTCATTGTTCTCGGGTATTCATTTGGTGCTTCATAAATCTTGGTCAAATCATAAATATTTTAGTTTACCAGTAAATTCCTTTTGATAGAGCATTCCCATTAGCCAAAAAATTTTATTAAAAAAAAAAAAAAAAAAAAACCCTACATTTCATTCTTTATTTTACACAGCATAATAATAAAGTAATATATTTCTTTACCCCTACTAGCATGAACAATTGCCAAAACAACCCCAACCACCCAACACCACAACCAGCACAGTTACTAGGCCCATCATCTCACAAAACCCATTACTAATCTCAACCCAAATTAACACAAAATCCAAATCAATACCCACACAACCCATTTCTACCAAGATCGAGATTCTCCACAATTGAGTTTGTCCAACCACGACAGGCTCCACTGCAAGCTTTGCCGAGATCGAGATTCTCCATCAAACTTGAGATTCTAACCTCATAAAAATTTATCGTTAATGGTTTTCATCTCATCACAAAGAGTTATCATCTCATCACAAAGAGTTAGAGGTGATCAAAACAGCTCATAGCATCTCATCACAAAGAGTTAGAGGTGATCAAAACAGCTCATAGTGTATATAAGGACCGCTTTCAAAAGCAGAAGCACATGTACCAATTTTAGGTAATAGCACAATATCTTTTGGAAATATGTTGTACAACTACAAAGTGCCTTTAGATACATTCGAACACTATGTTGATAATGAAAATGAGCTTTTGAAAATAACAAAGAAAACTAGAAAGATATATAAACAAAACACACAAAACAGAATACTAAAGATTTACATAGTTTGACTTTAGGCCTATATCCGTGGGCGACAACAAGAAGAAAGTTCACTAAAAAATTTAAAGAATACAAATTAGTGTGTAGACAATAGCCACAAAAGCCAAACACCAGTGTGTGTATATGTATATATATATATATATATATATATAGACACACACATACACACTTAATATATAACTGCTTAATTAATCATTTATCTTTCCATCTTTGCCATTGTGTTTAGATGATGATGTGCTAATTGCGAAAGAAGATATTTATATGGGATTGGGGTTGGGTTGGAACTTGGATCTGGTATCATTATAATACTATATTATCTGCATGTATCAAGTATGTATCTTTATTGGGACAATTTATGAATTCTACAATTGTGTTTGATCTACACATTGTATCTTTATTGGGACAATTTATGAATTCTACAATTGTGTTTGATCTACACATTGTGAAAGTGAGGATGCATTTGTCATATCAAAATGGAAGTTATTGCAAATGGTATCCTGGGATAAGTTTTAGGTTTAGTGTTAATAATTGTTGTTTGTCTGTCACTAGGAAAAAGGAACCTGTTATTCAAACAAGATGGCCACGTCAACCACTTCTAGTGATTCTTTTCATGAAAAAGAACTTGAATGCAAAGAAATTATCATCCAGCAACCCCACTGGCGCCCCGAGTGTTGCATCTACAAGGTCCCCAAGAGACTTCGAGAGGTAAAGATGGAAGCCTACACTCCAAGGCTAATTTCAATAGGCCCTGTTCATCGCGACATAGATGCATTGAAGGAAATGGAGAGCCTTAAACAAAAATATTTTCAGGAATTCTTTCAGCGGACCTGGAAATGCCAGATGGAATTTAAAAACATCGTTCAAAAAAACGAAGACAATATCCGGCATTGTTATGCACAAGACATCTCTCTACCCAAAAAGGAAGTTTTTGTGGAAATGATTTTACTGGATTCTATCTTTATCATTGAGCTCTTCTTAAGGACTGCTACAAGGAAAGAATGTCCAAAGGATGATTATATATTAAGTAAACCATGGCTAGACGAAGGAATAAAGCAAGACTTGATATTACTTGAGAATCAGCTTCCATTTTTCATTCTTGACGAGTTACATCATCACATTGGAAGGTCTACAAGCATTCATGAATCATTTCTTAAACTTGCCTGTACTTACTTCTTTCCCGGAGAAAAGAAAATACCCATTGAGAAGGAAGTAAAACATTTCACTGATATGCAGAGAGATTTCTACTATCCACCCAACTTGAAAACTGGAAGCATTATTGAACATCTACGTAGTGCAACAAAGTTGGACACGGCAGGATTGAAATTCCAGGTGTGTAAGGAAGATCAAGCAAAAAGATTTTTACTTGACATTGAAGTCAAGAAGCCGAATCCCTTAGAAAATTTTCCAAGATTCAAATGCTCGTGGCTCTTGCATTGCTTACCATGCTTAAAATGCTTTTGGTGCTTGGACTGTCTGCAAACTAGATTGGTAGTTCCACGGTTCGTGATGGATCATGGAACAGAAGACCTTTTCCGAAACCTTATGGCCTTTGAGCAGTGTCATTATCCATTCCAAGCTTACATTTGCAATTATATCGTGCTATTAGATTCTCTAATAAACACTAGAGAAGATGCGGAATTGCTTGTTGAAAAAAAGATTATTGCTCACTCGTTAGGCAGCTATAAAGCAGTTGCCCAAATGGTTAACAAACTTGGCCAAGAAATTGTGGAAAAAAATTCGTGTTACCATGATGTCGCTGAAGATCTTAATGAGCACTATGGCAACTGGTGGAATAAAAGTATTGCATCCTTGAGAACAATATATTTCCGTGATGTTTGGAGAGGCACTGCAACTTTTGTTGGAATTGTACTCTTATTTGTAACTGTTGGGAATTTCCTTAGGCCTTTTGTCTTTCACAGATAAGTTTCCTTAGGCCTTTTGTCTTTCACAAATCAGTTGGAAATCTGGCTTTCCCTGTAGTTGTATTTTGATTTGATCAAAGTTTAGTTTGTGATATCGTTTCCTTCCTGACAAGTTTTTCTCTGGACTTCACATTTTTTGATGTTTCAAACTTTGTTCCAGCACCCATCCATAGTCTGCACTTGGGCTAAAAAAGTGGTAATCCATAAAAGAATTATATCCTCCAACAATACCATGGACACACCCTCTGTTCCCTAATAAAGAATTACATCCCCTATTTCACTTCAGTGCCATACTGTGCAACATTATTGGCAAACTTCCATGCTCCTGCACATTAAAAAGATTGTCACTTCATCTAAGGTTTGGGCATAAACAAAGCCCAAGAAATTAATAGACCCAACGGGTCACCTATGGGTATGGAATTTCATGCCCAAAATTTGTCCTCTTATTAGTTATTAAAGGGCATTAGACCCAGTATTTGACTCCATGCAAGCAAACTAAAAGAGCCGCTAAATGACCAGTCTTGCTAGATGATCCGTACTAAACTTGGGTAGATAACTCTCACCAAAATCGGGTTAAGTAGGGTCGCTACAATGTGTTTTGAGGCCCAACGGACAGCATTAAGAGGGGCATTTTTTTTATTTTTTATTTAAATATAAATAATATAATATTTATTTAAACTTTTTGATATATATATATATATATATATTTAAATATAGTTTTCTTACTTTTTGTAATACAAAATTATTAATTAAGTCTTCATATTTAAATTATGCTAATATTTCCATTTCAATTGATGTTATTGCTAATTAACTTTATTTATTTTATAACATAGTCAAATTAAATAGAATTTTATTAAATTTAAATTTAAAAAACTTATTTTTATAGCCGCAATTGTAAATTTACCGTTAGTAACATTTTTTTTTTTTTTTTTTTTTTGATATACTAAGAGTCAATTTTTTTTAATGTACCTCGAGTCTTTGCCTTCTAGCTCATTCGTCCCTTTGGCTTTTATAGAGATAAGGGTAAGGAGGTTGTCTAATCAACCTTGTATCACCTTTTGATCCTTCAACAAAGTTTGAGCAAACAAAAGGTAGAATATCAAATTTGACCAAGATCCCCGGATCTATCATGATTTCTTAAATATCTTGAAATATTTTCAGATCTAATTGAGATTTAGCTAGAATCTTGAGAAAGAAAATAGAGAAACTTTCATATTGGCAAAGAATGCCGACGTCTAAGGGTGGAGATTAGTCAAATATGTTGGATTTGAGTTTTCTTGTAATGACCCATCCTCGAATAGGAAGTTGTCAAATTTCGAAGTAGGCCACCCCACATTAACCGGATTAGGCTCTAACAAATTTGTCAATATGGCAAATCAAGCTATGAAGCAAGTCAATCCCACCCACCAACTCCAAGATTTTGACATGTGGCACTGCATCATTCTGGTCTTCATAAAAAAAGAAAAAGACCATGGTAATGGAAAGTAGGTGAGATAATTGATTAATTGTAACTTTGAATCATGCTAGTCATAAACTAATTACTAATTAATTATTGGTTTCGAAATTGCCAAAATGTTAATTTTTTGTTGGTTTTGCTGGTTTTTTTTTTTTTTTTAATTTAAAAAAAAAAATTTGAGATACAAACACACAAAAAGGATTAAGTTTGTGATATCCTTTCCTTTGTTAAAAATTCTACTTTGTACTTCATATTTTTTTATGTTCAAAACATTGTTTTAGCACCTATCTAGCGCCCGTTTATATATATCCACTAATCAAGTTGCGCCTTCTATTACTTAATGAAATAGTTATATACTTTCTTTTTTCATAATAAAGCAATTATATTACTTAAAAGCATTTAGAACTGCTCCTATTAAAGGACAGTGCCACCCACACTAGTTCTCTGAACAGGACAGACTCTGGTCCTGTTTCTAGCTACCATTCTTTGAGAATAGGATGTAAGTAAATCAAGTCTTGTGATGTTTACCAAAAAAAAATCAGGTCATGTGTGAGTGGATCCTGTTTTCTTTGTTGTAAAGTTGTGATTTACAACTATGTTTTATGTTGGCTTTATTCCATGACAAAAAGTGTTGTATTTGCTTTAATTTTGTTCCTTCTATTTTGTGGGATTTTATTGTATTGGGTTTAGTATGAAGTTGGTGAAGACTCAAGCTTAATTGAAGAATCAGTGCATTTCGCGACTAGCTCGCGAGAAGATCGCGAGAAGGGTCCCGCGAAAAGGGCATGTGAGAAGCACATGACTAAAAGCAGAAGAGTCGTGCCAGACTGTCGTTTTTGCGAGTGTCTCGCGGGTAAGGCTTTCCCGCGAGGTAGTCACGAAACATTTTGCCTAGATGTTTTTTAAGAGTGACTTTCTTACCCTTCACCTATACTATATATAGCCTCATTACCCATAAATGTAAGAGAGAAAAACCCTAGATAGGTTTTCTACAACACACACACCCATCTTTTTGAGAAAGAGCTACTCATCCTTAGTGAGAAATCATTGTAGCCTCTTCTCCATCCCTCTCCCATTGACATACCTTGAGAGAAGATTTGTACCCAAACACAACCCACACCTATTCAGGGTGTAGAAAGTGTTTTGGAGCTGCTGGGAAGTATTGGAAGAAGCCAAGGATGGCAGATGCAACATGGAGCTTGTTGCGGGATCCAGAGAACTAGACAAGACACAGTTCCGAGAAGCCTTATTGAAGTTGGAGTTTGGAGGGCTTAGGTACATCAGGTAGATTCGGCTTGGAGGATCTCTTGCTAACTTATGTATCCCAACTAATTGTCTAATGGATCGATTACCGCTTGGAGGGTGGTAGAGAGGTTTTTCGTCGAGTTCTTCAGTTTCTTCTTCGATAACACATCGGCGTGTTATTTGGTGTTTGTATCTATTTTACATTCCATTTTACTGCTGTGTTGCTTTGATTATGGATTAGAGTAGCTTGTTTGTTTAACCGCTCGCTTTTACACTATTCCGCACTTAGTATTAAGTTAGTGTAAAATCAATCGAGCCATAACTTTAATTTGGGGGTCTAAATAGCTCTTTTGTTTTCAACACATTTTCGAGCTTTCATTTATGATGTTTACCAAAAAAATTAGTTCATATGTGAGTGGATCTTGTTTTCTTCAAGTCACTACACAGAGGCTAAAAGCCAGTCTAGACAACATTAATCATTCATGGGGAGTGCGCCTTCATATTTTACTATTTTCATCGGCTACCTTATGAAGTTGAAACTTGAAAGTGACAACATCATTCAAATTTTTTATTTTTGCTGACTAAAATAAGGGGGTCTCCGTGTGGATTCACTAACATCCCTGTGCCCCGTGATGGGAATTATTAATACCACGGGTATCACTTAAGTATCAATAGGGTGTGTTACTACTCTAATCCCATAACTCATGCAAGCGTGTGTGATGCAGCAACGAGAGCTTCCTACCATTGAATCACACCCCTTAGGTGGTCAGTGATTAATCATTCTTTTCTTCAACAAAATAAAAACAGACAATGGTTATGGTCCCTGTTATTAACGAACAAATTAATGGCAACTAGGTGAGATAGTTATATGTTTGTTGGAAAGACGTCATTGTTGTGAAGTTTGTTGTGCTTATTCTGTTTGTTGTTGTTGTTGTTATCGTTTTTGTTCAAAGAAAATTTGCAGGTTTTTTTCTCCATTCTTCCATAGTTTCTTTTTGTTTTACAAGATAAAGTTCGCCAAAACTTGATAATTTAGAATTTAACTGACTTAATACTTGTATTTTGCATCATTTACATTGAGGTTTTAAGTAAAAAAATACCTTAATATACCTTGATTTAAATAATAATAATAATAATAATTTCCTTTTAAACAGTATTAGGAGATGCATGATTTTTTTTCATTGGAAAGCGTGTTTAGGGTATAAGGTAGTTCAATAAATATATTATTGTTTGTTTGTTGTACTAAAAATTTAAGATTGAAAAGGATAGTTTATTAGAACATTCACAGCTGGCATGCTATATGCCATATCTTGCAAAGATTTACCATTCCAGCACAAAAAAAACGTCAACAACTGGTTTGCTAAAGCTAAAAAAATTTACAATACTGCTATAGTACCATTGCAAAATTGCGATGATACTGTAGCAACATTCTAAATCCCAAAATTATTATTTTATTCTACTTACAAAAATCTACCTCCTCTCTCCACTGTCTCATTTTCTCTCTCTCTTTAGAATATATTATTTTATTATGTAGATATATTATTTTATTGTATAGATATATTATTTTAATGTGTAGTATGGTAAAATAAAAGTTGGGATGTTGAGTGTATTGTAAAATAGTATTGTATAATTAATAAAGTAGTTTTTTGAAATGGTAAAATAGAATATGATAGAATTATTGGATGGGAATGCTCTTAGAAGCTACATTTTATTGTATAGCCCATAAATTTAATACACGTATGATATCCTATAGAAGAAAAAAAAAAAAAAAAAAAAACGTTTAAAGAATTATATAGAAACTCCAAATATCACATAGATTTCACAAAAAAAGAGGTAAGTTTAGTAACCTATCTTGAGGTTTAGGCTAACACCAACTAGGTTCAATATATTTTAAAATTGATTAATTTAATCCCTAAAGTTCAATTTACTCTTTAAACACGGATAAGCCTATCCAAATCTGTTAGTCATTTAGCCCACTATTCACTCTTTTCTCTCTTAGACTCTCTCTTCTATTTCATCTTTCTCTCTTTTCTCTCATCTCAACATTTCTCATCCCTCTCCCTAACTGTAAATTATCAGTTCCCAAAACCTCAAGCCACAGCTTCTGCAAGCCAACACCATAGTTGCTCTCTTTATTGGATCTTTCTCTCTTAAGTTCAATCATTGCCAAGCTCCACGAAGTCCATGTCACCTCTAATGGCAACTGAACTCAACACCACCACCACAACCACTAGCTAATGCCTTCTCTTTATTTCTCTCTTATTTTCTTCTTTATTTTCCTCATTTATTTTCTCCTTTTGTTTATAGCGAAAACCCTTTTATTGCGATTGGTTTTTGGTTTTTTTAATTTAGGAATTGAGTTTTTTATTGGCAGTAGGGATTTAGTGATTTTGATTTTGATTTGGGTTTGTAAAATGGGATACTAGGTTTTTTGAGCTTGGCTATTAGGGTTTGTACTGTGCATATGTGCCTAAATCACTGATGTGTAAGATTTGTTTGTGGTGGTGGGTTTGTGACAAATTGACAATGGTGGTGATGTAGTGATTTTGTTTGGCTTTGTACAAGAGAAGAATTTGATGGGTTCATTAGTCAAAATCTATGTATGTATCTCACTAATTTGGTATGGGTTTGGCTAGGTTTGGTGTACACACAAAGAGAGAAGAGAGGGCCAAGAGAGAGAATAAAGGGGCAGGGGAGAATCAGAGAGGAGAGGGAGGGAAGAGAGGGTTGACCAATTGTATTAATGGTGTTTAATGACCAAATTAGTTTTAGGAACCAAATTGTTCAATTTTTCAATGTCTTGAATCTAGTTGGTATTAACTCAAACTTTAGGATAGGTTATTGAAATTTATCCCCAAAAAAAAAAAAAAAAAAAAACACAATAGGTAATGTTCGCATGGCGTAAATAATTTCCTTAAAACATTTTTAATGTTTTCGGGTTTTTGATGCTTTGTAAAATCCTAGCCAAACCTTTAGCAACCATATAAAAAGAATACTAATTGGGAAAATATTATCATACATATAGTATACACACTCACAAAAAACAATGTAAAACATGACTTGTAGTTACAATTTTAAACTTTTTTTTTTTTTTTTTTGGTTTGTGAGTATATGTACTACTTGTGTGATAGTGCGTGTGAAATAAACAGTGCTCCTATTAATTTTTACAACCTCCAAGAACAAAGAACTCAAATATTGTGACTAAAGAGACTTGTAGTCACATTAAATTTTGCATTAACTTGTATATACTTAACTACTTCAATTAATATTTTCTATATTTCTAATAAAGATACCTGTAGACATTGCATTGTCCATAATATCCGGGATAGAATATTTGCAATCAATAAGTGCTCTCAAGTCCTAAGGCACGTAGAAGCAGTGTGAGTCCCACAGGTAGTGTAGTGATCTTCCCTCATTCCTGGGTGGTGAGGTCAAGGACGTAGGGTGCTTACAATGGCAAAGGAGCTTGAGTTACTATGGCCAAAGTTAAACGTTACAGAGGAGAAGGTGAGTGTCAGCCTAGGAAGGGAGTGTACAAGAGCTACTAGAGAGAGAGGGAGGAATTGCTTAGTCATGAAGGTGTTATCACGAAGGGGCATTATGCTAGACGCACTAAGAAAGAATACAAGGATGTTATGGAAACCTAATAAGAGCCTTCAAATCTCGGTGATAGAAGAGGAGATGTTCTCAGTAGAGTTTGATGACAAACGAGATAAGAGGAGAATTCTGGAGATGAGTCCATGGGATTATGAGAAACAACTGGTGCTGCTTCATGAATTCGAGGGGGATCAAGACCCAAAGGACATTGTATCTGGGTTCAAATATATAACCTACCCCTTAAAAATAGGATAAGGGACACAGGGAAGGCCATTAAAGCTAGTCTTGGGAAGGTTATGGATGAAGACGTAGCAAATACGGGGGTGTAATGGGGGAAATGCCTCTGAGTACAAGTCAGAATAAATGTTACACGAAAGCTAATACGGGGGAGAAAGATTAATGTTAAGGAGGGAGAGGCCAAGTGGGTGCTCTTTCAATACAAACGCCTCCCAAACTTTTGCTATCGATGTGGTTTGCTAGTGTTGACACCTCATTTTGCAACCCGCATTTAACCTCACCTGGAGGGTAAAAGGGTAATTTTGCCTTGAAAATATGCATCTTGATTCTGGCCATTAGATCCTTAGACTCATTTCACCAAAATGATCTTGATGTTGTAACAATTAAATCGACTGGTTATAAACCCTAATCGGACCACTAGATTGAAAGTTATCATCAAATCAAGTTTTAATGGTTAAGATGTACTATCACAAATTGAGTTTGACTATATGTAATTATGAACAATTGATTTCAATTAGTTATAAGTGTAATCAATTTGAGATCAATGATGTGCTATATTTGATTGGTTAGAACTACATTTTATGGAGAGGTTGCATACACCTAATTAATTAGATATTTAAACATTAATTATTCAATGAGTAATTTGTGCAATTATCTTTTAATTAGAGTAAATTTGAAAATAATTAAGTCTAAAATGGGAGTGATTAGAGCCATTTAATGTTAATTGGGAGCTAATTTGGGACTTATTAATGTTAATTGTGCTGAAACCATTTTCTAATAAATGACCTCTGCTCACTATTTCATCAATATCTTTCAGAATATTTTGAATATGTGAATGAAGTTAATTTTCCCAGAAACTAGACATCTGTGGCTTCAATTTGAGCACAAAAAAGAGGTGATTCCGATCAAAATTGAGTCAGATATGATTTTTTGAAGTTGGCTCTACAGGCTGTTACAGTAGTTACGGGAAAACCAAATTTTAGCTTGCTTCTCACTCTCACCAATCTTTCCATTTAATGCTCCAGATTTTCCCCAAGGCTAAAATGAGGTCTAGGTTTATGATTCTTTGTCAACCCTCATTAAATGGCCTTCCATTCATATTTCCTCTACCACTATTATATAAACCCTTCCTCTTATTCATTCCAAAGACACAAAAAAAACCTCCCTCTCTTCTCCTCTTTTGAGTTCTATGAAATAGAGTTTTTTTATCATATCTTGGTCTTCCTAAGACTCAAGGTATTGAGTGAGACTCACTCTCCCTCTCCTAGTTCTTCTTTTTTCCTCCACCCTTAGAACCTCCACCAAGAGTCTCCTTCTCCACCATATGAATCTTGCATGAAGGTAGAATCTCTTTTCCTAACTAGTTTTTTATATTGCTATGATGAGAATTTAAGATTAAAGCATGATAGTAATTATTTAAATTCCCTTAAATATGTTTGAATGCTCTTAATTGTTCTTATATGTTATTCACATGTTCTTAGTTGTTCATCACATGTTCATGCATAACACTAGTTTTAATCTTAAATCCACATCAAAAATATGAAAAACATTTTTGTTTCAAAATTCTTTCAAATCCTTGAATTGAGATTATCACCATCCACACACATTCACTAGAATTTATTTTTCAATTCAAATGAAATGCTTAATAAATGGAATTAGGGTTTATCACACGCACACACATTCACTAGAATTTATTTTTCAATTCAAATGAAATGCTTAATAAATGGAATTAAGATTTATCACATGCACACACATTAAATTCAACATGCAAATTAATTGACATATTGGATGATATGATATAAATGTTGGCCACCATAATTTAGAAGACCGGTTTCACCGGGCAAGGTGGGTGCCTAACACCTTTCCACCTTGTAACATAGCCTCCGAACTTAGATCAAGGGTTAGTAGATTAAATGTTTATCCTTACAATTTTCAATTTTTAGATTGTAACTAGGAAACAAAACTATGTACTTTATCTTAGATTGTATCTAGGACCAAAGCCATGTAACTTTCTTATGATCAATATAAATTCAATTGAAAATAAATAAATTGAAGAATTTTTCAATTTTAGTTTTCTTATTTATTCCAATAATTAAATAAGTGGCGACTCTATTATAAAACCCTTAATCTAAAGGGAAAAATATAACTAATCGAACCTTTATTTTGAGGGGCAATAACACGACTCCACCTATTCACGTGGGCTTGCCCCAACATTCCATAAAAAAGCGGGCTGAGGGCGCGGTCTCTCACAGCTAGACCATGATCTAAAAGATTGTTTGGAGAAAAGGTGAAACGACAAAAATGGCAAGGTGGGAGACCGTTAATATGGTGCATGGCTAAAAGGAGAACCGACGAGAAGAACAAGGGGGGAACCTAGTTATGCAAAGAAGAACGAGGGGATTGACACGAGAGGATGGACGACTGACGACGTCGACAGGGGATTGAAGTTTCAGACACCGATGAACGAAATAGTGGTGCATGACAAACGAAAGACTGACGTGCAGTCCCTTAAGGAAAGGAATTTAGGGTGCACAATACAGATTTCAGAGGATAAAGAAGGGTGCGTAGTGGATAATCAGGAAAGATGGTCAATAACCTCAGAGAACACCGAAAAGAAAGTTTAGCTAGTTTAGGAATAAAAGGCTTGGATAGAGGGCACGCTATCACTGAGAAAGGGGGAAGTGTGCAGGGGGAGATGGAGACATAATAGTTAGAGACTCTAGGGTTCAAATTTGAGTCTATGCCAAAAGCCATCTCAAATGAGTGTCAAGTGGGCCTGGATTCAACAAAAGGGGGTGACGATCTAATGGCAATAACATATGAGATGGAGTTGGGCTGGGTTGTAGAGAGAATGGGCCCTAAAAGTGGCCATTGGAAAAGAAAGGCCCGTGTTGGTCTTGACAAAGGAAAAGAAAAAGAAACAAGCCCAATTCAGAGGAAAAGCATTGGCTTAACACCACTCATGGTGTTAGATCAGAACGTGCAAGAGGCTAAACGAAAGAAAGGAGTGTCTCAAGTCAGTGAAGATGCAGAGAAAGAAAATACTAGGGATGGCGATGTGGCAGTTGCTGCAAGGTAGCACCACCGTGCCCAATGAACATCTTGGCATGGAACTACCAAGGCCTAGGATTAGCTCTGGTGAAGCGTTCCCTCATCGATGAGGTAAAAGACAATGACCTAATTTTGGTTTTCCTTGGGGAGAACAAGGCAAATTAGAACTAAATAAAGGGCTTTCAGAGGAAGCTGGATTTTACCTAGGGAATCACGGTGCCAAGTGATGGTAGGAGCAGGGGGTTGGTGATGCTGTGGAAAAAAGGGGTCGATGTGTGCTTCAAAAGTTGTTCAAATACGCATACCAACGTGGTGGTTTGCAAGGGGAATGGGGCATAACTATGGCGGGCAATGGGGTTCTATGGACATCTTGATGCAGGTATGAGACATACTTTTTAGAGTTTACTGGAATCCCTTAAGAAGCAGTGCAATATGTCGTGGGTTGTATTTGGGGATTTTAATGAAATTAATCAATCCGATGAGAAAATGGGTTGGTTAGATAAGGATGCATAGCAGATGGAGGGTTTTAGAGAGTGCTTGTCTAATTGTGGTCTCATTGATTTGGGTTTTGTGGGGCAACGTTTTACTTGTTGTAATGGTAGGATTGGGGAGCAATGAACTCTAGTTAGATTGGATAGGGTAGTAGCTAATGAGAATTGGTTGAATCTATTTCCTGAGGCCAAAGTTTTCCATAGAGTGATGGCGGCTTCAGACCATTGCTTGCTAAATTTGTCTCTTAGGAAGCGGGTACACAGAAGTGGAGGAAGGAAATGATTCATGTTTGAAGCAATGTGGACTAGGGAGGAGGGCTGTAGAGAGGTGATTGAAAAGGCTTAGGACCCTTTGAATTATAATCCAGAGTTGCAGATTCAGGATAGACAAAAGTGTTGCCAAGCTCACATTCAGACTTGGAATCATAGAGTGTTTGGAAATGTAAATAAAATTTTGAAGCAAAAGCAAAATCGGTTACAACAATTGGAAGCGATGAATTTGCTACATGAATCAGCGGAGGAGATACAAGCACTAAAAAGAGAGATAATTGAAGTAAAGCTTTGGGAAAAAATGATGTGGAGTCAGAGATCTAAGGCTATGTGGATTAAGTGTGGGGATCGAAACACAAAGTTCTTTCATGCAATGGCTAACAATAGACGTAGGTAAAATAGAATAGAAGGGCTGTGTGATTTTGAAGGTAGGTGGAGAGAGGGCTGAGAGGCAGTTGAAGACGTAATCCTGAAATACTTCAAGGAGATTTATAGCACAAACTACCAAGTAGACTCGGGGTCAGTCTTGGAGTAGCAAAAAAGAGGGTGTTAGATGCAATGAATAAAGATCTACTTAGGAATTTTAAAGAAGAAGAAGTGTGATGAGGCCTTAAGCAAATGCATCCAACAAAGTCTCTAGGTCTGGACGGTATGTCACCTATATTTTATCAAAGATATTGGGATGTTGTTGGTCCTCAGGTTGTTGATTGTGTCCTCCAGATTCTTCGAACAAGTATTATGCCGAATGGCTCAATGATACGTATATTTTTCTGATCCCCAAAGTTAAATGCCCTTAAAAGATAACAGAATTTCAGACAATTAGCTTGTGTAACGTTATATATAAAATTGTATCCAAAGTGCTTGCTAACAGGTTGAAACGAGTCCTCCCAGAAGTTATCAACGATACCCAGAGCACATTTGTACCAGGGAGACAAATCACAGACAATGTCCTTGTGGCATTTGAAATAATGCATTGCATAAGTCAAAGAAGGAAAGGAAAAAAGGGGCTGATGGCAATTAAGCTAGACATGAGCAAGGCATACGACTGAGTAAAATAGAAGTATTTGGAGGTGATGATGAGTAAATTAGGTTTCCAAGAAGAGTGGATCTCCCTGATGATGATGTGTGTGACCACGGTCTCATACTTAGTGTTAATAAATGGGGAACCGAAAGGCAGAATTGTTCCAATACGAGGGCTTAAGCAAGGGGACCCGATTTCTTTGTATCTCTTCCTCTTGTGTGTTGAGGGCCTCTCAACCATTCTTAGAAGGGATGAGAATGGGGGAATCTTCGAGGTATATCAGTGTGTAGGCAAGCACCATTGGTTTCTCATCTGCTATTTGCGAACGATTGTATAGTTTTTTGCAATACTTCTATGGAGGAAGGACTCAAAGTCACAAAAATCCTTGAGGATTATGAAAGAGAGTTAGGGAAGAAGCTAAATAGAGAGAAGACTTCTCTCTTTTTCAGGAAAAACACAAGTGTGGAGGTTAAAGAAGAGGTGAAAAACATGTTTGGGGCCCAGATCATCCACCAGCACGAGAAATACTTGGGGTTGCCCCCTTTGGTGGGGAAGGGGAAGAAGAAAGCTTTCCACCGTATCTTGGATCAGGTTGGTTGAAAAATTACGAGTTGGAAAGGAAAGTTGTTGACCATGACTGGCTGCAAAATCCTCATAAAGGCAATTGCCCAAGCTACCCTAATGTATACAATGAATTGTTTCAAGCTCTTGGATTCCTTATGCAATGAACTGAACTCTATGATGAGAAACTTTTGGTACAGATAGCGTGATAAGGAAAGGAAGTTAGCATGGATAGCATGGGAGAAGATGTGTATACCAAAAGCTGATAAGGGGATGGGGTTTAAGGATCTTAAGGCCTTTAATTTAGCGCTGCTTACAAAACAGGGGTGGCAGATCACCCAAAACTCAGAATCTCTTACTCACAGAGTGCTTAAAGCTAAGTACTTCTTGCAAACCAATTTCATGGAGGCTCAGTTAGGTAAGAAACCATCGTATACATGGTGGAGCTTGGGGGCAGCGAGAGAAGTCCTTGGTCGAGGCTTGAGATAGAATATAGGGAATGGGCAAATCGCAAGAATATGGACAGATAGGTGGATTCCAACCCCAAACTTCTTCAAAGTGGTAAGTCCTCGGCCCTAAAATTTTGAAGGTGAATTAGTGGAAAATTTACTAGACTGGGAAATAGGAGGTTAGGATATAAATTTGGTGAAAAATAGTTTCTTACCTTATGAAGCGGAGGCTATTTTGAGCATCCCAATCAGCCATAGTCTTCTGGATGATGCTTTGGTCTGGGATTGGATGCAGAGGGGTAATTTTATGGTGAGAAGTGACTACCATATAGCTTACAATTGGCTGGTGGAAAGTAGAGGGAGAATTGGAGGGGGTGAGAAGTCAAACCCAAGGAAGAAAAGGGAATTCTAGAAGGCTATTTGAGGGTTAAAATGATGAAGTAAAGTCAGACACTTTATGTGGAGGGCTTGTAAGAACATCCTTCCTACAAATTTCTGCCTTAGTCTCTGAAAAGTTACCATGGTGGATGAATGCGTGCTGTGTGTGAAGGTAGAATCATCAGGACATGCTCTTTGGGATTGTTGGTTGGCTGAGGCTATTTGGAAGGAATCCAAGCTTCCATTGCCCAAGTTTAGTAATCCTCATCGCGATTTCATTGATGTGGTGTGGAAGTTTTGGGAGAACCAAAGAGGACTGGATTGGGAGCATCTAGCTACTATAGCCTGGTGCATTTGGAAAAACAGAAATGCTACAAAATTTGAAGGAAAATGCAAGCAAGCCAAGACTATCGTGCTTGAAGCTAAAGCTCTTATTGAAGAGTTCAACATGCAGAATGTTGTCCCAAGATAGATAGCTCCCCCAAGAATAGGGAGATGGACTCCTCCATGTGAAGGGTGGTATAAAGTAAATGTAGACAGGACTGTATTTAAGGAGTCAGGTAGTTGTGGAATTGGGACCGTAATTAGAAACAGAAGGGGCCAAATCATGGGAGCAATGAGCAAGAAGCTGGGACTACCTCTAGGGGCTTTGGAAATGGAAGCAAAAGCCTTTGAGGAAGGTATGCTACTAGCAGTGGACCTCGGGCTAAAGAATATTGTGCTAGAAGGAGATGCGCAAGTGGTGACAAATGCCTTGTCAGGCAGCAACGCCCCCCCCCCCCCCCCCCCCCCTCCCTCAAGCTCTATTCAGATGATAATAGAAGGATTTAAGCGTTGGAGGCATAATTTCCATGCGTAGAGGGTTAGCCATGTTCATAGGATAGGCAATATAGCAGCTTACCTTATGGCTAGAAATGTCAAGCTTATGACCGATAGTGTAACACCCCAAATATTTTTAAAGCAATTTTCTTTTGAAAGGGAATAATATCTATTGGTGTTTATTTATTTTATTTGTGTGTTTAATTATTTTATGGAGGACTTATGAATACTTAAGTGATTTATGGGGCTAGATGAAATATGGGAGGAACCTTAAGGGTGGAGTAGTAATTAAACACAAGATATTTTTGGGGCAAACTTGTAATTAAGCCCCTCCTATAAGTCACCCCCCCTCCCCCTAAGCCTACACGTTCTCTCTCTCCCCCTTGTCTTCTCTTTTGTATTTTCTCTTTTCTTGTTCTCACCACCCTCCATGATTGATCCATTGAAGGTCCTATATCTTACCACCACTTCAAATAACCTCCTCAATAGCTTGAATCCAACAAGTATGATCTTCCATGAGTTTTAGCTGCCCCAAATAATGATTTTAAGGTGAGTTTTCCATTGACCCACTTCCTTGATTATTTCGTTTATGGCTCAATGCTCACGTGGGGTTGATCCAATGGACGGGGATAACACTTTGGTAGGGTTAACTATGATTTTTGGGGTGTGGGTATGTGATAGTTGATATTAGGGTATTCAACCATGGTAGTTTTGGATACTTGGTTTATTGGAGGAAGGAGGGGCTGACTTTTATGTGTTTTATGATGATTTTTCTGTTTTGAGTTGAGTTGTTGTAATGACTTTGGTCATATGTAAGAAGTTGATGGAATATTAACTATTACTTGCCGTAGTGATTTGAGAATGTGCTTGTGCATGCCAAGTGTTTGGTATATTGCCTCTATGAGATTTTGGGTTTGATACCTTGTTTTTAATATGCTTTAAATCTAGTGGTTTTAATGTGAGTAAATTCTCAAATAATTTGGGCTAGTCTTACTACTATAGCAACATTCTAAAGCTGTCATGACAAATTTGAATCAGCCGCAATGCATGATTTTTAATAAATTACAGAAAAATCATTTTGGGCTGAATTTTCTATGGTACATTGTATACATATAGGGAAATGTTCCCTTAAAGTTTTGAATTAATCGGATAATGTTTCATTGACCAAACAATTTTTACAAAATGGCTGCCCTCCTATGTACTAAATCTAAAAGCAAGACTAAAATGCTAAGAAAATTTGGAATTAATCTCAAACCTTGGTTGATCTTATCTTAGCTTAAATAAATTATTTAATACCCAAACAGATTCATGAGTATGGTATATTATCTTATGATGCACATTATTGTGGTAATGAATTTAAAATGTTTTGGTTGATCAGCACTATGAGTTTCTTGGATGCTTGTTTGGTTCCTGCTTGGAAAGGGTACTTGTCTTAGGACGGGCAAGCTAGACTTTAGGGCCTTTGGTTTGCTTTTAGGGTATCGGTACGATTTATGGAGATAAGTGTGATGGTACTTTGTGAAAGGCCTTGTTATTGATAGGTTTGATCATTGTGTTTCTAGGTTTCGATATTCTTGGTGATGGACTTAGTGACTAGATCAGTTGATTTTGTAATGCCCGGTTGAGGTAAAATTGGTTGGCCTTTCGAAGTAAGTAGCTTTTTAATGGGATTTTTGGAAAATAACCATGTTGCATAAAGCATTGTTTTTGGGTTAAACACATTTTGGGGAATTGTTTATGGAAAATATGTTTTCCTAGAAAGCTTCATGTTGTAACTTTAATGTATGTGATTATTTGTGAAAAGTGCATCATATTTGGTAATGCAAATGGGGAAATGCATGTTTTGTTTGCTTGGAAAAGGTAAGCATCTTTTATAAAATTCTTGGGAATAGATTTTATGAATTTATTGCATTATTTGGAAAATTTATGCAAAATACTTATGACAAGAAATGGTTTTGAGGACCTTGAGAATATTATGGATATTTGGTTATTGAAATATTTTATGAAATTACTTGGAAGTGAACTGTATATTTCAAATACATTGAACTTGTGAGCTTTTGATGTGGCTTTGCTATTGTGCTATGATGTTGGTGATTACCTTGTCTTGGTGACAACAAGCCAAGTTGGAGGCTCAAACTTTGTGTGACACGGGTAAATCCTTGAGTGTGTGGGTGAGGCCACTTGTTAGGTCACAATCTGAATGACCCCTTGTGATTAACCCTAATTAATTAAATTAGCCAAGTAATTAATTAATCAATTAATCATGCAATTTTATGAAAGCACAAACAAATCACCAATCAACTAGATATGCAGTGGAAAATAAATAACACGGTGATTTGTTTACGAATGGGGAAAACCCTAACGGCAAAAACCCCACTGGGTGATTTTCAGGTCACCACTCCCGAAACTCCACTATTATCAAATCAAGCGGTTACAAGAAAGGAATCCCAAGTACCTTACCAACCTACAGTTGAACCCTTACCCCAATACCCAATTGGACTTGATCTGTAGTAACAGTCTCCACCTTTGATGCACGGCTCCCAAGTACGTGACTAACCAATGCGCGGATCCAAGTACGCGACTTCAGAACACCAACTGAGGAAGAATGGTTGGCTGCAAAGTTCTTCAGTTCATCCACTTGATGAATAGCAGGAAGATGCTTGGTTACAAAACCCTATGGTGCAAATACACAGCAACTTCTTGATGGAAGATGAACTAGGTCAAGAACTTCGTCTGTTGAGCACAATTTGCTTGAACAAGGATTGCTCAATGATAATGCAACTTGTGTCTACCAAAACGGCTCTTAAAATAATCCTTTTATATGTTTAGGGTTAGAAGAAAAGAAGGCCCAAAAACATATTCATGGATCCCAAGAAAATCAGATTGGAATTCTGACTTTTTAATTCTCGACAGATAGCAGGTATCGAGGTAGCTATCGAGAGGTGTCGAGCTTTAAAAACTTTGCACTTCAGCTTGCTTTTTCTTGGACAGACTTGATGACTTCAACAATTGACTTTGAAACATTGTTTCTTGAAGTATTAAAAACACCTAGAACTACCCAATTACAAGCAGAGTGCGTTTTGTCAAAGGATTAGCCAATTTACATAACTAAGTGACATATGTTCTTAAAGAAGTTAAAACATATATGTCCTAACAATCTCCCCCTTTGGCAATCCGTGACAAAACCACAACAAACAAATGAGCATATGAGAGAAGTCATAAATCACTCAACTCATATTCACTTGTTGAATACAATAAAATCTATCCTAACACAAACTCTTGAAAAACTTTGTAAGAAGAGAGTTTATGGCAAGTAGACTTTGACAACTTGTATTTCTGAAACACTTTAAACAAAAACTCATCAAGGCATCTTGTGTGAAACAGAAATAAATAGATTGCATACAAGTATAAAGAACATGTGTATAGAGATAGAAAGAAACAACACATGAAGAGAGAGGTGAAAGAAACATACATCAACATATATAAGAGAAAAGATAAGTACAATGTATGTAAAAATGGTCAAAGGACCTCATATACAAGACCAATGTATCTAAGAGATAAGAAAAAAAATACATATAGCCTCACTACATCCCTAAAAAAAAATGAACACTCCCCCTATCAAAAATGTCCGATACTAACTCTCCCCCTAAGATGACTACTTTCATAACCCAAAACTACTCCCCCTTTTTGTCACGAGTGACGAAGGGTAGAGTGTCATGTAGACATCTCATCGGCAGAGCAAGCATCCCCATCATCATCATCATCATCATCATCCTCATCATCCTCAGAATCTGACGCTGCTGGAGTAGATGGTGAAGGAGTAGCCTCTGGAGCAAATCCACCCATGATCGCCTGCCGTCGTGCAATACGACCCACACGAACATTCACCTGATACAGCTCAGCAGAGAGTGTATCAATACGAGTGTCCATGCGCTGCAGCTGCGCCATGATATCACTAAGGGATACATCGCTCGAAGAGGAAGAAGGAGCAGATGTAGATGGAACTGATCTGGAAGGTGCTGAACGGGAGGGAGGAGTGGCACCAGACTGTCTCGACCTGAACTGCGCCTCACTACATTTTACGGTAGCGGCATCTATGGTAGATATGTGTGTGAAGTGGTCGGACACAGGAAAGGGAACGGAAAAATGGCGTAGAATTCGCGTGATAGCAGAAGGAAAGATGAGCTTATCACGGGACGCCGAATCAAGATAAACATCTATGATAGACCGGATGAAGTGGGAAGGGAAGTCTATGGTGAGATGCTCAAGTAGAGAAAGCAGAAATCGAGCACGAGGCTCTGTGATAGAGTTATAGTGAGAAAGAGGATGGAGAACAAAAGTCATCACCATGTTAATAAATCTAGGACCTTTAGCAAAAGGCCTACATGATGTGAACTGATGCTCACCCCAATCAGCAGGGCGCTCACAAAAAGCAAAAATGAGCTCATCTTTGGACACAGTCCTCAGACGCTCACAAGATGGGTAACCTGGAAACTCTATCCTAGGTACCCTAAGCACATCCGTAACAAGCTGCGGTGTAATAGGAATACGCGTACCTCGAACGCGAGTGATGAAATGAGGTACTGAAAGATCAATCCCGTGCATGTTGGAGTAGAGCTCATGTATCAGCACGAGAGGGCAAGTGACCGGGATGTCACACAGTGACCCCCATCCCCTACTGTGAATGACAGAGGGAAGGTCAGTATCGGCGAAGTCCACCAGAATGACTTGGCGTTCCGAATGAACACCTCGTCGAGAAAAGTTCTCCGAAAATGCCTTATGAGCATCTCCATCACGGAACCGAATGTTAAAAGGAGCAGAATCAGAAGAAGTAGAAGCTCCAGAACGCAGAGGGTTCCGAGCGGGAGTGGATTTACGTTTGGGTGCCATAGACACTACTTACGTAAAAGAATGAGAAAGAGATAGAGAGGGAGACAATCAGAAAAGTACCAACACAGTTCAAATATATCAAATATGTTGAACAAGAAGTACGTATGCATGGGAATGCATGAGCACGTGACATGCAAAGGAAAAAACTTCATGGGCTCAGCCCAATCCAATCCTAGCAGCACACAAACATAAAGCACACATCTAAATGCATGTAAATATCATTATAATGCAAATGAAATGCAATGTATGACATTTTGAAATCATCTAAGTACAAACCCAACCCAAAATTTCAATAAAAACTCAACAATTTTGAAAAACCCCAAATTTTTATGAAAAATCCCAAAAACTAGGTTTTCAAAACATGAAATGCATGAAAAAGGAAGAGAAAAGAGATCTTACCAAGTGATTTGAGCAAGAAATGAGCAAGATCCAAGTGGGTTGAAGATTTGAGTGAAAGGAGAGTGAAAAGGAGATGAACAGGCACGGAGAGATCGAGAGAAATCGAGTGATAAATGAAGAAAATCGCGATCTGCACTTAAATAGGCACCTCAGTAATTCTCGACAGCTGAGGTGTCGAGAGGTATCGAGGAATCTGTCGAGGAAGGTATCGAGGAATTAGCCGTCGACAGCTGCAGGTATCGAGAGGTATCGAGATGCAAGGAGAATTTCAGATACGAGAATCTCGATCGATCGCGAAGGTGTCGAGAAGATATCGAGGAGACAGAAGAAATCTCGATCGATCCACAAGGTATCGAGACAGGTGTCGAGAACGAAGACACAAACAGCACAAGTGAATCTCGATCGATCCAATAGGTGTCGAAAATCTATCGAGAGGACAGAGACTTTCTCGATCGATCCATCAGGTGTCGAGATTGCGATAGGAAACAACATGAGAAGCTCGACAGATGACCAGGTATCGAGGAGGTGTCGAGGAAGGTGTCGAGCAAGCATAGAAAGGCAGTTTTTCGAGAAGGGAAAAACACAGACATGAATGCAATTCAACACACATCTCTACCAAAGATTCACTCAACATTTAAACCTCTCAAAAACATCTCTCAACAAGAAAATAAGCACAAGGATCATGCAAAACACACACACACACTAAACAAGTCTAACCAATTTTATATTTCAAAAATAAGTTATGACAGTTTAGTGAGCATACATTAGCACATGTAAAACACTTGTGATGGCCAAATCACATTGTACCTGCACATGTATCAAAAGTAGCAAAGAATATTGCATGTTGTGTGTGAAAAATATCGCAAGATTGCATATGTGTATAGATGTTATGACGATCTGAGATATGAGTAAATAACTTTTAACTCACACACAATCATAACTGTTTGATGGGGACTATCACCTTCAAGGTACATCCTATGACTCCCACATCTCCTAGAAAACACGCTTGCAATCATGTTTAAAGCATTTTTAATCTTTTTGCTTTTTATTTTCTTTGCATATTTTCTTTTATTTTTGCATATCATACATGGGTATATAAAAGAGAGAAAAGAAATACCCAAGATGTTAAGCATTGACATTGCACTTTTGCTATGCCGAAGCATACGGATGTCTTTGACACTGCACTTTTGCTATGCCGAAGCATACAGGTGTCTATGACACTGCACTTTTGCTATGCCGAAGCATACAGGTGTCATTACAATGATTGGCGGGCAACAATGGTGAGATGGTCATTTATGCCTTTCTCTTAGGATTTTCTAGTCCTACCCGTCAAAAAGAGTGATATGAGTGTTAAGTTTTAAGAGATAACCTAATCTTACTCATCACAAAAAAGAGCCACAAAGCTCACTTGCTTAGTTGTGCATAAAGATACTCATCTAAGCTACAAGAGATACAAAGTTTAGAAAACTTTGTTTCATTGGCCATCCAAGGTACACAAGTACCAAAGCATACATAACACACACTGTTTTTGTATTTTTTCAATTTTTCAATTTTTTTTTTATTTTTATATTAAAAACAAAATAAGCAAAACTAAAAATAAACAAACAAAAACATGTTATCAAAGCAAAGCAAAAACTAGACTGACTCAGCAGAAAAGAAAAACACACAAGCAATGCAACAAACAAGAAAAACAAGAAGGGAGAAGAAAGTGATGAAATCACTTAGAGTCCTTTTTCTTCCACTCCTTGGAAGAACCTTTCCTTTGATAGAATCCTTGAACAGGCGGTGAGGGGGAAGAATTTAAACCGTTCAAGTTCGAAAGGAACATGAGGGCTTTCAGAAGATCTCCAAGAGGAGCAAGAGAGGATTGAAGCTGATTTTGGCTTCCAGATGCTATCATGTCATTGCTCTGTTGAGTGGCTAACCACTTATAGCAATTTGGTCGAGTGTGACTGGCAGCTCCACAATAATGACAGAGATGCTGCTTCTTTTGTTTAGGCTTTTGAGAGTTAGCCTTCTTAGCCCTAGGGTTTTTAGCATCTTTCTTGTCTAGCTTAGGGGGTGCTCCTAAGATAGATTTTCCCTTGTCTAAGTTCTCACTAGCTAATTTAGTCTTAACATCAATGTTCTCAATTTCAATGTTATTAGCAGGAGGAACAAAAACAGTATTGCTAGTAGAAGCAGAATTAGAGAAAGAAATACCATACCCCAAACCAGTTCGATTCGAAGCAGGTTTCTGATTGCTAAGCATCTCATCAAGCTTTGCACTTGAGGTCCTCTCCAGTTGAGCTCTGACTTGAAACAGCTCTGCTTCAAGCTTCTTGGTCTTCTCAGCCAAAAAGTTGTTCTCAAATCTCAGTGCTCCAATAGTTTGATTCGCCTCATCAAACTTCGTGGACAGCTCTTTACGATCGAGTTCCACTTCACTGAGCTTCTTGGTGGCCAGCCTATATAATTTCTCATGCTTTTCAGAGAGTTTGTAAAGCTTCTCATAGGCTGAATGGATATCATCTTGATCATCCATCTTCTCAAATTTGGACTCCACCAATTCTTCTTCATCTACTTCTTCAACAATCCCTTCAGTAGGATTGACTGTGGCAGTGAAGGCATTTAAAATTCCGTCATCTTCATTGTCGGAATCATCTTCATGCTTAGTGTCACTTAGGGTTACAGCAAGGGCCTTGCTTTTCCCAATGCTCTTCAGATATGTAGGACACTCATGTTTCATGTGTCCGAACCCATGACACCCAAAGCACTTTGGTCCTGCGGGAACAGTATACTGACCGCCCTCCTTAGCATCCTTCTTCCCTTTGTCTTGGCTTTTGAACTGAGAAGAACTGAACTGCTTGCGGTCCTTATCGAAATTCCTTCCATTGGCATTCTTCATGAACTTTTTGAACTGCTGAGTGATGTAGGACTTCATCTTGGAATCTTCATCATCAGAAGACTCATCTGTATCACTGCTCTTCGCCTTCAAGGCCATGCTTTTGCCTTTGTTGGACTTGCCAATCCTGGATAACCCTATCTCATAGGTCTGCAAGTTTCCAACCAGTTCAGTCAAAGGAATCTTGTCTATATCCTTTGATTCCTCAATTGCCGTAATCTTGGCATGAAATCTCTCAGGTAGAGATCTGAGTACTTTCCTTACAATCTTGGGTTCAGGGATGGTTTCCCCAAGGTTGAAGGCTGAATGCTGAGTTTACTATGTCCTTGAGCTTGGCATAGAACTCATCAAACGACTTATCCTCTACCATCTTAATTTCTTCAAAGCTTGTAGTGAGCCTTTGAAGTTTTGAATCTTTGACAGCCTTTGTGCCTTCATAAGTTGTCTGGAGGATGGTCCAAGCCTCCTTAGCAGTTTCAGTTGAGGATATCTTCTTAAACTCCTCATTGGTGACTGCGCTAAAAAGGGCATTCAGCGCTCTGCTGTTGAAGTTGGCCGCCTTGATCTTAGCATCATCCCAATCGGCCGGATCTTCTGTTGGCTTAGTCCAGCCAATCTCTACAGCTTGCCACACTTTTTCATCTAAAGACTGCAAGAAAGCTCTCATGTGTACTTTCCAGTATGCATAGTTAGTGCCATCAAATAAAGGAGGTATAATTAAAGATTGTCCTCTATCCATGACGAACAGGGGTCAATGGATCAACACAGCAAAGATTAAACCCTAATCAGAGTGTGCCCGCTCTGATACCACTTGTTAGGTCACAATCTGAATGACCCCTTGTGATTAACCCTAATTAATTAAATTAGCCAAGTAATTAATTAATCAATTAATCATGCAATTTTATGGAAGCACAAACAAATCACAAATCAACTAGATATGCAGCGGAAAATAAATAACACGGTGATTTGTTTACGAATGGGGAAAACCCTAACGGCAAAAACCCCACCGGGTGATTTTCAGGTCACCACTCCCGAAACTCCACTATTATCAAATCAAGCGGTTACAAGAAAGGAATCCCAAGTACCTTACCAACCTACAGTTGAACCCTTACCCTAATACCCAATTGGACTTGATCTGTAGTGATAATCTCCACCTTTGATGCACGGCTCCCAAGTACGTGACTAACCAATGCGCGGATCCAAGTACGCGACTTCAGAACACCAACTGAGGAAGAATGGTTGGCTACAAAGTTCTTCAGTTCATCCACTTGATGAATAGCAGGAAGATGCTTGGTTACAAAATCCTATGGTGCAAATACAAAGCAACTTCTTGATGGAAGATGAACTAGGTCAAGAACTTCGTCTGTTGAGCACAATTTGCTTGAACAAGGATTGCTCAATGATAATGCAACTTGTGTCTACCAAAACGGCTCTTAAAATAATCCTTTTATATGTTTAGGGTTAGAAGAAAAGAAGGCCCAAAAACATATTCACGGATCCCAAGAAAATCAGATTGGAATTCTGACTTTTTAATTCTCGACAGATAGCAGGTGTCGAGGTAGCTATTGAGAGGTGTCGAGCTTTAAAAACTTTGCACTTCAGCTTGCTTTTCATTGGACAGACTTGATGACTTCAACACTTGACTTTGAAACATTGTTTCTTGAAGTATTAAAAACACCTAGAACTACCCAATTACAAGCAGAATGCGTTTTGTCAAAGGATTAGCCAATTTACATAACTAAGTGACATATGTTCTTAAACAAGTTAAAACATATATGTCCTAACACTACTGCCTATAGGGCTAAAAGACTACATGCAAAAGGGGTACAGAGCAACATGTCATTCCTTGTTGCTCATGGAGGGAAGAGGTAAATCCTTAAGTGTATGAATGAGGCTAGGTAGAGCCATGAGACCACATGCAAAAGAGGTACTACATGACGTGTTATCCCCTGCTGCCCATGAAAGAGATAGGTAAATTCTTGAGAGTATGGGTGAGGCTTTGTAGGGCAAATAGACCACATGCCAAAAGAGGTATATATCATGCTAGTGTGTTTGGGCTCTAACTTGTTTGTGGTGATATGATGTCTGGGTGATATCTTCGTCCTTGTTGGTCCTTGTTGCATCTTGGGTGAGGTTTTCTAGTTTTGAAATGGTATTGGATATTTTTATGGCTCACAGTGAATGGAATGTAGTTTCATAGTTTTTTTTGGAAGCTTGGTACTAAACTATTACTATTGTTCTTGTCGTGTGGTTAATGAAATTGTTTTTGTATAAATTAAATGGAAATTCCCAAATTATAACATGTTTTGTAGAATGTTCATTATCATGAAACTTACATTTTTCCCACATCCATTAATTATTCTACTTACGGAGTTTTAACTCATTCTACTCTCCAACAGTTTTACAGATAAATTAGCTGCACTTTGGGAATGGAGCTTGTCTTCTTAGTGGAGATAGGAGTTATATGCTGAATTGGGAGACTCGCATTATTATTGATTGGTGATTCGGTCTAGTTGTTCTAAGCAAGTAGTAGTTAAATCTATTAGAGGTTGGACTTTCTTAAAGTTTGTTAGCCAAAGAATTTTGTTGAGGTTGCAAATTTTAGAACATTGGAGTTCTTTGTTAAATGGTCTGGTGTTTGGAATATTCAGGTAAATTTTGGAGGCATATGATTTGTAGTTTGTATTACTTGTAAATGTGTCATAGAGCTCTAACTCTAACTTGTATTGTGGAGAGATCAATATATTTATTTACTTTATCAAATAATAAAAAAAAAAATCCCATACAGGTTTTCTTGAAGGCTCGATTTTTCATGTTTTGATTTTTTTTGGATTTAGAGTGTAAAAGATTGTATAATTTGGGTTGAGGATACTTCACCCATTATTGAATGTCATGTGCTTAGAGATGTACCTGTTTCAGACCAATGTCCAAGTTAATGCTTATTGTGAAATTTGAACATCAAAAAAAAAAAAAAAGTTACAATATCTGTACCCTAAAAAAGGAAAGAAAAGAAAAAAGCGTGTTTCACGTGAACATGCGTCTTTTATGAATGCGACAAGTATTTCACTTATACCAATGTGCGTAAAAAGGCTGCAAGTAAATGAGCATAAATCAGGCCATGTCATGTTTGATGTTACCCTTCATACTTGACCATTTTGGCCAGCCAGCTTATAAGCTGAAAGACACCATATACAGGGGCGGCCCAAACAAGCTATGAGGCAAGACGATATATTTAAATAAGTTATTTTTGTTATTATTTAAATAATATTTAAATAATTTTTATTATTATAATTTTTTTATAATAAAAAATTATTTTTTATTTTATAATATGTTTTTCTTTTCTTTTTTTTGTCGAAGAAATGCTAAAATTATAAAAAAATTTACTACAAAAAATTTATAAACGATATAGCAATGAATGTAATTAGTAACCATTCAAAAAGATAATAAATAAGTATTTAAATGAATAATGATAAAGATATTATAAATTTTATAATATAAGACTTATAAATATGTATTATCAATCACAAAAAAAATTTAAAAATGTATTTAATAAGTTGTTGATGTTCATAAATCATATTAATTGTCATATTAATTTGTAAAAGTTTTGAAATAAAATTTATAATATTTCTAGCATTTTTTTATCTAAATTATTTTTTGTGATTAGTGACATATATTTGTAAGGCTTATATATTTAAAATTGTATTATTTTTAGCATTACTAAATTCTTTAAAACTTTTTAAAAATTAAAAAAATGTAATTTTTTTTTCTTATATCTCAAAAAAATATTTAAAATATATATATATATATATATATATATCAATTTTTACCCAAAAATTTAGGGTCTTTTTCTAGTAGGGGCCAGGCGATTGCCCTGACCATACATATCATTCTTGTCCTCAGTAAAAAAGACAATGGCAATGGTCCTTGTTACTAAATAAAAAATTAATGGCAGGTGAGATGGTTGTAAGTTTGTGAAAATAACGCCACAACTATGACGTGTTTTGTTCTATCACTGAGTGAAAGAGATAGAGGGATCACACAATAAATAGGAGGGCAAGAAGGTTTTAAGAATTGCTATCCTGCAGTGTACAGAAGTACAAGATATTTTCTTTGATGAGTGAGTTTTAGCTACGAGGAGAGAGAGAATCAAAGAGTCCTAGTTTTGCTTCTGCTGTTTCTTGGAATCAAGTATACAAGCATTTTCTTCCAAATAAAGTTTTGCAGGTTCTTTGCTCCATCCTTTCACTTTATTTTTGTTGAAATAAAATTTGCAGGTTGTTTATTCCTAGACCACGGCCACCGCCTCTATTTACTCCATGTTTTCTTGTCATTAACGTCCCTGAGGAGCACAACCTGAACACAACTTTAAAAAAGGTTTTGATTCGTTAAATAGAACATGGTGGTGGTGGTAGTCCTAGACCCCTTATTCTTCTTAATTTTGATTTGAATAGTGGAAATTTCCAACTATATTTTAATCTTTCTTAAGAAATATATTATCTGGAAACCTTTTTAATTTCTTAAGAAACTATGGTGGTGGTGGTTCCTTGCTAGTGGTGTCGCCGGATGACGATGGTGGTCATGGGGGTTCAAATCGACTTCAGATCTACCTCAACTTGGTGGTTGTGACTGGAGTTGATGACGCCGATGAACTCATGTCAGTGGCGTTAGGCTGAGATTGGTGGTTAGGGGTGGGGTTGCAAATGCGTTGGATTTTTTTTCTTTTTCTTTTTAAAATTTATTTTAGGTAAGTCAAATAAAATAACAAAAATTTAAGAATTAGTGGACAAGTGGCGTATTTTGATTTGTGAAGCGTGGAATGGGATGGACGATTTTGATTCGTCTTGCATGTGCTATTTTAGTGTCAGCGCACAATAATAGCCCATTTCCAGGTCTTGCTATTGTGGTAAGCACCATCCTAAATTTATGATGGCGTTATTGTTCACTTGCAAAATTAAAATAATATTTTTTATTCATTTACCTCAAAAACATTTGCTCTATTTCTTTCTCTTTACTCATCACAAAATTAAAATATTATTTTTTATTATTTTGAATTATATCCTTTATTAGATAAATATATTATTTTAATATGTTGTATAAAAATATAAAAGTTAAGATGTTAAAAAAATTATAAAATTATATGATATAATAGATAAAATAATTTTTTAAATAATAAAATGAGATATTTTGTAAAAACTGGATGCTCATGCAGACTATCATAACTCACCTCATCATTTTCACTGTTAAAAAAAAAGATAAGAAAAAAAAAAACCAAGAAATAAAGATTTATAGGGCTCACTTGGTTTGTGTTTTCAAACAATATTTTTTAGTTTTTAAATAACATTTTACGTATTTCAACATACTTTTTCACTCACACGTATTTTCACAAATATTTTTAAACAACAATTTTCAGTTTTTAATCACATACACCAAACGGGCCCATAATTTTAGTTTTATAAAAATTAATATTTCCATTCCATGCCTCAAAACTCTTGTGCGGCATCTAGCAACTAATAATGGACTTGTGGCTGACAATTATTTGTTTCATCTTCAAATTATGTAGCCAAGTTCGTACAAGCCAAAGATGATTTTCGCATTATTTTGGTTTGGAATGATGATGAAGCCAAAGGAATGGCACATAGATTGTGCTGCTAAATGAAATATAGTCGATATTGGAGTTGCTAAATTTTAGGGCATGAATATTGGACCTTTCTAACCCAAATGGGTGTGAAAGTTCCTTCGGAGTGGTAGGAACATTGGCTTTTGCAGCTCTCCCTTTGCAGAGCGTTTGCTACTCTTTTATGCTTGATTTTTAGGTGGAAATCCATGGGTTAAGCCGATAAGGTAGAGTGTTGCCTTTGGCCACATTTAGTCATTATTTAAGAAAAAGCTAAGAGTGTTGTCTTGCATTTGGTGAACCCAATGGCTGCTGTTGGCAGATGACAGCAGATGGTTAAGTGTGTTAATGGATAAAGAAAAAAAGATTGGATAATAAGATGACACTTGGCTCTTGTACCAGTCACCGCATGCCTTTACATGGTTTTGTTTTATTTTATTATTATTACTATTTTTTTGGTAAGAATGGTTTTATGCTACAGAGGAAACTATTATTTGCTTCTCCTCTCTCACAGCTCCTATTGGGTAATGTCTTTAAGCCGAAACCTGTTCAATTTGTCGGGTCATGAAAATAATTACTCTATAGTGATGGGTTAGTTTCGGGTGGTACTTGTTTCTTTGAATTCTTTCCATCTTTTGTCTATTCTTGGGTAACTAGGCCTTTATTTAATTGAAATGGTTCCTCTAGACTCTACTAAATTTTCTGGATCACGAAATAAGCAATCAATGGTGATGGGCCCTTCAAATGGCCTTGACTTGGCCTTCGGGTCAATCTTGAGCAATTGGGTCTTTAGGCAATTCAGTTTGGTCTTTACTCTTTACCATACCTTTCTCCATGACAACTTGATACGAACCTTTTACCGTGAAAATCCCATGTGAAGTCTTTAGCCCAAATCAACTTGTCATTCGACAATCTTGAGCTTTACAGAATATTCGGTTTTGACTATGATATCCCGGGCTTCTAGGATGCTTTTCCACGCGTGGTAAGGAGTTCATGACGATCGTATTTCCACGTCTTTGTTGCTTCATCTATTAGGGCACTGACATGTGCTTTTTGTAACAAAGCTTATGGTTGGTGAGCCAATTCGATAGGTTGTGGGTGTTTCCGTGTTGGTATCCTGTAATCCCACAATATTTTCATTGATCTTTTTTTCCCTAGTCTCCTTCTCAAATCTTTGACTATGATATCTTGGGCTTCTAGGATGCTTTTCCACACATAAGATGCATTTGGTTTCAGTTGCGCCTCCATACATGAAGAAGCAATACGATGCAAAGTACTTAGCATTAAAATTCGGTTTAGTAAGGTATTGGTGTTGTTTAGGATTCAACGCCCCTGCTTGGCTAGGAGAGTTGGACGAAAAATCTTAGGTCCAGAAAACCCATGCCACCACCTCTCCATTTCGTTTACACAACATACTCCATTTCTCCCTAAGAATCTTCCTTTTACCCGTGCTTCCACAATAAACAAATAAAGTTTTTAGTTTCAAAATTCATATGTATTCTTTGACTTCATTATGCTTTATTTAAAGTCATATTCTTACTACTCCCCTAATTGACATGTTCGTTTTTATTTACTTATACAATTATACTAATGAAATTTTTAGGTTTCCTTTATATTTTTTGTTCTCTCATTTTAGATAAATTCATTCTTTTTTACTAGTGCATTAATGGTTCTTTTTTAACCTGCATCCAACTCCACAAAAAGTTATTGATAATGGTCTTCATCTCATCACAAAGAGTTAGAGGTGATCAAAATAGAAAAGGATTTTTATATTCATATAGGACCGCTTTCAAAAGCGAAACCACATATAACAATATGTGGTAATACCAGAATATCTTTTACCGATATGTTCTACAAAGTGCCTTAAGATACATTCCTACACAATGTTGATGATGAAAAATGAGCTTTCAAAATAAATAATAGAAACAAAGAGAACTAGAAAGATATATAGACAAAATAAACACAAAAGAAAATATTTGAGACTTATGTGAAAGTGAGGATGCATTTGTCCAATGCATGAGATACCTTTAGATCAAAATGAAAGCCATTGCAAATGGTATCTTGTGATAAGTTTTAGGTTTAGTGCTAATAATTTTTGTTTTCCTATCACTAGGAAAAAGGAACCTGTCATTCGGAAAAGATGGAAATGTCAACCATTTCTTCTGAGTCTTCTTATGAAAAAGAACTTGAATGCAAAGAAATCATCATTCAGAATCCCCAGTGGCGCCCCGAGTGTTGCATCTACATGGTCCCCAAGAGACTTCGTGAGGTAAAGAAGGAAGCCTACACTCCAAGGCTGATTTCAGTAGGGCCTCTTCATCGCAACATAGACGCATCAAACGAAATGGAAATGCTTAAACAAAAATATTTCCAGGAATTCTTTCATCGGACATGGAAAGACCGAATGGAATTTGAAAACATTGTTAAGAAAAATGAAGAAAATATCCGCCATTGTTATGCAGCAGAGATCTCTCTACTCAGAAAGGAAGATTTCGTGAAAATGATTCTATTGGATTCTATCTTTATCATTGAGCTCTTCTTGAGGACTGCTACAAGGCAAGAATATGAAAAGGATGATTATATATTAAGCAAACCATGGCTAGACGAAGGCATAAAGCATGACTTGATATTACTTGAGAATCAGCTTCCATTTTTCATTCTTGACGAGTTACATCATCACATTGGAAGGTCTACAAGCATTCATAAGTCCTTTATTAACCTTGCCTGTAATTACTTTTTTCCGGGTGACCAGAAAAAAGCCATTGAGAAGGAAGTAAAACATTTTACTGATTTGCAGAGATATTTCTACTTACCCCGGAACCTGGAAACTGGAAGCGTTATTGAACATCTTCATAGTGCAACAAAGTTGGACACAGCGGGATTGAAATTCCAGGTATGTAAGGAAAATCAAGCAGATAAAGTTTTACTTGACATTCAAGTCGAGAAGCCAAATCTCTCAGAAATTTTTCCGAGATTCAATTGCTCATGGCTCTTGCATTGCTTACCATGCTTAAAATGCTTTTGGTGCTTGGACTGTCTGCAAACTAGATTGGTTGTTCCACGCTTTGTGATAAATCACGGAACAGAAGACCTTTTCCGGAACCTCATGGCCCTCGAGCAGTGTCATTATCCATTTGAAGCTTACATCTGCAATTATATTGTGCTATTGGATTTTCTTATAAACACTAGAGAAGATGCAGAGTTGCTTGTTGAAAAAAAGATTATTGCTCACTCGTTAGGCAGCTATAAAGCAGTTGCCCAAATGGTTAACAAACTTGGCCAAGAAATTGTGGAAAAAAATTCCTGCTACCATGAAGTTGCTAAAGATCTTAATGAGCACTATGGCAACTGGTGGAATAAAAATATTGCATCCTTGAGGACTGTATATTTCCGTGATGTTTGGAGAGGCACCGCAACTTTTGTTGGAATTGTAGTCTTGTTTGTAACTATTGGGAATTTCCTTAGGCCTTTTGTCTTTCACAAATAAGTTTCCTTAGGCCTTTTGTCTTTCGCAAATTAGTTGGAAAACTGGCTTTGCTTGTAGTTGTTTTTAAATTTTATCATTAAGTTTAGCTTGTGATATGCTTTCCTTCCTAACAAGTTTTACTTTGGACTACACATTTTTGGATGTTTGAAACTTTGTTTCAGCACCCATCCATAGTTTGCATTTGGACTAATAAAGTGTGAATTTGTTTGTTTGTTTAGACCCCTTAAAACAGCTTGTTTAATTTAATATATTAGCCAAGTGTTTACTTAGGTTAATTATGAGATCTAGGTTAAATTATAATAGATCATATCATGCAGTATGGAAAAATAGATAGGACAACGATATGATTGCCTAGGAAATCTAATGAAATCAACTGTTTCAAGGTAAAAACCTGGAGATAATTTAATTTAGCTATTCTCAAGATAAACAAATTCACTACAATATAATGGAAGATTACAGTAAATTTAAACCCTAAATCTAAAGGTACTTTTTGTAGAACTTACTAACATAACCGCGTGTAGCTTCGACTTCATGGACTCTTATATCTTGGATTTGCTGAACACAAACTCTCACGTTTGTAACTTTGAGAACCCACTCAAAGGTTTAGCAACACAAACTCTTTAGTTAGAGACTCCAAGACCACCTTTGAATGTTTAAATCATCAGCTATGTATGATCTTGTTGCAGTAACTTCAGATTTACCGGTTCTAAAGATGAATATATAGAATTTTGGTAGTGACTTTGAAAGGAGAAAGCACGGTACCCTTTAGATCTCATAAGAGCACCTCTAAAATCTTCTTAAAATATGTCTTAGGGTTTCCTTTTAAAACTATGTGAACTAGATCTGAAACCCTAATCAACTACTACGCTAATGGGTTGCTGGGCTGAAATTAAAATTCTGTAGAACCCGTCTCTCGATCGGTTGAGCTTTGTTCTCAATCGGTCGAACCTAACATGTTTCGAATTTTTGAACCTGTAACTTTTTTTTTCTTATATTCTGACTTGTAACACCTTGAGTATTGTCTAATCTGTAAAGTTGTGATTTCCAACTAACTTGTACTGACTTTAATTCCGTGCTAAATTTGATTTTAATCTCTTCAATCATTTTCCTTATATGTATATGGGTTTATTTGTAAGGGTTGAGTTTGAGAGATCGATGAAAAATCAAGGTTCAAGAGGTGAATCAGTGGAAGTCGCGACTAGTTCATGAGTAGCTCACGAGAAGCAACTCACGAAAAGGCCGTGTGTGAAGTACATGACTAGAAGCTAAAGAGTCATGCCAGACTGTTAAGTTCACGAGTGTTTCGTAAGAAAGGCCATCCCGTGAAGTACCTGCGAAACTTTTTGTTTAGCAAAAAGTTAAGTTGCTTTACCAAATTCTTTACCCACATTATAAATACCCTCATTACCCATAAACTGTAAGGAATGCTTTTTAGAGAGAAAATTCTAGTAAATACACTTGAGAGTTAGAAATTGTTATACCCACAATCATCTACACATTTCCTTATAGTTTCCTCAACTCCTACCTCTCAATCTCTAGATCCTTAAGATGTTGTTAGCCCAAACACTTACCACACCCATTTTAAGTGTCAAGTGAGATTTTGGTGTTGTTGTGAAGCATTAGAAGGAACCATTTGTTGGTGGTTGCAATCGGGCTGAATTGCAAGATCTAGAAATTTAAAGAAAACAAGACTTCGAGAAGTCCATTAGTAGCATGAGCTTGGAGGGTTCAAGTACAGGGGGTAGACTAGGCTTGGAGGATCTGTTGTTATTCGTGTACTCCAACTTCATTCTCTATTGGATTGATTTCTGATAGGCCACAAGCTGAATGACCCATTGTGATTAAACCAATTAATTAATTAGCCAAGTTATTAATTAATCAATTTAACATGCAAATACGTGAAAGTACAAACAAATCACCAAATAACTAAATATGCAGCGGAAATTAAATGACACGGTGATTTGTTTACGAATGAGGAAAACCCTTACGGCAAAAACCCCACCGAGTGATTTTCAAGTCACCACTCCTGAAACTCCACTATTATCAAATCAAGCGGTTACAAGTAAATGAATCGCAAGTACCTTACCAACCTACAGTTGAATCCTTACTCCAATACCCAATTGGACTTGATCTGTAGTGATAGTTCCCCCTTAAAAAATGATGCTCGGCCCCCAAGTACGTGACTAACCAATGCGTGGATCCCAGTACGCAGCTTCAAACACCAACTTAGAAGGAGATGTTGGTTGCAAAGTTCTTCAGTTTATCCTACACGATGAAGATCAGGAAGATGCTTGGTCACAAAACTCTTTGGTGCAAATACACAGCAACTTCTTCAGAGAAGATGAACTAGGTCAAGAACTTCGTCTTTGATCACAAATTGCTTGAATAGAATTTGCTCAATGCTTGTGCAACTTGTACACTATTTGACGGCTCTTAAAATAATCATTTTATATGTCTAGGGTTAGGAGAAAAGAACGCCCAAAGACACATTCAAGGATCCTAAGAAATTAGATCAGAAAATCTGATTTTATAAATCTCGACAGATAGCAGGTGTCGAGGAGCTATCGAGAAGGTGTCGAGCTTTAATGATTTTGCACTTCAACTTGTTTTTCTTGGATAGACTTGATAACTTCAATACTTGATCTTGAAACCTTGTTTCTTGAAGTATTAAAAACACCTAGAACTACCCAATTACAAGTAGAGTGCATTTTGTCAAAAGATTAGCCAATTTACATAAATAAGTGACATATGTTCTTAACAAGTGAAAACATATATGTCCTAACAATCTCCCCCTTTGGTAATCCATGACAAAACCACAACAAACAAATGAACATATAAGAGAAGTCATAAATCACTCAATTCATACTCACTTGTTGAATACAATAAAATCTATCCTATCACAAACTCTTGAAAAACTTTGCAAGAAAAGAGTTTATGGTAAGTAGACTTTGACAACCTGTATTTCTGAAAAACTTTAAACAAAACTCATCAAGGCATCTTGTGTGAAACAGAAATAATAGATTGCATACAAGTCAGAATGAACATGTGTATAAAGATAGAGAAGAAACAACACATGAAAAGATATGTGAAAGAAACATAATCCATATATATAGAGAAAATAAATACAATGTATGTAAAAACTGGTCAAAAGACCTCATATACAAGATCAATGTATCTAAAAAGAATAGAAAAGAAAAGATACATAAAAACCTCACTACATCTCTTAAATATCAACACTCCTCCTAACAAAAATGTCCTATACTAACTCTCCCCCTAAGATGACTACTCTCATAACCCAAAACTACTCCCCCTTTTTGTCACGAGTGACAAAGGGTAGAGTGTCATGTAGACATCTCATCAGTAGAGCTAGCATCTCCATCATCATCTGAAGCGTCATCGTCATCACCATCATCATCATCATCCTCAAAGTCAGAAGCCACTGGAGGAGGTGGTGAAAGAGTAGCCTCATAAGCAAAACCACCCATGATTGCCTGCCGTTGTGCAATACGACCAACACGAACATTCACCAGATACAATGCAGTGGAGAGTGTATTGAGGTGAGCATCCATGCGCTGCAGCTACGTCATGATTTCTCCAAGAGATACATCGCCCATAAAGGAAGAAGGAGCAGATCTAGATGGAGCTGAATGGGAGGAAGGAGTGGAATCCGACTGTCTCGACCTAAACTGAGCCTCATTGTGTTTTACGATAGCAGCATCTATGGCACAAACATGTGTGAAGTGGTCAGACACAGGAAAATGGATAGAAAAATAGCGTAAAATCCTCGTGATAGCAGAAGGAAAGATGAGCTTATCACAGGACGTCGAATCTAAATGAACATCTATAATAGAAAGAATGAAATGAGAATGAAAATCTATAGTCAGATGCTCAAGAAGAGATAAAAAAAAATCGAGCATGAGGCTCTGTGATGGAGTTGTAGTGAGAGAGTGGATGGAGTACAAAAGTCATCACCACATTGAGGAATCTAGGACCTTTAACAAAAGGTCTACATGATATATACTGATGTTCACCCCAATCAGGGGCGCTCACAAAAAGCAGAGATGAGCTCATCTTTGGACACAATCCTCAGACGCTCACAAGAAGGATAGTCCGAAAACTCTATCCTAGGAACCCTAAGCACATCCGCAACTAGCTGCGGTGTGACAGGGATGCGCGTACCTCGAATGCGAGTGAAAAAGAGAGGCACTAAACGATCAATCCTGTGCATGTTGGAGTAAAACTCTTGAATGAGCACGAGAGGACATGTGACCAGGACGTCACACAGTGACTCCCATCCCCTACTGTGAATGACAGAGGGAAGGTCAGTGTCAGCGAAGTCCGCCAAAATGACTTGGCATTCCAAATGAACACCTCGTCTAGAAAAGTTCTCCGAAAATGCCTTGTGGGCATCACCATCACGAAACTGAAGATTGAGAGGAGCAAAATCAGAAGATGAAGAAGCTCTAGAATGCAGAGGGTTCCGAGCCTGAAGATGATTCTGACAATGAGGATGACGGAATCTTAAATGCCTTCACTGCCACAGTCAATCCTACTGAATGGATTGTTGAAAAAGTGGACGAAGAAGAAGAACTGGTAGAGTCAAAATTCGAGAAGATGGATGATCAAGATGATATCCATTCAACCTATGAGAAGCTTTACAAACTCTCTGAGAAGCATGAGAAATTGTATAGGCTGGCCAGCAAGAAGCCCAGTGATGTGGAACTTGATCGTGAAGAGTTGTCCACAAAGTTTGATGAGGCGAATCAAACTATTGGTGCACTGAGTTTTGAGAACAATTTCTTGGCTGAGAAGACCAAGAAGCTTGAAGCGGAGCTATTTCAAGTTAGAGCTCAACTGGAGATGACTTCAAGTGGAAAGCTTAATGAGATGCTCAGCAATCAGAAATCTGCTTCGGATCAAACAGGTTTAGGGTATGATCTTTCTTCCTCTCATATTGCTTCTACTAGTACTACTGTTTTTGTTTCTCCTGCTAATAACACTGAAATTAAAAACACTGATGTTAAAACTGAATTAGCTAGTGAGAACTTGTTGTGGTTTTGTCATGGATTGCCAAAGGATGAGATTGTTAAGGACATATTTTATGTAGTGGCTAATCCTTTGACAAAACATACTTTACTTGTATTTGGGTAGATCTAGGATATGTTTAATACTTCAAAGAACATGTTGTTCAAGTCTAGTATTAAAGCCATGAAGATTGTACCAAGAAACAAGTGAAGAAAATGTGTTCAATAAAGCTGGACAAATAGCTCGACACCTGTGGACAGATATCTCGACAGCTGCTCGACACCTCTCGACAGCTGGCTATCTATCGAGGTTCTTAAGCTTTTTCCTTATCGCAATTTCGACACCTCTTAGACACCTGGTGGATCGATCGAGAAAGTTTCTGTCTTCTCGACACATTCTCGACACCTCCTCGATAGCTGTACCTGTAGAGACTCATTAAACCTCGACACCTTACCGACACCTGCTATCTATCGAGGTTACGAAAATCAGAATTTTCAGATCTGATTTTTGGGCCAAGCTTATGTATTTGTGTAGGGTTTCTTTTCTCACAACCCTAAACCTATTTAAGGCTTATTTTAGAGGCCGTCACATAAGAGAATAAAAGGAGAACATATGCAAAAGGTGACCGATGCCTTATTCTCTCTGAAAGAAGTTACTGCGTCTTTGCACCTTAGGGTTTTGTAACCAAGTGCTTCTTGATCTTCATTGTTGATGAAGTGAAGAATTTTGCAGCCAACATCTTCTTCAAGTTGGTGAGTGAGTCATGTACTAGGATCCGTGCAAAGGAGTTAGTCACGTATTGGGATCTATGCAACATTAAAGGGTGGCGTTCATATATTGAAGAGTTCAGAGGTTTTGAAGCGGTAGAAGGTTTCTGCTGTGAGTTCATCTACGGGGATTGTAGTGTCTAGGGACAAATGTTTTGTACTAGATCTGAAACTTCTCTTTACTATAGTGGATTGCTTTTCGGGAAGGTTTCCCCCCAGGTTTTTTATTGTGAAACTGGTTGCATTGGTTTTCCTGGGTCATCATATCTTATCTTATTTATTTTTTTTCACTGCATGATTTTGACATGATATTGATGTTTGTTTGTTTTAACAAGTTTGATTCATAATAAATATAATTAACAACTTGAGTTTAAAACTTGCTAATTCTATCAATCGGGGTCTAAATTTCCCAACAAGTGGTATCAGAGCAATAAACACCAAAATTAAGAACAAAAGCTCGATCGATCGACAAGGTATCGAGAAGTTATCGAGGTATTTCTCTGCTTTTTTTTTTCTCCCCCTCTTCATCAGAGGCTTCTTCCCTTTATATAGCATCCTCACCCCTCATCTTCATCGTCCACTTAGTCTTCATCTAAGCATCCACTCGAGTATATGTCATGTCAAGTCTTCTTTTTAGTTTTCTGTGAGTGGTGGTAGCTGAGATTACAATGTTCAGGGGTCTTCTCCACATAAATGCGGCCAGAAAAGTAGCTGTAATGCATTAAACACGGTTGTAGCAGCTTTTCCCTTTAGATATTTCTTCGTTCTTATCATCTCCAGACACGCTCCACACATTTGATTGATCAAGAATATTCGTATCCGAGGGGGAAGACCTCTTTGGACAACTTACGAACTCTTCGGAATGCATCCCTCATTCATTTCCAGGTATGATTCTTCCACATGGACCCTTTCCCAGATATTTTCTTCTCTTCGGACATCTAGTAGTCTTCGAATAGGGCTCCAAGTCCAATACATTAGGCTGGACTTTCACCCCCCACAATTGATTATATATATATATATATATGTATGTATTCTTTTTCCTTCCATTTTTCATTAATGTGGCTCTAAATTTTTCATCATTTTTATCTTTCTAGTTTTTTTATTTTATTTTTTTAATAATTAAGAGAATTTTCATTTGAGAATACAAAAATAGTTAACGTACCACCAATTCATTACTATTAGACCGAAAGTTTCGTAAACAACATACTGTGAGTGGGAGTGATCAAAATAGAGATAGAAATGAACAAAAAATTTTAAAATCAAATGGGACAATAAAAGTATCACACCAAAATAACATATCCTTAATAATTAAAAAGCAACATATACTTAACATTTAAACCAACGATCAAGCAAAAGCAAAAGTTCAATAAGTAAATTCCATCAAATCTTCTCAAAAACATGTTGTCAAAAATACAACATTAACAAAATATGTGCCATAATTTTTTTTTCACAATCTCAAAAAGCTTTCACCTAACATTTCAAACAAAATACCGGGTTCAATCCAATATCTGTTTATGTTGTTTTCTTTTTCTTGTTTGCACAATTTGAGGAAGTACTACTATTCTTCTCCGGACATGTAGAGATGTTATGGCCAATATGCTTACAAAGTCTACAAGACTTCTTTTGCTTTCCCAACTCTCTTCCACCTTTCATTCGTTTTTGCTTTGGACGACCTTTTGTCTTTGATATTGGAGGACAAGAAATAAAATAGTCTTCATCAATCACATCATTAACTTCACCATCGATATTGGTTTTCTTGTCCACTAAATCTTCATCATTCAAAACTAACAATTCTTTTCCCTTTAGTGATGCTTCACAACTCTAACGTGATAATAGATACATATGTGAAATTTGGTGGCAATCTTTGTGAAGAAATATTCTAAGTATGTGACGAAAAAGTATACCCCAAAATTCAAAATGTTTGCAACTACAATTAGTCATTTCACCATCCCACAAAACTTTGTGTTTTTGATTGGTTTTGTCTTTGTAATATTGCAACACAAATTCACTACCATTTTCTTGAAGCACGGAATATAGTGTAGCACTCCCAAACTCCACTTGAAATAATTTGAAAGCATAAGGTGTCAACACACTATGGGCTTGGTCTTCTAATGGTGAAAGGCTTCTTAAAGAAGAACTCCTAAACGTTTCCAACATTGTATCATGTGATTATATTTGTTCAACATCTTCAATGGCAAGGTCAATCTAAAAATAAAAATGACAACAAATTATAAGCATTTAAATGACACACCAAGACTTTAAAAAATAATATAAAAAATACTAACATTGACAAATATAAACATAAATAAAATAAATTATAATGGTAAATAATGACTCACTTCTTTAACAAATTTGGCTCAAGCTTATGTGGGAACTAACAAATCGTTTGATAAAGGCATTTATGCTTTCATATTTTCCCGTTGTTGTCATTCCTCCAAAAAAATCTCCACGAAGGTAACATGGTACCAAAAAGTACTTAATTTGGTATAATCCAATCACATGCTTATTCATACACATGTCATATTTTGCAATAACTTGTAGCCATTGGTGCTCAAATTCTTCACATGAGTCCAACTTATATAACTTGTAGAAATCCTTGCACCAACTCGAATATTGACTACGAAGAATTGATGTAAACCAACCACTAAATTTAGCGGTAATATGCCATATACAAAATGCATGTTTTGTGAGTGGCAATTCTTTTGAAATTGCCTCTATGATCCATGGATATTGATCAGTCAAAATAGACTTGGGTGGCTTCTTCATCAATAATACAAAAGTCTGCCAATCAAACATAAAATTATTACAATGCAAAAAAATTCAAATACTATCCAAATTAAAAAATAATTGTGAATCTTTACAAGATTGAAAATTTACCTTCATTAACCATTGAAATGTACTAGTTGTTTCATTGCGAAGAAGTGCACAATCAAAGAGAATTGTCTTTTCATGATTATTGACACCCACAAAGACACCGAAAGGCATATCATAAGCATTCACCTTATAAGTAGTTTCAAAAACAACTACATCACCATATTTTTGGTACCAATCAATACAAGGATAAGGTGCCCAAAAAATATGCTCCAACTTTCTCTCATTGTCTATTTTAAAAGCATATTGAAACTTTGAATTCTCCTCTTTTGCATCTTTGCAATATTGTAAGAGGCTCATGGCATCACTCGTTGCATGCTCCCTTCTCATTTTCTCAAAAAGGTTACGAATATCTTTTTGAAAAAATGGAAGATGTCCATGTTCCACTTTTTTCTCAAGTTCCATAATACGCATTATTTGTCTAATCGAAAGATTAGCTTCTTTCAACAATTGAATGAGGTCTTCATCTTTTTTAGTGATAATTCGATTACTAGGTAGAAACTGCACTTCCAAAGGAGCCAACAATTCATGATTGTGATCTATAATAAACTTAGTGACATGCCATTCTTGTGGAAAAATATCAAATGACTTTCATAAGGCAATCCTTAGATGAGCTTTGCATCTACATTTTAAAGACTCTCTATTTCTTTGCTTCTTAGATGGATCCACAATTTTTAATGGGGGTTTACCTGCTCAATGACAAAAGAAATCCCGCCTTACTATTTCTTTATTTTTTGTGACAAACCGACCTTTTTGAATAGAAAAACCATGTTGTCTTGCATAAGTTGTATAGAAAATAAAAGACTCTTTATCACTAAGAAAACATTGACCAACAAAAGGCTCAAAATTATATTCTTCAAGAACTTTCTCTCCACAGTTGTCACTATTTTTTTCATTATTTGAAGTCTGAGACTCATCCAACTCAATATAATTTCTTGAATCACTTTGATGAGTTTCATTTGCAATAAAATCCTCATCCATTTGTGCTATATTGTTACAAGAATTCAAAAAAAAAAAAAAAATCAACACCACATTTGAATATAAAAAATAAAAATAAATAGTCATTTTTCAAATAAAATAATAGTACCTTCTTTAGGAATCTCATTCAAGTCAAAATAATTCCTTGAAATGCATAGTTGAGTCCCATTTGAACTTAAATCCTCATCCATTTGAACTATAATAATATAACAAGAATAAATAAATAAATAAAACAAAATCAATTTTTTAATATAAATAAATGAATAATTGAAAGTACCTTCTTAATTCTGATTAAGTTCTTTGAGCCCTCCCCTCTCTTAATTTGCTTCAGCGTGTGTCAATATTTGTCTTCAGTGTGTGTAAATATTTTTCTAAGTACTTAAAATTGAGTAAAAAGAAGAGTGATGATAAAAAAAAAGAAAGAAAATGACTACAGAACGGTAGGAGATATAAAGGTGAAATAGTAAGTTGGAGGGAAAAAGTTAAAAAAAAAAAAAAAAAAAAGGTCAAATGGAGGGAAAAATTAACAAGTATTTTTTTAGTAGTTGGAGGGAAAAAGTAATTAAAAAAAAAAAAAAAGGTGAAATGGAGGGAAAAGGTGAAATAGTTGACTACAAAAAACTAGGAGATGAAAAGGTTAAATGGAGACTGCTTCTCTATTTTGATCATTCCCACTCACAGTATGTTGTCTATGAAACTTTCGGTCCAATAGTAATGAATTGATGGTACGTTAACTATTTTTGTTATAAATGTAATCAGTAATTGTATATATAATAGGATTTTTATTAATATATTAGTGATTTCAATTGAGTTTGGGGATCAAATTCAATATCTACATATTTTCTTCTGGTCCATGGAAGAGTGATGAAAAAAAAATTGACTACAGAAAAGTAGGTGATGAAAAGGTGAAATAGTTGATTGGAGGGAAAAAGTTAAAAAAAAAAAAAAAAAAAAAAAGGTGAAATGGAGACTGCTTCTTTATTTATCTCACGTGTGGATGGACTTTTTGGGTTGGTGGGACTGCATGTGGGATGAGAAAGCTGAAGGGTATTTTGGGTTTATCGGAAAATATTTGTTTTCTTCAAAGCAAACTGACACACACTCTTTCATTGCACAGATTTTTGCGGCTTGCCATTATACAATGGCATTTCAGTAATTCTCAACGGGTGCCTTTAGGGCACCCGTTAGCATTACCCATTAAAAAAATATAAGTTTTCAACATTTCCAAGGCTAGTCACGTGTAAAAGGGCTTAGGAAATTTCAAATAAAAGATGCAAAACAAAGAAAGAGAAACCACATAGCAATGTTCATTGTTCAGCAAAAAAGAGAAGAAATCCGAGCAGTGGAGAAGGACAACAGACGAAAAGAAGAAGAAAAAAAAAAAAAAAAGGAAGAAGAAGATCTAATTGGCGATGTCAATATGGTGGCAACTTGCTGCACTGGGGTTTGTTCAAATCATGCATTTCTTCTATTTTTCCTTTTAGTTTTTGTACCGGCCGAATTTCTCTTTTCCGGCCGAAACATCTGGTATACTCCAGTACGGCCGGTATTGTCCGGTATAGGCCGGTATCCTGAGCGGTACATTTTGAAGGTGTTTCGGTACCGGTTCATCGACTAGTATGAAGAATTCCGGCTGTATCGGCCGGTACGGTTTGGTATCGACTACCTTGGTTTGCATCTCTCTTTCCTACTCTTTAAGCTTTCATTTTATTATTGATGATGAATGAATATGGCTTAGGGTAGTGTTATCGGTTCATTGCTCTTATTTACTCTTGTTCCGCACTTTGTTTAAGTTAGAGTAAAAGCAATCTAGCTGTAATTTTTAATTGGGGGTTTGAACAAGCTCTTGTGTTTTTGTACAAATCTGAACTTTCATAATCAAACCTATAAACTTAGGAATTTATATCTAGACAAGTTTTTGCTCATAGTTTTCCAATTATTCTAAACTTTTAGAATCTAACACAATCTATAAAAGAGTTATATCCTCCAACAATACCATGACACACAACCTAGCTCTGTTCCCTAATGAAGAGTTTCATCCCCCATTTCACTTCAGTGCCATATTGTACAACATTATTGGCAAACTTCCATGCTCCAGCACATTAAAAAAATGCCACTTCATGTAAGGTTTGGGCATAAACAAAGCCCAAGAAATTAATAGACCCAACGGGCCACCTATGGGTTTGTAATTTTATGCCCAAAATTTCTTCTCTTATTAGTTATTAGAAGTCTTTAGACCTAATATTTGACTCCATGCAGAGCGAACTAAAAGAGCCGCTAAATGACCAATCTTGCTAGATGATCTGTACTAAGCTTGGGTAGATAACTCTTACAACACTCGGGCTAAAGCAGGGTCGCCACAATGTGTTTAAGGGGCTTTTATTTATTTTTTATTTAAATATAAATAAAATAATATTTATTTAAATTTTTTGATATATATATATATATATATATTTTATTTAAATATAGTTTTCTTACCTTTTGTAATAAAAAATTACTAATATAGTTTTCATATTTAAATTATGCTAATATTTCCATTGCAATTGATGTTATTGCTAGTTAAATTTATTTATTTTTATAACATAGTCAATCTTAAATAGGATTTTATTAAATTTAAAAAAAAAAACTTATTTTTATAGACGCAATTGTAAATGTATTGTTAATAACATATATATACATACATTGATATATATATATATATATAAATGTACTAAGAGAGTCATTTTTTTTTAATATACCTTGAGTCTTTGCCTTCTAGTTCGTTTGTCCCTTTGGCTAAGGGTAAGGAGGTCATCTAATCAACAAAGTTTGAGCATGCCCTAGAATGTCTTGAGAAGGTCTCTACTTTTGTAGACACTATTGAGCAAATTAAACTTGAACCCTTATATAGGTATGTAATTTAAGAAAGCACAACAATTGAAATGGGTAGTGCTATAACCATATGTCTTTAAATAGGGGTGCCTATGGGTCAATCTGATTCAGGTTTGTGCTTAACCCAATTACTTTGAGTGGGAAAGAATGAAATTAATCGTCAAATTGGAAGGAGTAGTGGTTCTAATAGCTTGGGTCTTAGTGGGTGTGTGGTCGAAGTTGGTAAAACAAAGGGTAGAGTACCAAATTTGGCCAAGATCTATCAAGATTTCTTAGAATACATTGAGATATTGTCAGATTTGGTTAAGATTTAGCTAGATTCATGCGAAAGACAATAGAGAAATTATCATATCGATGGAGAATGGTGACGTCTAAGGGTGGAGATTGGTCAAATATGTTGGATTTGGGTTTTCTTGCAACCACCCATCCCCGACTTGGAAGTTGTCAAATTTCGAAATAGGCCATTGTCACATTAAGTAGATCAAGCTTAGTCAAATTTCTTGGTATGGAAAGTATTGGTTGAGTTTGGACAGCCCTATCTTTGACCAAGCTATTAATTTTAATAACCCACATAAACAAAGATGTAAACTATTGTGACCAAAGAGAGACTTATAACTAAGTGACATATAACTATTATTTATTTTTTGGAGAAGAAAAATAACATGTCACTTAGTAGTCAGTGGCGACGCCACGTTTAGGTCAGGGTGTTCCTGGGAACACCCTGGCCGTAAATTTTTTTTTTATATATAATAATTAATTTTTTTTATTTGTTTACCCTTAAAAAAAAAATTAGGAACACCCTAAACCAAAATTAGGAATACCATGCTTTCAAAAAAAAAAAATTAGGAACACCCTCAAATTAAAAAATATATATATATATATATATATATTTGTTCTACTTTCAAGCAAAAAAAAAAAAAAAAAAAAAAAAAAAAACCCAAAAAATTTGTAAAAGAGCAAGCTTAATAAGGAAAAAAAGTCCAACATCAATCCTAAACAACAGATTACAAACCCAATCTAAAGAAAAAAAAAAAAAAAAAAAAAGGAACCGGAACGGTCAAACCATTTCCCAACGGTTCTCTAACTTAGCTACAAAACTGCTTTAAAAAAAAAAAAAAAAAAAAAAAAAAAAAAAAAAAAAAAACCATGCTAGCATCGTCGACCACCTCAAGAAAAATGAGCAGATTGGAACTCGAAAGTCGGATCTAATGTCTTTGACTGGGAGATATTTGTGCAAAGCTTTCAAGTTGAGAGATATAGAGGAAAAAAAAATTGAGGGAAGAAAAAGAAGGCTGTGAATACTTGGGTCTTGATACTGTACTCAAAAGCCAAGTATCAATGAAAGGCATAAAAGGCATCTAAAGTATTAATGCTCGGCAGTTGGCACTTGGGAATTGGGTTGGGTACTTGGGAAATGTACAACCATGCATGTTAGCCAAGTGTTTCATTTTTTATTTTTAGTGTGTACTGTTCGGTTGTGTTATTTCTTTTTTTGCTGAATAACTGTGTTAATAACTTAATTTTGATTAATAAAGGAATACAAATACAAACATAATTTTTAAACAATAAAAAAATGATTTGTATTTTAACATTTAGGCTACTATCATCTAATTAAACACTCTTTTATTTAGAATAGATCTTTAAAGTACAATTAAATTACTTATTCTTAATACCGTTGTAAAAAAAAATGATAAATAAAACAAAAAAAGATATAACATTGCTATTATTTTTGTAATGTTAATTTTGATTATTTATAGTTTCTTTCCGTTTACCATCTAATATAAGATATGAAACTCATTTTTTAATTTTTTAATATTTGTTTGGATATATTTGATGAGTTGTTATTTATTTTATAATTTTAAATTAATTAATTAAATTATTTATGACATCATCGGTTCGACCATCGGTCCGACCACGATCGAACCAAAAAACCAAAAATCACTACCTTTTTCGGTTCCGTCACCTTTCCCCTTTTTAAAACCATATGCTTACAAATAATTAATGACATGCCATAAATAATTAATGCCATGCACATATGCAGATATGCCATAAATAATTTTATTTTATAATTAATAAAACAACAATATAACAAATTATAATTTATAAAAAACAAACAAATTAATGAAACAACTAAACAACAATAATTAATAATTTTATTAATATTTCAAATGAACTTATAGTTTATTGTTTATTCTTTTACTAGAATATTTGATAAGAAAACAACGTAGAAGACAATTGTAATCTTTATGTATTTGCGTGTTTTTTTTATTGTTGTTGTTGTTGTCAATATACAAATTTTTCTTTTTATTAAATTATGTAATTTATACTTGTTGAGGAATACCCTGAAAATTTTTTTTGGAGTCGCCATTGTTAGTAGTATAATTTGTTCTCTTTTATTTAAAAGAATCATAGTTCAAATCTCTCTCCTCAGTGTTATTACTATTAGATTATTAAAAATAAAGAAATAAAGTTAATAAACTTTTTCCTCGCAATAAATTTTGCATTAACTTAATAAACTTTTTCCTCGCAATAAATTTTGCATTAACTTAATAAACTTTTTCCTCGCAATAAATTTTGCATTAACTTGAGTATCTAATTATCTCCTTCTTCCCCTTTTTTTTTTTAAATAGATGCATGTAGTGGAAGAGGGGAAGGTGGGGTTGAGTACCTAATTACTTCAATGATATTAACTTGGCGCACCTATGATATGCACTATGGTGCATATTCATTCACAAACGAACCTATCATATGTCAGGCATGTGCAACAACTGAATGCATGTTTCAAGTGTGCATTATGCATCTTCTTATTACATAAAGGTCTAAAAGCAAGTCAAGCTATGAAGCAAGTCAATCCCACCCGCCAACTGCAAGATTTTGGCGTGTGGCCCTGCATTATTCTTGTCTTCATAAAAAAAAAAAAAAAATAAATAAAAAAGGATGACAATGGTAGTGGAAAGTAGGTGAGATGGACAGTAGGTGAAATAATTGTAACTTTAAATCATGAACTAATTACTAATAAATTAATGGTAAGTGGGTGAGATCATTGTATTTTTCTTTTTTTTTATGAATCAAGGTGAGATCATTGTAACTTTGTGTGAAAGACGTCATCGTAATTACGTGTTCTGTGTTTTTCCTGTTTGAAATAGAGAGATCTGGGATCACACAATAAATAGGAGCGCAAGAAGATTTTAAGAATTACTACTATGAAGTTTAATAAATTACTAATTAAAAACAAGATTTTTTCTTCCATGAGTGAGTACTAGCTATGAGAGAGAGAGCGTGTAGACTTGCTCTTGCTGCCGATTAAGCTGTTTCTTGGAGTTGAGTATTCAAGCATTTCCTTTCAAATAAAATTCACAGGTTCTACGCTCTATCCCTTCACTTTATTTTTGTTCAAATAGAATAAAGAAAAAGGAAATCGTAGATAAAGAAATACAGTACAGAAACTTCATATATCACCTCGATTTGATAAAAATTAAAATAATTTTGTTTCAGTGTTTACTACCCAAAGGCGAAAATCTTGGGGAGCCTAGCAAAGTTTATCAATTCTGTTCCCCAAAGTCCTAGTTTTGCTAAAAATTTTGGTCAATTTCATGGGCTTTGGCTTATTTAAGGACTCAAAGATAAAGTTATCTTGACAACTCTCAAGATTTTAATTTGCCTTATTGTGTTTATAGTTTTTAAAAAAGAAAAATACAAAATAGAAATATAAGTGTATATGTATGTCACCCAAAATGCATAATAGTTAGTGTATTTATATTTAGTATAGTACAAATGATATATCATAATTATTATTATCTTAAAAAAATTAGTTTACCATACGAAGTATAATACTTTGTAAAATTGTAAAGTTCATACTCTCCTATATTTAAAAGAATAAAAGAATAAAAGATATACTCTACGTTTTTTTTTGTAATATGGGAATTCCATATATACTATAATATAGAGGGGGATTCGCCTTGACTAAACCATAGTACTCATATTTTTTTTGAAATGCTATAGTACTCATATTGCCAACATAATTCTTTACTGTGATAATTTGCGTTATTATATATATATATATATATATATAGGAATATAAGATTAGTAGATCCTTATTTCAATTTCCATGTTTTACTATTTATTACTAAACATCAAAACTTTCATTTTTTTTTTACATGATCATGAATTATTTCTTTAATCTATAAGTTTTATTTTTCAATAATCCGAAGGATTAGATCTAAGTATCATATTATATGTAATTAGGTATATTAGATTTTAAATAATTAAAAATCAAATTGTTTGAATTTTATGAGAAAGCAACTATTTTTTTGTTTTGTTTTTGGGTAGTATCATTGGGTTGCAATAAGAAAATTTAGATTATATGTTATTAGTACTTTAATCAATGTTGTTCTAAAATATAATTTGTGTAGAATTTATTTGTTTACAATTATTATACTTATTTTCTAATTAAAAATATATTAATCAATTTGGTTTTTTAAAAAATGGGCTAAAAAAAGGTTTTGGCAGTATCAACCCAACATATTACATGGATCATGTCATGTCAAGTCACTTAATAAACATGTCATGTTAAAGTTGAAAAAATTTGACATAATTATTAAATAAGACATATTAGGATCCATGTAGTTTAATATCCTTGACTCAACACATCCACAAACACATACGGTGCTATTGGCCAAAATGGGTAAGAATACTAACATATACAAGTTAATTTAAAAATAATAAATGAAACTACTTGATAAATATAGCCATTTTTTTTAATTCCATATTTTTCATTCAAAATTATTTTATATCCATTTATATGTCAATTTACTCTCTTTTTTTTTTTTTCATTTCTATTATTTATATAGATTTTTTTAAAAATAATACCAATTTTCTATAATTTTATATCCATTTATACATCTATTTACTCTTTTTTTTTTTTTTTTTTTCATTTCTACAATTTATAAAGATTTATATTAAATACTCTTATTGATATATTATGGAACTAAAGTTTTATTAGGTGAATAATTGATGTGCTCTAATTTGATCTTGGACTTGTAGCTTCCAAATGTTTTTTTTTTTGAGGAAACTTCAAATGTCAAGTTAATTTATTTATTTACGCGTTTACATCTCTCGGCTTAAGATAATGTTCATATGATCATATTGCAACTGTAATAGTCAGTAAATTTCTCATGAATTAAATTCATTCTACTACAAAATCTTAATTGGCTTTATTTTTTTATATAATACTTAAAATTTCACATATAGAAAACTTAATATAAAAAACTTAAAATTATAGAAACTTAATATAAGCACATATTATCTTAATATAAGCACATATTATATAGAAAACTTAAAATTTCACACTATTTAAAGACACTAAATTTTGTCTTCACTAATTTTTTCGAATTCAATTGCCTATGAATTATCTTCCAATCTTGCCCCAAGGATGATAATGGTAACAATGATAACTACAAAAAATAAAATAAAAATGTATGAGAAAAATGATATCTTTTTATATATTTATTTATTCGCATATAGGATGTAGCCCGGTATTCCATCCTTAATGGTGGCAATTGACCACGGGTTTGATCTCATTTGTAACTGCGTGTAAATTATCAATAAATGTTTTTAATAATTGAAATTACCTTTGTAATTAAAGATTATATCCCCGTGCTTATGATTGTTATTTGTCTGACTCTAGGAAAAGTAAACTTAATTATTTGCCAATCTATTGAATCACTTAGAAAAGGATTTATCAATTTTTTTGCATATAGGATGTAGCCCGGTTTAATCTCATTTGTAACTGCGTGTAATTATCAATAAATGTTTTTAATTGAAATTACCTTTGTAATTAAAGATTCTATACTGGTACTTATGATTGTTATTTGCCTGACACTAGGAAAAGTAAACTTGATTATTATTGGAAAAAACGGCCAATCTACTGAATCATTTAGAAAATAATTTATTTCTTTGGCTGGGTACACTAGAAAAAGAAATGGGTTGCAAAGAGTTAGCCATTGACATACCACTAGTCATGGAGCCAGTCCAGTGGCCTGAGTGCTGCATCTACCGGGTCCCCAAGAAGCTTCGTGAGGTAAATAATGATGCCTACTCTCCAAAGCTAATTTCAATAGGCCCTCTTCACCATGGGGAATGTGAACTACATGCCATGGAAATGTTGAAACTTAGATATCTCAGGGAATTTTGTTATCGAACTAGGACATGCCACAAGGATATTGCAGGCGTCATTGAAACAAACGAATTAAAGATTCGTCGCTGTTATGAAGAGATCTTCGATATCAGCAGCGAAGATTTTGTGAAAATGGTTGTATTGGATTCAACCTTTATCATTGAGCACTTCTTGAGGTCTGCTGCGAGTGATGGGCTTTTTAATAGGACCCCTGCGTGTGGAGAAGAAGAAAGCTATGCAAGCGAAGAAGATGGATGCTGCAATGCGAGAGGAGATGAAAAGGATTGCATATTAAGTAAGCCATTGCTGAGGAAACATATACAACAAGACTTGTTATTACTTGAAAATCAGCTTCCATTTTTTATTCTCAACGAGTTACACACACAATTTTCCAAGTCTGAACAAAACAAATGTATTCCCTTTCTTAAGCTTGCCCGTAATTACTTTTTCTCATCTTTTGAGAAAAAAACAAACATTGATAAGAAGAATGTAAAACATTTTACTGATTTGATGAGATATTTCTACTATCCTTCGGAGTTTAAAAGCACGGGACAACCTATTGAAACTCTTCATAATGCAAAAAAGCTGGACGAGGCAGGAGTGATTTTCAAACAGGCTGATGGGAGAAGGTTACTTGATATACAATTCAAGAAGAGTAACCTTACGGAAATATGTCCTTGCTTCACTTGCTCATGGCTCTTGCGTTGCTTACCATTCTTGAAACGCTTTCCGTGCTTGGTGAATACTCAAACTTTCTTAGAAGTCCCACGCTTGGAGGTACATGACGAAACTGAAGGCATTTTCAGAAATCTCATGGCCTTGGAGCAGTGCCACTATCCATTTGAAGCTTATATATGCAATTATATGGTGCTATTGGATTTTCTTATCAACACTAGAGAAGATGTGGAGTTGCTTGTTGAGAAAGGGATTATTGTTAACAAGTTAGGTAGCAATAAAGCAGTTGCCATTATGGTTAACAAACTTGGCCTTGAAATAGAGCAAAAGGGATCCTGTTACCTAGAACTCGCTCAACGGCTTAATCGGTACTATGCCAACGATTGCAATCGTAATATGGGATCCTTGAGAACAATATATTTTGGTGATATTTGGAGAGGCACTGCAACTTTTATAGGGACAATAGTCCTGCTTGTAACTATCTTGAATTTCCTTAGGCCTTTTTTCTTCAAGATTTATATTTAATTATTTTTATTGTGATATTGGCAATTAGTTCTAAGTTTGCATGGCATTGCTTGTAGTTGGTTTCGAAATTGCCAAGATGTTAAGTTTTTGTTTTTTGTTGGAGTCTCACACCATTTTTTGTTTCTCTCGTGCTCTTCTCCCATTATTATAACAACTGGATTATAAAACAAATTGTTGTCACAATAAATTTTGCTTCAACTTGTATACCTGATTACGTTTGTTGATTTTTTTAGATAAATAAAAATAGTAGAGGAAGGGGAGGTGGAGTGAGTACCTAATTACTTCAATAATTCTAACTTGGTGCACCTTATGGTACATATTCACTGACAATAGAGCCAGTCATGTTGCAGGCATGTAAAACTAAATGCGTATTTCATGTGTGCATGCATCTCTTAGCATCTATTTAGTTGGGATAATTTTAGGGGGTGGCGAAATTTGAGAGAAAATAATAAAGTTTAGATACAAAATTGGTTGTAACCTAAGACTACAACCATGATTTTAAAAACCGGAACGGACAAAGAACTGAAAAAGAGATTAATTATCGGTTTTATGGTTCGACCGGGGTTGGATCGATGGTCAAACCGATGATGTCATAATTAATATAATTAAAATATTAAAATCATTTTTGTTTAAAATTTGAATTTTAATAACTTTTATTAAGAAAATATAAAAATTAGAAAAAGTGTTTTTTTCCATTCCACCTTTCTTTTCTTGTCAGTAATGGTTAACAAAGAATAAACTATTTAGGCCTTACTTGGTATACCTATTTAAACACATTTTTTCAATTTTTAAACAATATTACACATATTTTGACATACTTTTTTACTCACACTTATTTTTACACATATTTTCAGTTTTTAAGTGCATGTACCAAACACCCCCTAAGTATTTAAGTTTCATCTTTTAGTTTATATAAATATAATAATATAACTTTAACTATTTATTTAACCAAGAAAATTATAAAAAAAAAAAATCCAAAGTCAGATGACTAGACAAGTCACTGACTTATGAGTTATAACTCTTTAACAATCCACTTTCCCACTCCGCCACTCTTAGCCACACGTTTACTCTTTCTTTATTCTTTATTTATTTATTTAGAGCTTGTTTATTACCCCAATCTCAAACTCACATTTTTACATTTTAAACAATATTATACACATTTTCACACACTTTTTCATTCACAAGTATTTTAAAAAACTACAAACAACATTACTCAAACTACTCTACCAAACAACCCCTTATTTTTTTTTAATTTTTTTATTTTCTAATACATCTTGCTAAATCTAACACTCCACTCTGGCACTCCCCACATAGCTATTAATCTATCTCAGGAAGTTAGATCTATTATTTATCTCTGCAATACCATCTTCGGTTCCTCTCATTTCTCTCTTTCTCAATGAAGATATGTAGATACCATTCCAAAATGCTAATTTCAATGCCAAGCATGAATATTCAATCATTTTCTCTCTCTCTCAAGCATAGCCAATCTAAAAAAAAAAAAAAACTTTATTGCAACAATCTGTCCTCACCATCAACAGATCTGAGAAAAAAGAAGATTTTTACTGCAACAAAAGCTCCATTGCAGATCTCTTTCAACAATTTCATAAAACTGGCTCAACCATACTGGTTTCCAGTTTTATGGTTGAACCAGGTGGTTTTCAATTATTTCCAATTTTTAGCTCTTTTTCGGTTATTTGTCATAATCGAATCGGATTAATGGTCGGTTCATAATTGAACTGGTCGGACAAAAACAGTCCGGTTTGATTTTTTAAAATTATGGCTACAACTTACTCAATATCTTTTTATTGGAGATGAATTTTGAGAATTCTACTATTGAATTACATCTTTTTCTTATATCCTCCGTGCTTGCAAAATTTCTAGAAAATTAAATATTCATAGCTATGTCATCAACCAATTGTTTAAATTACTATTTTTTATCATTTAAAATTATACATAAAATATAAACTTGCTTTTATTTTAGGTTTTGTCTTTTTCTTCTTCCATTTTTGTCCTTTTCTGTTGCTACTCATATAGGGTTTTTATTTTTATTTTTATTTGTCTTCATCTATTTTGGTTTTTTTTTTCCCCTCCTCATTTGTAGGTTTTTATACTTTGTTTTTCTTTTGTTAATAAAGGAAAATTCTTTTGTTCCCCTGCCCCCACCAGAAGGGGGTACAATACTAACTAGTAGGTAACCTGCTATATTAGTTTACCATTTTCTTATATTTAATGGTACCATTTTCACATTGTGTAGTACTAACATCACATGTGACCATACATTTGTCATATTTCGTGATTCTTTTATTTTTTTCTCACATTTGATTGTACCATCTTCACATTGTGCGGTACCAACATCATATGTGACTGCACTTTTGTCACATTTGATAGTTCCTTTTTCTTTTCCTCACATTTGATTATACTATCATCACATTGTACAGTTTTAACTTCACATGTGACTGTACTTTTGTCACATTTGGTGGTTCTTTTTTTTTTTTTTTTTTTTTTTTTCGCATTTGATGGTATCATCCTCACATTGTGCAGTACTAATATCACATGTGACTGAACTTTTGCCACATTTGATGGTTCCATTATTTTTTTCTCACATTTAATGATCTCATTCTCACATTGTGTAGTACCAACATCACATGTGACTAAACTATTGTCACATTTAGTGCTTCCCTTATTTTTTTTTCTCACATTTGATAGTACCATTCTCATATTGTGCAATACTGATATCACATGTGATTGAACTTTTGTCACATTCAGTGGCTCTCTTATTTTTTTTCACATTTGATGGTACCATTCTCATATTGTGCAGTATCAACATCACATGTGATTGTACTTTTGTCACATTTGATGGTTCCCTCAATTTTTTTTTTTCACATTTGATGGTATCATCACATTGTGCAGTACAAACATTACATGTGACTATACTTTTGTCACATTTAGCGGTTCCCTTATTTTTTTTCCTTACATTTGATTGTACCATCCTCACATTATGCAGTACCAACATCACATGTGACTGTACTTTTGTCACATTAAGTGGTTCCCTTATTTTTTTTTCTAACATTTGATTGTACCATCCTCACATTGTGCAGTACCAACATCACATATGACTGTACTTTTGTCACGTTTGGTGGTTCCCTTATTTTTTTTTCTTACATTTGATTGTATCATCCTCACATTGTATAGTACCAATATCACATGTGACTGTACTTTTGTCACATTCGGTGGTTCACTTATTTTTTTGTCTTATATTTTATTGTACCATTCTCACATTGTGCAATAACAACATCACATGTGACTGAACTTTTGTCATATTTGGTAATTCTCTTATTTTTTCTTACATTTGATTGTATCATCATTACATTGTGCAGTACCAACATCACATGTGATTGAACTTTTGTCACAATTGGTGGTTTCCTTTTTTTTTTTTTTTTTTTTTTTTTTTTCTCACATTTGATGGTACCATCCTCATATTGTGCAGTATTAATATCACATGTGACTGAACTTTTATCACATTTGGTGATTCTCTTATTTTTTTCTTATATTTGATGGTACCATTATCACATTGTGTAGTACTAACATCACATGTGACTATACTTTTGTCACATTTGGTGATTCCCTTATTTTTTCTTACATTTGATGGTACCATCCTCACATTGTGCAGTACAAATATCACACGTGACTGTACTTTTGTCACATTCAGCGGTTCCCTTATTTTTTTTTTTGACATTTGATTATACAATTCTTATATTGTGCAGTACTAACATCACATGTGACTGTACTTTTGTCACATTTGGTGGTTTCCTTTTTTTTTTTTCTCACCTTTGATTGTACCATCCTCACATTGTGCAGTACTAACATCACATCTAAGTATAATTTTGTCACATTTGGTGGTTCCCTTTTTTTTTTTTTTTTTTTTTTTCACATTTGATTGTACCATCCTCATGTTGTGCAGTACCAACATCACATGTAATTGTACTTTTGTCATATTTAGTGGTTCCCTTATTTTTTTCTCACATTTGATGGTACCATTCTCATATTGTGCAGTACCAATATCACATATGACTGTACTTTTGTCATATTTGGTGGTTCACTTAATTTTTTTTCTCACATTTTATTGTACCATTATCACATTTTGCAATACCAACATCACATGTGATTGTACTTTTGTCACATTAGGTGGTTCCCTTGTTTTTTTTTTTTTTTTTTTTTTTTTGACATTTAATTGTGCTGTCCTTATATTATGTAGTACTAACATCACATGTGAATGTACTTTGTCACATTCGGTGGTTCCCTTTTTTTTTTTTTTTCCTCACATTTGATGGTTCAATTATTTGATTGTATCATTATACCCCTAAAACCTAAAAAATGATCGAAATGCCCTTAGAACCTAAAAAGGACTAGAATAGCCCTAAAACTTTAAAAAAAAATTACCAAAATTACCCAAAAATGACCGAAATAAGCACGAAACCTAAAAAATTACCAAAATACCTTAAAACCAAATAACAAAAATTGACCAAATGACCCTAAAACTTAAAAAAAAAAGAAAAAAAAAGAAAAAGAAAAAAAAAGAGCTTTTGCATGCCAAAAATAAGGCTACTGGGCTGAGATCTCGCTTGGGCTCACAATTTATTTGTATGGTGGGTTTGAATTTCCTACTTTGGGTTGTTCTTGACACAGAGACTCAATGAGATCACTTTTCTCTCTCTACGTTGCTGCCTTCCTCATTCTCTTTCCTCCTACTATTTGTTTCTCTCTCTCTCTCTCTCTTTTCTCCAAACTTTTTCCAACCCCCTCCTCTTCTCCAACTTCTCTTATTTATAGCATTTAAATTAGTGGGGTGCTATGATTACTTTTGCAGTTAGTGTAATGTGAGGTCCAATATCATCAGCCATAGGTGTATGGTTAGGTGGGAGTGGGACGAAGTGAGAGTGGCCTTGGAACTTGGCTCCCACTCCAACAGACATGTCCGGTTGCGACGCTCCTAGGTGCTGCCGGGGCACATTTGGGATGGGATGTTTGGATGTTATTCTTCCGTCATTGCCTAGTTAAGGTCCCCCGAGCAAAGATTGAATGATGAAACCTGGGCTTGCAATCCGCGTGGGCCTAAGCTGGGATCTTGGGTAAAGGGAGATGGGGACCATGGGCCTCACTATCACGTTAGATCTTAGGGCCCAATCGTGCTTGGGCATCACAGGTCTGTACATTAGGCCCCCCTTGATTCGTGCCTGGCAACTGGCAGAATCAAGGAGCTCGGTGTGCGCTCCTGTTTGAGAAGGTCAATAGGCATAAGCCTGAGCAGCTCCAGAAAACCCATTAATGTGCCATTAAAAGACGTACCGTTTCGGCCCGTTTGGTTCACCCGTCATCATTACCTGACGGTTCATGAACCGAAGAGGCGCGTGTGTCAGTTGGTGCCTGTGTGAATCCTTCGTTAAATAAGCCTCATTATTGTTGATTAGGCGTCGTTTCCTTCTTCCTTTGTCCTCTATAAATAGTTCGTTCCAAATCACTTCTCCATTTTTAAACTCTCCTCTCTCTAAATTTTCTCTCTCTCAAGCATTCATTTGCACACCTACTTGCCTGCCCAGAGCCCCTCTTTCTTCCCTAGAGCCCAAAGTAAGTTTCCTACCTCTTTCTTTTACTTCAACATCTTTCTTCAAGTTTCTCCCCTCGAATTTAGACTCTAGGATGGGGTATGCTTACCTTCTAAATAGTGCGGCATCCTTAGCCACCTTTAGGCAGAAATTTGATATTCCTAATGATGTGGATGTGGCGTATTGCCACGAGAGTGAATTCAACCTCCACAAAGGGGAACAAACTACCTTCTTTCCTCTAATGGCAATCCTAGAAGGTGGGGTTAGGTTTCCCGTGGACCCCTTCTTACTTGACACATTTTGGTACTACGGGCTGTGCCTCGACCAACTACCTCCCAACTTTTACCGGGTTGTTAGTTGTGTTAGTAGGTTAAACCATACGTTTGGTTTGCAGTTAAACTATCATGATATAAGCCACATGTACACCTTGTGTGGAAACAAGAACACAAATTATTATTTAAAGGTTAGAGATAAGTGGGTACGACTGATATCATGCCTACCTGACTCGAATAGAAATTCTACCGGGGAGTACGTCCGAGTGCGCGGCAACTAGTTTGCCGGGAATATCCTACCTCCCCTTTCTCGTCGCAAAGTGGGTTTGTATTGACTCCTGACCTTACTGTCTTTGTTTGATAGTTGTTTTATTTACCTGAATTCCGATGTGCCTACATACATGTTCATCGTTTCTTCACTTTGCTTTCACTCATTTATTTATTATTCCTCTTTTTCATAGACGGTAAAGTGTTTACCCCGGACATCAGGGTAGTTCACGTGAGGGATTTGAACTTCGTGCTCCGATCCAAGATATTCGTTCACTGGGATGGGCAGCTCCGAGCATCCCATCTTATTCTCGGAGTTGAACCAGTCTATTCCACCTTCAAGCAAGCACTTTTGGTAGACAGCCCACTCCTGTCTTACATCGACGTCTGGCACGCCAATTTCCTGCCGCCGAACGTTACGGTGGGAGAAGCTCAAGAGCAAGGCCAGCGATACACCTGTTCGGATGAGCTCGCTCCATTGCGTGATGAATTGGCAGAGCGCGTATCCCGGCGCCTTCGAAAACTTACTCATGCTCCTGTTGAGGAAGAAGCCACCGTTCAAGAGGCCCCCGCTCAACCCGAAGGACCAGTTGATCCCAAGCCTCTTGTGCGTGATACCGAACAAGTGACCATCAACATTGCCGACCTTTCCGACACAGAATCCAATCACAATGCAGATATGGTGACCCAAAAGACCCTGACCATTGACTGCTTCGTGCCCGATGCATGGCAGGCGATGCAACAACAACCACTGCAAGGCTAAGGCCAGACGCCTCCTCCCCCACCTCCTTTCAGGCCAGACGAACCCGAAAGAGGCAACGTGTCAGCGAGCAGACCTCTACTGGGCCGGGAGGCACTGTAAACCTGAGACCGCTCAGCCATGGTAGCCCAAGTTTTTCTTGGAAGGCGAGCCACTCCCCGAGACCGCCAGTGTATGGGTTTGGGAGAAGGGCGAGGGGGGTCGCGTAGCCTAAAGCTTAGCGTAAGGACTTCTCTTGCTCGAGGACGTACATGCCTACGAGCAGGGGACAGAGGAGTCCATGGGAAGAACGTTGCAATGGTTCACTGTCGCGGTAATCCTTTACTTACTGACTTCCTATCAATCTTTGTACGCGTTTATTATTTATTATTGCCATGGATAACATGTATACTTATGCATACTCATTTTTACCTTGTGTCGTATTATCACCCGAGGCGTCATCAGGCGGCCTAGCTGGCCCACGTTATTGATGGTGGTATGAAAGAGCTTTCTGAGGATGCCGATCAGGAAAGGGCGGCCAAGGAGACAACCGCCAAGGCAGCGAAAGAGAGGGCGAAGGCCTTTGATACTGCCGAGAAGAGGGCCACTGCAGCGGAGAAAGCTAAGGTGCTGGCAGAAAACAAGTACGCGGAGTTATTAGTGAAGCAGAACGAGACAGATGTTAAACTGGCCGAGGCAGAAAGTTTGAATGTTGCTCATGCTGAGGAGCTTGCTAACATGAGAGTGACGTTGGGGGCTGCCGAAGAAAAATGCTACCATGAAGGGTTTGCCGATGTGGAAAACTCTGTGGAGCCGGTCGTGAACCAAGCTCAGAGGTTAGGTTTCGAAGCTGGTTGGTTCGCTGCCCTGCAGGCCATGCGGGTTCCTGAAGATTCTCCTCTTAGGGACCCCAGCCAAATACCCTTCCCTGGCTTCACTTCAACCATGCAAAACCCCCCCAACGCCCTCTAATGCAGAGGACACGATAAGCTTAAGGGAACTGTGGAACAGATAGTGCCCACATGGAACCAGATGATGCGGAGGTTACAAGTGTCCCCCGCCCTACCGATCAGAGCTGTGTGGATGTAGCCCAAAACCCTGCCGACCAGCAGCCAACTGACCCTGCCGCCTAGCCGAGAGCAGATTAACCTATGTGTCATACCGGACCGTCACTATTTTTTCTCAGCTCATGTTTTTACTATGTTTCCCTTTTTCTATTTAATTTGCCTACGTCACCGGGTTGTGGTGGTTGAACAATCATTTGTCTTGTTTTGACTTTTGCATGGTCACCGGACTATGGTGACAGGATAACAGTTTCGTTTTTATGCATTTATTTTACTTACGTGTTGCTTATTTGTTGAACGCTTGCCTTAATTATTTTCATGAAGGCTTACTTTTACATTATCTTTCTCGCCATGTTTTTCTATTTTTCATGCTTGAATGATTTCCTGAATGCCTGATGAATTATATAGTGTAGAAAACCAGTATGTGAGTTCCCGATCCCAGGCGACGTTTAATTTGTTGGTTTCAATCTTTAACCCTTGTCTTTAGAATACTTTCCTCTTACTTAGTGATAGTAATTGAATCGAGTAATAGAATTTCGTCCTTAGGAAATTTAGGTTAAGTTTTCCTCCTACCCGGTGATGGATATCGAACCAGGGATAGGTTTTTGTTCTTAGGAAAATCAGGCTAAGGTTTCGTCCTGCCCGATGATGGATATCGAACCGAGAACAGGTTTCTGTCCTTAGGAATTTTTGGCTAAGGTTTCATCCTGCCCGGTGATGGATATCGAACCGGGAATAGGTTTCTGTCCTTAGGAATTTTTTTTTTGCAAACCGGTTGCTCGGTAGTGATGATCGAACCGGGACTAACGATGGAATTAAGCATATGTGCATAGGCAATTACCACCTTCGTCATTAGTGATACGTATGCAAGCCACTGCATTTAACTATCAACATAGCTTACAACCGATCAGTGATAAAAATTTTTAAGATTATGGACATTCCACAGCCAAGGTAATGGCCTCTCATCCAGGTCCTTTAAGTAATATGCCCTAGTACCAGCGATTGCAGTAACTCGGTAAGGTCCCTCCCATGTCTGGGCTAACTTCCCGGAGTTTGTATCTCGCATGTTTCCCACTGCTTTCCTCAGCACCAAGTCCCTAGCGCCAAATTCCCTCGTCCTTATACCTCGGTTATAACGGCGAGCAAGCTTTTGCTGATATTCGGCCAGTTGGATTGTCGCTGCTTCTCGGGGCTCTTCCAACTAGTCCAAGCGTTCCACCATTAGCTCGCCATTTCGGGTGGGATTGAAACCTTCTACTCGCGCACTGCAAAGGTCTACCTTAGCTGGCATCACTGCTTCAGCCCCGTACGCCAGAGAAAACGGAGTTTCACCGATGGACCTCTTGGGGGTTGTTCAGTAAGCCCACAAAATATTAGGTAGTTCTTCGGCCCATCTACCTTTTGCACCATCCAATTTCTTCTTTAGCCCGTTCAGAATCGCCTTGTTGGTGGCCTCGGCTTGATCGTTGCTTTGGGGATAAGCTGGTGTGGAATACTTGTTTTTGATGCCGAGATCACTACAAAATGTACGGAAAGTTTTACTGTCAAATTGTAGCCCATTATCAGATATCAACGAGTTTGGCACCCCGAACCTGGTGACTATATTTCTCCATATAAACCTTTTGACATCCGTGTCGCGAATATTAGCCAAAGCCTCTGCCTCTACCCACTTGGTGAAGTAATCTACGGCCACCAGTACAAATCTCTGGTTGCCAGTTGCTCAGGGAAAGGGGCCGAGAATATCCAACCCCTATTGTGTGAAGGGCTAGGGACTACTTACCGGGTTGAAGTGACCTGCTGGTTGATGGATTAGTGGTGCGTGCTTTTGACATTGTTCGCACTTTTGCATGTATTCGGCGACGTCCTTCTGCATTTGCGGCCACCAAAACCCCTGTGTCATTGCTCGATGTGCCAACGAGCGTCCCCCCACGTGACTGCCGCACACTCCACTATGCAGTTCAGCCAGTAGTTCACCCACCCTACTTGGGTGCAGGCACAAAAGGTATGGCCCCCCGAAAGACCTTCTGTACAGCTGGTGTTCTACTAATAACCAGTATCGAGGTGCTACTCAGCGAACCATACTGGCCTCTTTCTCGTTACTCGAGACACGATCCTCTGCTAGGAATTCGAAGATTGGGTCCATCCAGCTCGGTTTAGCTGCCTCAATCCCGGCCACCTTGACCCCCTTCATGCCAACACTATCCATTACATGAATGCTCGGCTTCGGTATTAGTTCCACCCTGATCTGCCGAGGGACCCCTTAGCTGTCAATGATGCTAGCATGGCTAATGAATCGGCATGCCTGTTCTGCGCTCGGCCCACTTGGGACACTTTCACCGAGTAAAACTTGTTTATAACCTGCTTCGCCAACTGCAAGTATGCCTTCATCTAGGGGTCCCAGGCCTCAAAGGTTCCTTGGATTTGGTTAACAACTAAACGGGAATCTGAGTATATTTCAACGCCCTGGGCTCCCATTCCCAGAACCACTCTCAATCCGGCAAGTAAGGCTTCATATTCGGCCTTGTTGTTAGAGGCTCTAAACCCAAGCCTAAAAGAATGCTCCAACTGTATTCCCTCTGGGGTGATAATAACGATACCAGCGCCAGACCCCAAGGTGCTCGATGCTCCATCAACGAATACCTTCCACGGGCGACTCTCAATATGGTAGACCATCTCCCCATTGTTCCTAGGAGAAAACTCTGCAACAAAATCGGCGAGGACCTGCCCCTTCACTACACCTCGTGGCCGGTAATGTATGTCAAAGTAACCCAGTTGTGTCCCCCATTTAGCAATTCGGCCCGTGAAGTCAGATCTTCTCAGTAATGACTGCAAAGGATACTCGATCATAACATACACAGTATGGGCCTAAAAATAATGCGGCAGCTTCCTTATAGCGTGTATCAGGGCAAGCACTAACTTTTCAAGAGGCAAATACCTTGTCTCAATGTCAACCAAAGTCTTACTGATGTAATACACGGGATGTTACACTCCCCGATCGCTGAGCAACACGGCACTCACTGCATGTTCGAACATCGACAGGTACATAAATAGATCTTCCCTAAGCTCTGGTGCTGTCATCATGGGTGCTTGCATCAAGTACTCCTTCAAATCCCAAAAAGCTCTATCGCATTCCTCATTCCACTAAAACCCTTTCCATTTCTTCAAAAGCTAATAGAATGGTTGGCATCGATCAGCGAATTTGGAAATGAATCGATTCAGGGCAGCCAGCATTCCCATCAACACTTGCACCTCCTTCGGGTTACTCGGAGGTTTCAGTCGTTTCACGTCTTCTATTTGATCTGGGTTCACCTCTATTCCCCAATTAGTGATCAGATATCTTAGGAACTTGCTTGCCCCCACACTAAAAGCACACTTCTCGGCATTCAGGCGTAGCTTATGCTGCCGAAGAATCTCAATCACCTCCTCAAGATCCTCTATATGCTATCCCTCCTGCTTACTCTTCACCACCATGTCGTCGATGTACACTTCGACCGTTCGTCCTATTTTGTCCCGGAACATTCTCGTCATCATTCGCTGGTAGGTGGCCCCGGCATTCTTTAAACCGAAGGGCATTACAACATAATGATAATTGGCTTTTGGGGAGATGAATGCCATTTTTTCTTAATCCTCGGGAGCTAGAGCAATCTGGTGGTACCCCTGAAAGGCGTCCAAGAAACTCATCCTCGGATGCCCGTACGTGGCGTCTACCAACTGGTCGATCTTCGGCATAGGAAACGGGTCTTTCGGGCAAGCCCGGTTCAGGTCTGTAAAATCTACACAAACCGTCTACTTGCCACTCTTCTTCTTCACTACTACGGTATTTGCCAACCACTCTGGGAAGTGAATTTCCCTTATTGCCCCTGTAACACCCTAAATATTTTTTTTAAAGCAATTTTTTCCAATGAGAATAATATCTAAATTGGACTTTTTTAATCAGTGTGGTTAACTATTTTATGGAGGAGTTTTGAATATTTGGTCATGTGATAGTATTTAGTTAATTTTGGAATGGGCCAATTTAAATATGGAGAAACTTTAAGGGTAAAGTTGTAATTTTGATCCCAAGATATTTTGGAACAAGTGGTCCAAATGCTCCCATCAACATAGCCCCTTTCTCTTATCATCATACGTTTGCCTTCTCTCTATTTCTCTAATTTCCTGTTTCACTCAGCCACCGAAGCCCACACACATAAACACTCTAGCTCCCTCTATTTCTCTCACTCCCTCACTGGTAAACCAGCCATCCACCACCACCTTTGGCAGATTTCACCGAAGAACTCCATTAAAAAACCCATACGCTCCATTCTCTCAAAGTTTTAAAGGTAAAACTCTTAATTGTTTGGTAGCTTTTCAAGTTTTTCTAAGATTTCTTTCTAATCTAAGCTACATGAGTGTTATACATGTGATTGAGTACGTGGGTTTTTGATTTGGTGGATTTATTTGTTAGATGGTTAAGGGTTTTTACAAATGATGATCATTTGGGGTTTCTTCATGGTTTAAAAAAACTTGGGTTTCCTTGAGCAAATCGTGTGGGTGGATTTTGTGGAAGTTTGGGTTGATTTTTGGAAGTGTGTTCTTTGCATTTTAAATGACTTTGGCATATGTGGGTGTCAGTGGAGTGGTAACTACGAATTTATACAAGTTAAGTGTGAGCATGTGACTTTGCATACCAAGCGTTTGATAAGTTGTTTATATGAGATTTTGGGTTTGATTCCTTGTTTTTAATATGCTTTAAATCTGGTGGTTTTAATGTGAGAGTAAATTCTCAAATAATTTGGGCTAGCCTTACAACTATAACAATTTTCTAAAGCTGTCATGACAGGTTTGAGTCAGCCGCAATGCATGATTTTTAATAAATTACATAAAAATCGTTTTGGGCTGAATTTTCTGTGGTACATTGTATACATATAGGGGAGTGTTCCCTTAAAGTTTTACAAATGGCTGCCCTGTTATGTACTGAATCTGAAAGCAAGACTAAAATGTCGAGAAATCGTGGAATTAATCCCAAACCTCGATTGATCTTATCTTGGCTTAAATATATTATTTAGTACTCAAAGAGATTCATGAGAATGTTATATTATCTTATGATGCACATTTTTGCAGTAGTGAATTTAAAATGTTTTGGTTGTGTTAGCACTATGAGTTTCTGGGATGCTTGTTTGCTCCCGTTTGGGTAGGGGTACTTGTCTTGGGATGGTCAAGCTAGGCTTTGGGGCCTTAGGTTTGATTTTTGAGCGAATATTCTCAGATTTATGGAGACAAATTCGATAGCATAATTTTGTTGTAGGCCTTGTTATTAATAAGCTTGATACTTGTGTTTCTAGGTTCTAAAGTACTTGGTGATGGAACTAGTAACTTGATTGGTTGAAGGAGGTGCCTGGTTGAGGTAAATTTGGAATGGACTATTGAGGTAAGTATTTTTTTTAATGGGATTTTGGAAAATAACCATGTTTTGTAAATGTTATTTTTGGGTCAAATACATTTTGGAAAATTATATATGGATATATGTTTTCATAAAAGCATTGTGTTGTGACCCTATTATATATTATTATATATGAAAAGAGCATCATATTTGGTATTGCATTTGGGAAAATGCATGAATTGTTGATATGAAAAAAAATGAGCATCTTTTATTTAATCTTTGATAGGAAAATCATGGATTTTGTGGTATATTAGAAAATTTAAAGATGCTTATCTTACCTTATTATGTGGGAAATTGATAGAAAAATCTCTTGACAAGAATGAAGTTGAAAACCTTACAAACTTTGTAGAAGTTAGATTATTTAAGGTTTTCTGAAATTACCTGGATATGAACTATGTGTTTCAAAGTAATATAACCTGTGAGCTTATGTGGTTTTTAACACCATACCATGTGTGATTTCCTGGTGATCACCCGATTTGGTTTCTGTGGTCTTTGTGACAATGGAATCAAATCCAGGTCAGTGCCCTTTCACTTTGGATGACGCGTTCTTCCCTGCTGTCCATGGGGGGAAGAGGTTCCTTGATTGTGTGTGGGTGAGGCTGCTGCCCATGGGGCCAAGAGACCACATGCAAGAGAGGTCCTATTTTATGCGCTCTCTCTGCTGCCCATGGGGGGAGAGAAAAACCTTGAGGGTATGGGTGAGGCTGTTGTCCATAGGGCCAAGAGTCTGCATACCAGATAGGACAATATCATGCCAGTTGTGAATGGGTGGATCTCCTGACCGGTCTATGTGGAAGTATGGTAGATCTGTGATAAATTACCATATGTTAGATTTAACGGCTTTGGAAATTATATTTTTAGTGCTCACAAACTATAGTATATAGTTTTAAGGTATTTACTTTGAGAAACTTTGTGTTTCATTATTAAATCATTCTTGTCATATTATTATTATTATTGAAGATAAAACTTGCATTTCCCCCACCCCCATTAATTATGCTACTTACTGGGCTTTAGCTCATCCTATTCTCCAACAGTTTTTTAGATAAATTTGTTATACCTCGGGCACGGAGTTTAGTTATTGGTGGTGATTGGAGTATTATGCTAAGTGGGAGATTTGTGCTATAAATTGTTGGTGCTCAATTTACTAAATTATTCAAGGCCATAGCTAATTCTCCTGGAGGTTAAGCTCTTGAGGTTTGTTAGCATCGGGCAAGATAGGCCTAGAATTTTCTGTTGAGATTAGGTAGCTTAGAGAGGATTGTGATTTTGTGTTTATTTATTTGGAGCTTTAGATTTTCATGTATATTTGGAGATGCATGAATTGTAGTTTGTATTGTTTGTAAGTGTGTCATAGAGCTCTGACTTGTAATATGAAGATTTTAGTATGGTTATTCTCCAAACTTTTTCCAACCCCCTCCTCTTCTCCAACTTCTCTTATTTATAGCATTCCGATTAGTGGGGTGCTATGATTACTTTTGCAGTTAGTGTAATGTGAGGTCCAATATCATCAGCCATAGGTGTGTGGTTAGGTGGGAGTGGGACGAAGTGAGAGTGGCCTTGAAACTTGGCTCCCACTCCAGGAGACATGTCCGATTGCGACGCTCCTAGGTGCTGCCAGGCACATTTGGGATGGGATGGTCGGACGTTATTCTTCCCTCATTGCCCGGTTAAGGTCCCCCGAGCTAAGATTGAGTGATGAAACCCGGGCTTGCAATCCGCGTGGGCCTAAGCTGGGATCTTGGGTAAAGGGAGATGGGGACCATGGGCCTCACTATCACGTTAGAGCTTAGGGCCCAATCGTGCTTGGGCATCACAGGCCCGTACAGAGCTAAATTACCATAAAACCTAAAAAAGACCAAAATAATAATGAAACCTTGAAAATGACGAAAATATCCCTAGGAAAAAATAAATGACCGCATGACACCTTGAAACTTAAAAAATGACTGAAATTAACATAAAACCTAAAATTGATCACAATACCCCCTTAAACCTCTAGTTGCAAGACCAAAATGACAATAAAAATGTTACACAACCACTCTATTTGCTTGAATTGAAACCCATTATTTTTGAAATTAATAGATTCAAAAAGCCTTGATTTGAAATCTATAGTGAGGTAGTTTCCGAAGAGAATGAATTGAGGAAAAGGATTGCCGAAGTGTGTAAAGGGAGCACTAAAAGGACAACATTTGGCCTTGAGGCCCGAGAAGAGGAAAAAGTCACGAGGTTGGATAGTATCTACTTTGGAAATTTAAAGAGAAAGCAGGACATTGGGATTGGAGGAGAAAAAGTTGACACAAGGGGGGAGCTCCCTACTCCAGAACACGTCATCACTGCATTAAATGCCCTTAACCTGCTGCTCTAGCCACATTAATGAGGATAAGACTCCTGAACAGTGTTTCTCCAGCTAGCAAGATCACTGTTACCTTTCGGCAAGCCAGATATACAGAAATATTTAATTAGTCTGCCTAACCACCCTACATGTGGAAGGTTAGGATGTATTAAGAAACCCTATTTAAGCTGTAACCTCCCTCATTAATGTGGATGAGAAAATTTGGTAGAAACAAGCTTGTCTTTAATGCCCGAAGTGTACACAGATAAGAGATATGAACTTTGTCCTCGAAAGCTTACTCGAGGAACAAACTTGTTAAAATTACCAATGTTGTATAATTTATCTCACTAGTTAAAATTCCCATCTATGCTTGTTTATTTGGACTAAAGTTCCCACCTCTACAAATTCATTGTAAAATCCAATACAAAAGGACTACGGAACTTAAAAAATCGATTAATTTTTAAATTTCTTGTTTGGGCCTTTTTGTACAATGAAGGATTTGAAATTCTGTTGTTTGGATACCTAAATTTGGATTTGGATTTAAGATCAATTAAATAATTTTCCCAATTATTATTTTTCTTAAACTTTCTATATTTTAATTTTAGTAACATTTTTTAACTAAATATTGAATTTCATTCATTTTTAACTAACTATAACATTGAAAATATTTAATCACTAACTATTGAATGCATCACATGAGTTAGTGATTAGTAATCTGAAAAAAACTAAAGATGTTTAATTATTAGTTGACTTTATGATACTTTGTCACGTCACTTTCAAGGTCTAACAATTTTTCACATTATAATGATTTTATTTATTTATTAAATCATGAAATACCCTTAAACCCTACCAATCCCTCTAAAAGATGCAAATGATGCAAATTAACATAGTGTCACTCACACACCTGATCAGAACTTGCATATCATCATAGCATCCATGAGATTAGTCTAGGTATATCAATTAACATTTATCTGCAAACTGTATCCATTGTAATCACTATCAACGAAGAGGTCAAATGATGTCTGTATTACATTGAATATTAACATTATTTGTATTATATTGATCAATGGAATCATGTGTTAGAAATTAATTAAAGAACCAAAGGTACAACATGTTTTGTTACATTTACATATTTACACATCAATCTGATGAAATCAAAACATACAAAGTAAGGTATTCAATCCCTAAAAAAGAGTTACAATTCTCAACTCTCCAAGTACAACACACTTTTGATGGTTGATGCTAAGATATTCATGGCACTCTAATAACCTGAAGCCATGATAATTCCCATGCTTGTCATTGCCAGCACCCATGACATAGTAGAGGTGTATGTGTATCTAATAAACATGACAATAGGAATAAGGGCACAAATTAAAAATAAAAACACAAACTTAAGCAAGTAAACTAAGTTTAACCACACTTAGTTCCTCTTATTTGACTTAAGAAAGAACCCAAAGTATAATAATTTCTTGCACTATTGTTTATTTATATATATGTATATGCATATATATATAAGTATGATTTGTACTGTTATATAATTAAATCGGCTCAATAAAATATATAGTCCAAAAGTATAGTTAACATGACCCAATTTGTTGAAGGCATAGATTATATCGTCAGAAAGTGATATTTCTTCAAATTGATACATCCAAAAATTAATAAGATAGGCTCACAATGGACCCTTGCATCATGACTATGAACCAAATGCATATGCAGAAATGAAAAACAACAAATTCTTCCCCCCCCCCCCCCCCCCAAGAAATGATTGGATTTTATGGAAATAAAAGGCTACCCAATTACAAAGCCAATTACATCAAAGCAGAAGCTATTAGCAATATTCAACTACAAGAAAATTGACAAGAAGCTACAAGATGTGAATATATATTAAAATACAACATTTAGAATTTAATCCTTTACACAAAACAATAGTACTGTGTAAGTTAAGGCCAAAACAACAGGTAAAATGAACAATAGGTCCAAACAAGATCTTAATGACCTCCCAATTGTCAATAACTTTGTTTTTATAAGCAGAAGCTTTTGAAATTTTCTATTAAAAAAAAAAAAAAGACAAGCAGTGAGTTAGCACAATTGAAACAAAACTATTGAAATCTACTAATTTATAATAGCAAATCTCAATAAATATTGTTCTCACAAAAGACCACAGTTTAACATAAAATTCTAACAGTTTCAGAACTTGTTTACACTTCTGCAAATAGTTATTAGGCCTTCCAAACATACCGTATAATTTTCAAACTGAAAGGCCATCACATTTTAACTACTTAAATTATTTACATTTGAAATCTACTTTTTGCAAAACTTGCATTTTCAACATTGTTAGTCAGGCAAGGAATCCACAGAAATTCAGTTTCATAAAAACTTAGACTAACACATCAGTAACAAAATTTTGTATTTTAAATTTTACAGCTACAATGTTTTTGACTGCCTTTACAACCCCTACAATAAAAATAGTACACATCAAAGCAAATAAACAAATTGAGAAACCCAACAAACAAAGCAACTGAATCTTAAATTCACGGATATTACCACAATATGTAAAAATATAATTAGAATAATTCAATGCCCCAGTGCAATGGCCAATGGCACTCCCTTAATAGTATAACAAGAGGAAAATAAAACCAACCCAGGTAGTATAACATAACCCAAAAAACAGACCAACCAGTTCCAAAAATGCAAATACAAAGAATACCCCATCATAGTTTAAGCGAAAAAAGAGTCATAATTTGGGACCATACCTTGGCATAACCACACATTGCAATTAATATAAGGGAGAAAAACTATGAAAGAACTACTAAGAAGAGAAAAAGAGGATGTTGGATTGAGATGAACTGATGTTATCTACTCAACATTACAAATATATTTCAAAGCTATTCTAGGGTTAAGCAAAATCATCAAAATGCTTATTAGAAATGAAAAAAAAAAAAAAAAAAAGAGGTTCTGCCTGTTCTATGGAAACAAAAGGAACCAATTACATAATTAGCACTAGGCAGTCTTCTTTCATCGCATACTAGGCATTGATACAAATCTACCAACAGGACAAACTTTGAAATCAATGCAGCTATACACAAAGCAAACATCTTATGTTAAACTAGTTAAAAAGTTATCACCACTGTCAACCAAAAAGTTATCATGCATTAAAATACATAGCTCATAGAGGCATTTCATCAAACAGTTCATTGCATTTCAATCAGACCAACTCATAACTCTAAAAAAAATATCTCCAACAGTTTCTTAACAAAACTAAACCAACCCATGCTTACTAGTAGATACAGACCCACGTAGAAAAATCCAAATGAAACCCACAACTCAAATACAAACAAAAACAGAAATACATGCAAACCTAGAACGAACTTAGATAGGCTAAGAGAGACAAACCTGAACACCGTGGTGGTTGCGGCTTTTACATTGTTGTTGCAACTTGAGGCAGTGAAGACGCGAGCATTGTGGGAGGATTTCCCAATTTCCATAGTTAGTGAGGGATTTGAAATCAATAGATTTGGAACTTGAATTCCAGAATAGGTTTGGGTCAAATACAAATTCTTCTCTTTTTAAGTTACCCATCCAAATAGACCAAAAGAAGATTGAGGACTCTTCCCCACCTACCCTATATACAATACCCACAAGAAACTAATAAAGAAAAAAGGAAAACAAAACAATAGCAGTGAAAATAGGGTTTTACCGTTTTGATACTTACATTTTTCATCATCTCATTTTTCTTTTCAATAAAAAAAAAAAAAAAAAAAAAAAAAAAAAAAACGAATTTACTAGTCCTCAGCTTCTCATCCCAGAAACCAAGCATTAAGATCTTTTCTATTACTCACTTTTTTTTTCCTTCATATTTTTAATCACCGACTTTTTAACACCCAACCAAACGCATCCATAATGCAACGTGTATATTTCTCTGATAGGTCACACCCGGGTCCTGCTTCTAGCTACCATTCTGTGCGATTAAGATGTAAGTGAATGAGGTCATGTGATGTTTACTAAAAAAAAAAAATCAGGTCACGTGTGTGTGGATCATATTTCTCGTCACAAAGACTAAAAACAAGTCAAGATAACGTTAATCATTCCTGGGGCGTGGCCCTCCATCTTGACTGTTTGTTTTCACAAGCCAGCATGTGAAGTTGAATAGTGACAACCTTAATAATTGTTGCTCTGAGTAAAAAAAGACAATGGCAATGGTGCTTGTTAGTGTTGACCAATATTGCACAAAGTAATGACAAGTAAATGCGACAGTTGTATGTTTGTCAAAAAAGACGTCATGGTTATGACGTAGAGAAAATAAGGGTTGGGGGGTTCACTCAATAAATAGGAGGGCAAGAAGGTTTCGAGAATTGCTATGAAGTGTACAGAAGTAGAAGGTTGTTTCTTAGATGAGTGAGTTTAAGCCATGAGTGAGAAGTGAGAGACTCAAATAGTATTAGCCTTGCTTCGTTGGACATGATCTCTATCATATTGTGCTAGCTTTTTCTTTCAACTACAATTTGCAGGTTCTTTTCTCCATCCTTTCTGTTTAAATAGAATTTGCATGGTTCTGTAGTACATCGTTTCACTTTAATTTTGTTCTACAATATAAAGTTCGCCAAAAACTGATAATCTAGTTTATTTCTTATTTTTTATAATTTAGCAATTTAATTGAGTTCATATTTAAAAATTTTAATTAAAAAATATACATTTTAAGGTGGTTAATTATATTTTATAGTTTATACTTTCTAATGTGGTTTTTTCACTCAACTAATTAACTTCCTCTAAAAAGTATTAGGAGACGCTAATCTCAAATATTAAAAAAAAAAAAAAAAAAAATTCAGGAGACGCTTTTTTTTTTTTTTTTTTTTCTCGTTGGAATGTAGATTAGTTCAGTCACTTCAATATAATATATGAGCATGAAGGAAAAATACTAGATAAGAATTATATAGAAACTCCAAATATCAACTTAATTTGATAAAAACCAAAAAGATTTTTGAATTATCAAGAAAATTTGTCCAAACCACTCCTTCCCCACTCTGGCAGGCAGTCAGTTACTTAGCTAGTGTCTCTACTTTTTCGACGATCCCTCCCCTCTCCACCCACCTCCCACCTCACCTATTAAGGTATTTGATTTAAACTGGATTTGTAGTAATATTGATGTCCTTTTCTACGGTTGCTTTCTATAGAAGTCAAGCTTCGGAAAATATTTTGATGAGCATTCTTAAGAATGCAACCTAATACTAGAAAATAAGAAGTTTCGTAAAATATATTTTCAATTGAAAATATTCTTGAATGGAAAATATTTTATGTTGAAAAAAAAATAGAGTTTAATTTTTTTTCCCATCATGTGAGGGCGAGCGGCATATAGACATGGCAAAACAGGTCAAAATTTGTTGACCCGACCCAACCCGTAAAATACCTAGCCTCAATTTTGAGTTAAAAACATATATTTAAAATTATATACATAATTTCTTAAACTATTTACAATTAATTATAGACATGAAAATCTTGAGTTTATGGTGTATTAAGTATTGTTTCTGCCTTATGTGGTAAGGATTTCATCACTAGATCATATCCTTGCTCCATCATCTATTAAGGCACTGACTTGTGTTTCTTGTAACAAAGCTGCTGGTGGTGAGCAAGCCCCTATATATATATTTGGTGAGTAAACAGATAGAAAATGCTACAATGACAATTTTTTTTTGAGGTAATTGCAATATACTACTAATCCCGCAACTCAAACAATTTCCCGACTAAACCCCCAAGCACTTTCTACATGGAGAAGTGCCAATTAATTTACAAAACTTTTATTATGAACGACTCTATAGGTTGTGGGTGTAGGTAGTCAGTTGTCTGCTCCCCCTCCCTCATATCTTAAATGATTTTCGTTCCTGATTCTCTTGTATGATATATTGACCTTCAAGGATGCGTATCCACACATAAGATGCATTTGGTTTCTGTTACACCACCACAAAGGAGCATAATGCAAAGTACCTAGCCTTGAGAGCTTGGTGTAGTAACGTGTTTAAATAACATGTTTGGTAGGATTTTATTTTTAGAGTGTTTAAGTTACTTTGCTTATTTTAGAGTGTTTAAATACTAAATTTAGAAAACACCTCGTATCTGTTTTCAAGTACCAAACAACGTTGCTCAATGACATTGTTTTAAATAATTAAAAAAATCATGGGACTTATTGATGTGACAAGACAACATAATTTTCTTTCTTTATTTCTCTCTCTGGCATGACTCTTCTTTTTTCTCTCTCCTGCACTTTGTTATTCTTCTTTCTTCCTCTTCTTCTTTCTTTCTTTATTTTTTTATTTATTTTTTATTTTTGTCTCTTGCTCCCCTGCACGCTTTCTACTTCTTCTCTGTTTTTTCTTTTCTTTTTTTTCCCCCTCTTTCTCTCTTGCACGCTGTCTTCTTCTTCCTTCGTTTTTCTTATTTTTATTTTTATTTTTTATTGACTCTCTTGCACACTTTCTTCTTTCATTGCTGCTGTGTTGTGGATTGTGTTAATTTGATATGTGGTATAGTTGTATTGAGTTTGGAATAGAAAAGAGGGAGATGGGATGAGCAGGGAGGGTCTCTTGGATGAGCAAGGAGGGTCTGTGTTGTCAGTGAGAATAAATAAATATTTATTTTACTATTCATGTCAGAAAATATCCATTTAAAAAAAAAAAAATACACATACTAAACACACAATTATGTTTTTCTACATTTTAAAATATGTTGTATGGAATATGATAAAAAACACAATTTTTTTTTTAATTATAAGTATTATTAACAAGTGTTTTCACAACACTTTTTAAATTACAATTTTCACATCATTTTGAACAACAATATTTGAAAACCATTAACAAAAATGCCAACTTATTGGGAAATTAGTTATTTAACATGGTATCAAAACAAGAGATTTTATGTTCAAATCATGTCTCATCCACTCTAATTCCAATTTAAAAATCTCATATGTCGGATCTCACTTATTAAAAGAGGGTTTGAATACACGTGAGGTGAAGTATTAGAAGTATGGGGTTAAATTATTGAATTTATCATATTTTAATAGCTTAAACTTTTGGAATAATTAGTAATTTAACCTTTACAAAGCATGAATGTTGAGTTCAAAGCTCTTAGGTCCTTAAACCCCATTCCACCTCTCTATTTTGAGGTACACTATGTACTCAATTTGGACAATGAATATTCCTCAAACCCTTCTTCTAACCCACAAAACGTTTTTGATCACCATCTGTTCTTAAAGAATTAAAAGTGATTGAAATAGCTCATGACATATTTAGAGAGGGACCGCTTGAACTATAGATTTGAGGAGTATATTCTATTGCGTATGTGATAGCAAATTCTCTTTCCATCACTTAACTTTCAAATTGGCTCTTTTATTTTCGGAAAGAATTCAGTTTTTTGAGTGGCAAATGAGTGCGGGTAAGCCCAAGTATTTTCCCAGGATTTTACTTCCTTTGATGCCAAACTCAGCTTGTATTTTCTCCCAGATGTCCCTCTACATGTTCCTGCTGAAGAATATCGAAGTTTTGTCTCTATTCATCTTCTGGTCCAATGCTTCTTCACAGTCCTATAGAATCTCATGTATTTTCTACCTCGTCCAGGGTGATATGGAAAAAGAGAATGTTATCATCAATAAAGATACATGCTTTCTAAAGTTTAGAATACATGAATTTGCACGTAAACATAATTGACACAATTAAATAATTGAATAATCATAATGACACTTGACATAAAATAGAAGTGCAATTATAATATAATTTGAATTATGAATTAAATTTTCTCACTTTCGCTTTTAGAAATTATACAAGATTTTTAAATTACTCGACGGTTGACACTCTCTAGACTATTAGATCTAGGAAACAAAATCTTATTCGGGTTGATTTCAAAATGGCTGCAAATGGTGCTAATGATAGTTGTTTTTCACTGGGAAAAGTTGGCCATGGCTACCGGTGCAACTGATACTTCACAAGAAAAAGGACCTTAACGCGAAGCGTTTATCATTGACATTGAACACGTCGGGGACCCTAATTGGGGCCCCGAGTGTTGCATCTACAAGGTCCCCAAAAGACTTAGAAAGGTAAAGGAACAAGCCTACACTCCAAAGCTAATTTCAATAGGCCCTGTTCATCACAACAAAGGCGAATTGAACATGCAAATGGTAAAAGAACGTTATTTCAAGGCGATCTTTTCTCGGACTAGTAAAGGCCAGAAGGAGTTTGCATGCATCATTGAAAAAAACAAAGATAAAATCTGCAACTGTTATGCCCCAGAGATTTCTCCACGCAATGAAAATGAAAATTTCGTGAAAATGGTTCTACTGGATTCTATCTTTATCGTTGAGCTCTTCGTGAGGTGTGATAGAAAAGAAGATGAAAATGATTACCTATTAAGCAAACCATGGCTAAAGGAAGGCATAATGCAAGACTTGATATTACTTGAGAATCAGCTTCCATTTTTTATTCTTGACAAGTTATATCAACATTTTACAGGCACTTCTAATTTTCTTGCACTTGCCTGTAATTACATCTTTTCTAGCAAGGAGATACGCTTTGAGGAGGAAGTAAAACATTTCACTGATTTGCAGAGATATTTCTTCCAACCACCCAACCAGAAACCTGGAAATCCTATTGAAGATCTATATAGTGCAACAAAGCTGGACAGAGCAGGATTGAATTTCAAGGAGTGGAAGAAAAAACCATTAGAAGGTAGATGTTTGCTGGACATTCAAATCAAGAAGCCGAATCGCTCAGAAATTTGTTCAAGCTATTGCTCATGGCTCTTGGGTCATTGCTTGAAATACTTTGAGCGCTTGAAACTAATGCAAACTACCTTGGTAATCCCACAATTTGTGATAAATCATGGAACTGAACACATTTTCCGAAACATCATGGCCTTGGAGCAGTGTCATTAACCATTTCAAGCATATGTATGCAATTATTTCGTGCTATTGAATTTTCTTATAATCACTAGCGACGATGTGGAGTTGCTTGTTGACAAAAGCATTATTGTTCGCTGTTAGGCAGCAATGAAGAAGTTGCCAAAATGGTTAACGAACTTGGCAAAGAAATTGTAGGAAGAAATTCATGTTACCTTCAGGTCGCTAAAAATCTTAAAGAACACTATGGATACTGGTGGAATAAAAATATCGTATCCTTCAAAACAGAAATTTTCCGTGATGTTTGGAGAGGCGCCACGACTTTTTTTGGAATTATGGTCATGCTTGCAACTATCGGCAGTTTCCTTACGCCTTTTGTCTATCACAAATAAGTTTCCTTTACTATGATACTGTAATATCAGTTGGAAATCTGGCTTTGGTTGTACTTGTTTTTGAAAATAACTATGATTAAGTTTCGCTTGTGCTATCCTTTCTTTCCTAACAAGTTTTACTTTCGACTTTACATATTGCATGTTTCAAAGGTTACTTCAGCACCCATCCATAGTCTGCATTTGGGCTAATAAGTTTTAGCCTCTAAAAGAGTTATATCCTCCAACAATACTGCGGACACTTCCCTTATAGTTAACTTCCCCATTTCACTTCAGCGTTATATGTATTGTGTATATAAATACAAATTAGAGTAACGATAGAGATACAAACTTTTTTACAATTTTTTTTACAAATTATTGATGTAGTGAGTGGTTATTGGTAAATAAAAAAATAATATTAATGGTAAGCCTGAATGAAAATAATAAGAGACTAGTTACATCAATTGTTTGTAAAAATGTTGTAAAATAGTTTATGGCTATAGCATTACTTTACAAATTAACTGCCTAACTGTTTGTGCTCTACCATATACTCCACTGATTACAACTTGTTTTATACTTCGTTTGACTTTCCTTGTAAAATAACTAAAGTATAAAATGGAAAAAATTGAAACATACGGTAAGTTGTGATAGGTGAAGCACGGATACAAAAAGTGCAAGACATTATTTGTACATTATTTTAGTGGCAGACTTCCATGATTCAACATGTTAAAAAAGTGCCACTTATGGTTTGTTTGAGATACGATTATTTTGCTGTAATTGAAAATTTTTTGCTGAAAGTACTGTAAATAAAAGTAAAAGTTAGCTAAAATAGTACAATGAGACCCATAAATAGTACCAAAAAATGCAGTGGGACCCATAAATAATAACAAAAATAAACTGAATAGTAAAATAAATTAACAAAAATAAACGGACACTTAATGTATGGTTTGGGTGGGGCATAAACAAAGCCCAAGAAATAGACATCCCAAAACCTATGAGCTTGAAATTTCTCATCTTATTAGTGGGCTTTAGACCCTAATATTTGACTTCATACAAACGAACTAAACAAGAGGCATTTTTTTAACATTTAAATATAAATTAAATAATATTTATTTAACTTTTTCATATATATATATATATATAATCTATTTTTCTTGATTTTTAAGATACAAAATTACCAATTAAGTCTTTGTATTCAAATTTTGCTCATATTTTATTTTCAATTTAATATTGCTAATCCAATAAAGTTTTCTTGTAACATAGTTGATCTTAAATGGAATTCTATCAATTTTAATTCTTTAAAATTTTGTTTTATAGACACACTTGTAACATGTATTGGTAATAATATTTTTTAATTAGATTTTTTTTTTTTTTTTTTTTTTTGGTGTGTGTGTGTGTATCAAAAGAGTCAATTTCACAAATACCCATTTGGTTTGGTTAAGAGAAGTAGGAAACAATATATTTTATTACTCGTCAATACTAATATATAAACTTTAAAAATATAAATATATGTCTTACCTAAAATATTAAAGTATAACCAACATTTCAATCTTCTAATGATAATAATAATAATAATAATAATAGTGGGGCAGATATTGAAAAATATATATCTAGTTTGATTTTTAAAATTTTTTTTTTTCTTTTGTGTATTTTTTTAGTCAATGGTTACAATTTTACTCAATATTTTTTTCATTAAATGTGAACTTTGATAAAGTTACCATTGGATTACATTTTTTTTTCCTTATGTCCTCCATGCATTGCAAATTTTTTAGAAGATTGAAGATAAATAGTTATGTTATCAATTGAATGTTGAAATTTCAAGTTTTTATAGTATAAAATTATGCATAAAAAAGGTTTATGGATCCAATAATAAATAAATTACAATTGGTATAAAATTTGGCATACGTGTTAAGAATATAAAGAACATGTAATCCAACAATTTAATTTTCAAAAGGATAAAGTTTAGCTACAAAATTAGTTGTAGCCTTAGGCTAAAATCTTACTCAATATCTTTTTATTGGAGGTGAATTTTGACAAATCCACCATTGGATGAAACCTTCTTCTTATACTATTCATACTTGCAAAATTTCTAGAAAATTAAAAGTCAATACCTATGTCATTAATAAAATTTTTTTAAATTGCAAGTTTTTGTATTTTAAAATTATGCATAAAATATAAGCTTATAGATCATATAGTAAATAATATTCGATTGACAAAAAATTTGACATGTGTATCAAGAGCGTAAAGAACTTGCAATTCAACGGTTATATTTTCAAAATATGTAGTAATGTTTATTTTATTGAATAAGGTTGTAGCCTTAGGCTAGTGTAGATACCGCATTTTGTACATCTTATGACTTGGGCCCCCATTCCACAATGATGTTGGAATCCTAAAACCCAAGATTGGTTTAGGACCTAATCAGATTGAAATTGACTTGAGAAAAGTGTTTTAAGAAAAATATAACTCTTTTATAAATTAAATAAGCTATTTTTTAAAAATAAAGGTCAGAGAAACCCTAAGGCATGCATACGCATACATGCATATGCTCACACATGCTCAAGCTCTGCGTATGCATGCTTCATGCATGCATACACATACACGTGAACGGGTACGCATGCTAGGATTCCAGAAACTATAAAAGACAAGTTTTTTCACATTAAATTTTGGTTTTGGAATGAACCCCACATCATCTAGTAGCCGTTCTAAACCCTTATTTTCTAATTATAAAAAGCCATACATGATACATTTTCAAAACACACAGAAAATCCTAAGAGAAAACACAACATTCACTAGAAATATTGAATCAAAGAGAGAATTTTTCACAAAACATCATTATGTTAATATTTTTCTGATTAAGACCTTTTCGGGTTTAAGCTTACTAATCACTTCTTTTTTTGATTGTGAATAAATTGACGTCTACGTGAAATGATCGAAATCAAGCTAAGGAGCTTTGTGTTTTGAGGTATATTGTTCTAGTCCTTTACTTTGTCTTTTCTCTTTTTGATTCTTGTTTTCCTTGTTTTTCATGTTTATTTATGTTGTAATATACAGGCTTAGTTTAGGTTTTCTTTGTTTTGTCATTTCAAGAATGCTAGGTTATTAGTTTAAAGTTTATGTTCAGCTGTGTTCTGGCTAGGGTTTTAGGGTGTGTATGCGTACACATGCTTTCTATACAAAAATCTCTTCTTCTTAATTTTTTAAGCGGCTTGGTGCCTTTGCTGCCCTAACTACTCCCTATCAATCCTTCTTCTCCTCTGCTCTTGCCTCATTCTTTGTCTTTCTTTGGTGTTTCCTAGCCCTAGTATCCTTTATCTTTCTTGGCCTCTTCTTCAATATCAACCACGAAACGCAGCCTCTGAATTTAATTCTTCACAAAAAAGTGCTTTCCTTTTTTCTCTACATATCTTCAACCATAGCTTTCATCTTTCTATTACTCACCGCCGCCCAGCAATTCCTTATATCTTCCAGCCTCAATAGGGTCTTTGAAATCTCTTCTACGGCCATTTGGAGCTTCCCACCATCGGTAGCTCAACCAAAGTAGGTCTTGTCAATGGCGCATTTGACATAGGTATTATCTCGCTTTCAATGATCAACATGCGTGAAGATATTCTATCTATTTAATGGGCATGTCACCAACACGAATCATTTTTATATTATGGCTAGAACTAATCTTAGTTCCAAAGGTTGTATTTATATGAACAAAACTTTTAGACAAAAGGTAAACATATTGTATGCAATTTTGTTACAAATTTGTGGCCCTATATTAGTTTCATCAGAATATAACCAATGGATTATAATACTAGGCCGAAAAATTTAAGGAATTGACTCTGAATTATCAACCACTTCATGTATGCTTTATATATAAAAATAGAAGCATGCCAATATGAGGGGGAGATTAATTAGTATATTTGGAATCAAACATAAACATAATGATAAACATAAACAAAACGATGATGAAACTTTAGGGTGTAAAATTCAAATATCCCAAAACTTTAGAGGGTAAAATCGAGACACTTACAAACTTTAAGGGGTAAAATCTAAATTCTGAAACGTCAAGGTGTAAAATCCTAACACCCCCAAACATTAGGGGGAAAAATCTAAATTTTGATACTTCAGGGTATAAAATCCAATCACCCCCAAACTTTAGGGGTGCAATTTGCAATTTACCTGAAAGAAATTAGATATTTAATTGTTTGTTTAAAACTAGGTTCAAATGTTAGGAGTTTATTGTAATTTCAATTGATGAACATTGGCTATTAAATGAATTATTTCTATTTAATTTTGAAAATAAGTACTATATTTATAAAAGAATAAAATTTGGCTACAAACATGGTATTAGCTTAAGACTATAACTCCACTCAGGCTACAATTAGTTGTATTTTTTGTATATCAAATAGTTTTATATACCAAAAAAAAAAAAAAAAAAACTTTTATTTGTTCTCTGGTGTGTCATTTCTCACATTTAAAAGTTCTTTAGCAATTGGTTACCAAAGAACTTTATCAATTGTAAAGAACTTTACCGTTGTAGTTTGCTAAACACTCTTAAGCCTTAACACTTATTATCTTTTCAATTAAAGCACTTGATCGCAAAAGCTATGGTCACTCCACAAGAATAACTGTTTGTGGGGTATGAGGGGCAAGGGCGAGGATTCAAGTCTTCAAGAGAGAGTTTCACATATATATACACTTAGATTAAATTACAGTAGAATTTCTATCTTTTTTTTTTTTATTTTAAAAAAAAAAAACTATATTGTTAAAGCTCTACAGGGGAAACATTTGTTGGAACTCTTAAGTCTATGATTGAGACTTGAGAGACAAGAGGCAAGACCATGAGAGTTATTGACATATTAGAGGATTTTTGTTATTAACAAAAAGTTCTGTAAAAAAGCTAACGTAGTGAGGAGATTACTCTAGGAGGGCTCAAAATTATGGCTCTAATACCACAACAAAAGATTTTTTTTTGCTAAACACGATAACAAAAGATAGCAAACTAAATTGAAATCATGTCATAAAATTGTACATCGGGGAGCATGTGTTTGTATTAATTAATTGACTTTGAATTCTAAAATGATTTCTTATACAACCTCATCATATTTTTATACCCTACCTTAATCTTGCCATGTCATATCTTATTGACTTATTCCAATGGTATTTATATACAAACATAATCATAATAATTACCATAATAGGAAAAAACGACTAGTGGTCACGTGAAATTTTTATTAATTTTTGTACCTAACTAATTCAATAATCCTAACTACAAGTTTTGGTCCACCTTTTGTATGCATTCAATATTCACAATGGTCGCATAAAAAAAAAAAAAAAAAAATCACAATGGCACCAACCATTTGGCACGCATGTGCATCCATCTAAACGAGTGTTCATTTCTTACTATTGACAGATTTATTGGGTAATTCATTAAAAAAAAAAAAGAAGACCTTTTAGGTGATTCATCCAAAAAAAGAAACATTAAAAAAAGACTTATTGCTGGGTCTTGTTTCCTCAATTATGTGTGAATAAGATGTAAAAGTAAACGGTCAAGTCAGGTGTGAGTGGACTGTGGACCATAGTTTTCTTGTCGTACACAGAGTTATCTTTAGCAAGTCTTGCTTTTTTTCTTTCGTTTTTTTGTCAATCGCACGTTAATTATTGTGTTCGGGAAAATGACAGCAGTAATGGTCCATTGGTCCTCAATATGACTAATGAGTTTTTTTTTGGGTTGTTGTTGTTGTTGGTGGGGGGTGGGAATGACTAATGAACATTAGTGCAAGTTTAACGTTGCATAAAAATAATGCTAGTACTGAAAAGTGTAGGATTGTAAGTTTACACTGTTGTTCATGTAAAGTTAATATAATTGTACTTATTTGCATGAATAAGTACATTGTGACAGTGACTTTAATAATGTTATACATATTTGTGTAATTTACAATATAAAATATAAATGAATAAAAAAATATTGAAAAATATTATTCATAATGGTTCCATAAAATTTTATTGCCATATCTTTTTTCTTTTCTTTTTTAAATTGTAACTTTAAAGCTAGAAAAAGGTGAAAAATACTGTATATGAGATTTTTGTAAATTGACTAAATTCAAAAATTCTAGTATCACATAAAATATCACAATTTTTATCATAACTAAGTGTTCTATTTGGGAAAAATTTATTTAGTTTTTTGCTAAAAAAATTTTACTGAAAATATACTAAATTATACTTGTACCTTGAAAAAAAGTGAAAAATTTTGAAAAAAGTTAAAAAGTGTGATTTTAAAAAGCTGTATATATAAAAGATAAAAGCTAAAAGTTAAAGCTGATATTAAACAGACTCTAACAGTCCACGAAAAAGATTATGAGCAATAAAAAAAAAACTATGATTTTTTAATGTTAAAATTTAAATGATAATTTCATATAAAAGTGATAAATTACTAACCACATCATACCATGCGGACCAAAGTTTTGGTGCTTTATTAGGTAAAAAATAACTCCCGTAAACTTGTTAGAATAATGTCATCAAAAGCATGACGTATTCTTAGCTTTCACACACAGAGAGAGAGAGAGAGAGAGAGAGAGAGAGGAGCAGCCCAATAAGATACTGAGAAGTGCTATCAAGTGCACAATATACTTTCTTTTGTAATTGAGTTTTAGGTACGATCACTGCAGAGAGCGAGTGAAAGATCCAAATTAGCAAAGCTTGCTTCATCAGGCTTGATCTCTAGCTGACACTACTGTCCCTTGGAGTTTAGAATACAAGCGCCCTTTTCAAGATAAAAATTTGCAGGTACTTTACTCCATCCTTTCCCTTTAGTTTTTGTTCTTCAAGATAAAGTTTATCCAAAAACTGATCATTTACTAATTTAATTGAGTTCATATAAACTTTGGGATTTTAATTAAAAAATATTACCTTGCATGGTGGGTCTCTAAATATTTTTATACTAATTAAACTAATTTCCTCTTTTAATTTGGTAGATTCTATTAGTTTGTAGACCCATGTAAACTAGATTATTTAACATAATTAATTAACCAAGTAAATATTTCGGTTTATTATTCAAATCTAAGTTAAAACAAAAATAAGCATATCATGCAAAGCAGTAGAAAATAAAGAATACAATGATATGATTACTTAGAAAAACCAAACTAGTAAAAAACTTAGGAGTGATTTAACCTAACTATCCTCAAGGTAAAAAGCAAATCCACTATGAAAGAATTCAAGTTTGTACAAGTAGAAAACATACTACCACGACCCTATGATAGCTCCAAATCCACGAATTACTTCTTTTCTAGGCCTTTGCAACACAAGCACCCACACTTGTGATAAAAAACACAAACTCTCCTATTTGTGACTCCGAGATCACCCCTGAAGGTTTAGATCTTCAACTATTGTTGTTCTTGATGCAGAATCTTCAGATCTACAGGTTCTAAAGATATAAGAGTGATATTTGGTACTGACTTTGATAGAGGAAGGCACAGAACCTTTTAGATCTCACAAGAGAACCTCCAAAGTCATAGTAAAATATGCCTAGGGTTTCCTTTATATATTAGAAGAAGTAGATCTAAAACTCTAATCCTTTTTAGGCTTGAACTGCTGTTGGGCCGAACTTAAAATTCTGCAAACCCGTATTTCAATCGATTGAGCATGTCTCTCAATCGGTTGAACCAAGCAAATCTTGAAATCTTCTTTTTGCAGCTTATTTGTTCTTGAATCTTGACTTGAATCACCTTGAGTATTGTCTAATAATACCTATAGACTTTAGAATTTATATCTAGACAAGTTTGTGTTTACGATTTACCAATTGTTCTAAACTTTTAGAACCTAATAGATTCGAACTCATATTCTTTTCCATGGGAGAATTGGAAATTTTCACTAACTGGCCAGACCTTTTATTTTTATTTTATTTTTCCATTCTCGATGCTATTTTCTTTCTATGTTGTTGCAACATTGTCGACCACCACAACAAACCTTCACCCAAGACCCATAAACCAATTGCACATACAGCCACCAAATTGTTCGAGACTTACTCTTGTCTCCTACGAGCTGAGATGTATGACAAACTTAGTAACTAGAACTCTCTTGGATAGGAAGAGAGATCCAAGTTTTGAGTTTGAAGTCGGTGGCCTTTAATTCTTCTAATCATGCAAATATCAAGTTTTTTTTTTTATGAGTGTTTTTTGGAGTTGATCTATACTGTTCTTATTCTGGTGTTGTTTTTATCTCTTTGCTGTGTTAAAATTTATTTTTATTTGTATAATAACTTATTATGGGGGATAAACTTTTCTAATTGGTAAACTTTTTATAATGTGTTTATCAGAGCATTAGCATTGGGAAATGCTAATGCTATTCTATTTTACAATGCTAAAAACCCACAATTCTACTATACCATCATATTTTACAATACCTCCGCATCCCAAAACTCTATTTTTATTAAAATATTATTTTTTTAAACTTTCTTTATTATTTCTTTCAATTGTCATTTTTTTTAGACTCCTATTTCCTGGGCTTTCCAACAGTCTTTTTTTTTTTTCCTTTGCTTCTCCCTCAACCTCTAGCAACACATAAGCTATCAACAACCACAGCCACAGCACCAAAAACCCAAGCCACCAATCAACTCAAGCCACCGATCAGAAACCCACGTTGCCGATCAACCCATCAACAACCACAACCACGGCACCAAAAACCCATTAGCACCTCAACCCATCAACAACCACAGCCACGGCACCAAAAACCCATCAACCCACCATCACCACGACAACCCCCCACCTTCACCACCATGAACCCACATATGACCCATAATAAAAACCCCACCCCCTTCCACCACCACCACCACCACCACGGCAACCCCCAACTCCACCACCATGAACCCACAAAAAAAATTCATCCCAAAATCAAATCAAACCAATAGCAAATTCTGAATCCAAAAGATGACCCACAAAAAAAAAAATCAAGTCAAAATTTACACAAACCTAGCTACAAACCGATCTCGCCGCTGCAAACCACACCGGAAACCCATGAACACGCTACTGCAAACCACCATACCACGCCGCCACATACCCATGAACCTAGAAAACGTACCCGAAAATACCCAGAAATCGCCACCATACCACGCTGATCTGACTTCACAGTCTCACCTTCACGCCGGACCCATGACCCACGCCAGAATAGCCCACCGTGAGAGAGAGATGTGATGAGAGAGAGAGACACCGTTGTGGAGAGAGGAATGAGAAGAGAAACAAAGTGAGAGAGAAAGTCAGAAAATGGGGAACAAAGAAATATTATAAGTTTTAGAATTGTGCTACAATACAATTCTACCTTTAGAATTGTACTGTAGCACAATTCTAAATATTTTTGCAATACTCCCTTTTGACATTTCCTGATGCAGTGGTTATTTGATGCATTTATGCTAAAATGCTCTTAGATATAGCATTAGCATCTCTTGATGCTAATGCTCTCAAGATTTTATTCCTTCAATTTTCCTTCTTATGTTTTAGCGATAAATCTTTTTTCTTTCTCACAACTATCTCCTCTCCTTCTTTTTCTTATTACGAAACAAGTTTTTGTCATTTTAAAATATAATTCAATTATTTTATTTAAATGTTTTTCTTTAAAATAATATTTCTCACATATATTGAGGGATCAATAATGCTAAATTATTTCTACGTTTTCACTTAAAATAAAAATAAAAATAAAAAAGGCCAAATTATACTACGACACACTCTTGGCATAATGGTCATTTCGTTAATATAAATGCTTGTAGGTTATGAGAGATAATGGCCAAGGTTCAAGTCTCTAAAAATGAGATAAAAAAAGTAATAATAACTCTAAATTATCCCATCTCTTAACTCAAAAATATTAATGATAATAATGTCAAATTAAAAGTACAAGCAGTCCTTGTGAAGTTGAGTCAAACCACATGTGTTTTTTTTTTTTTTTTTTTTTTTTTTCCAAAATACAAAAATTCAGATCACAAAATTAGTGATAACTTTTGACAAAATACCCCCACATGCTTGATTGTAAATGATGGAGAAAAAATAATTGGTTCATCTAAAAGTGACAAGTAATTAATTATAGTTTATCACATTAAATAGTTGTAAGAAAAAATATGAGAATTGTTGAAAAAAGTTTTACCTTCTACTTTTTGTCTTAACTTTTTAGCAAATAATCTAATTAATATATCTTTTGAAATAAATTAATTTTTAACTTTTTGTAATATATTTAAGGTAAAAGTTACCACAAATTATACCTCGCTATTTTGATAAACACTAAATAGAAAACCTACAAAAAATAAGTAATTTACAAATAGATACCTAGAATAATTCCCAAAAATAATTGTTCTTTTATTGTTTGATCAAAAATATTTTACATCGTTTTGTATATTATCAAAATTATTCAATGGCTCTAACCATTGTTATGAAAATGGTTCTAACCATTCAATAGTCCGGAATAACCAATGTTCAGACATCATTTCCCTCCCTGTATGTTTGTTTCTAAATAAAAAAAAACTACTCAAAGCAGAACTTTTTCATTATTTCTTTCCATTTTGTCTTTATATAGATTGATTCATAACTATTTCAACAGTGTAATTAGATTTGACTGGTGATTTTTCTAAAATGCCTAAACAAGGTTCAAGTGACGCAAGTTGTATTATCTTTCTATTTATCTTCCAAATCTATACTTTTTTGAGTTAAGTCAAATTGGCAACATAACTTGACTCGATGGATTTTAAATCAATTGTTTAATTACGTCAGTAAAATTGAAAATGGTAGGAACATCTTTTGTATGTGATTCATCAACAGGTTAAAATGTGAATGCCCATTTGTAAACACAAACTTTTGGTTAATACAACTAATAAAATTTCTTATCCTTGAATATGAAACATTGGTTTGAATTCCGTCTTCAAATGAAATGTTATATGACAATTGTGATGCCTACATTAAAATTTGTGTATAAGCACAAAGAAAATGCTAAAATTATTACAAGTTTTAATGAATTAAGTTTACAAATATTTTCTTATTTAATGTATGATTTATGCTAATAAATGCCTCGTGTGTGTTTGAAGAATGATTATAAGTTAGTTTTTTTGCTTAGTTTTTATATACTGTTTGTGAATCCAACGCAACTTTTTATCTTAGTTTTATTTTAAATGATCTAACTTTCATTTTTATTTTATTTTTTGAAAATAAACTAGCCTTTAGCTTTTTTTGTCTCACATTAAGCAAAAAAAAAAAAAAAAAAAAAAACCATAAAAAGTGATTTCTTAATGTCTGTTAATTAATTCTTTTAATTCAACTGTCTACTATTTTCTAGTCTTGGTCGGTCTTCAGACAGTGATGTTATATAGTTAAAAAATGAATACCGATGTACCGGTTTGGCCGCCGATACGATACATTTCGGATAACAATCAATACCGATGTACCGTTTCAGGTTTACCGCTATTTTTTATAATAATAATAATAATAATTCTCTTAGAGCCTGTACCTTCAATATTCTTTAGGACTTAAAGAATTTGTTAATATATTCAAAGAATGGTTAAATTTCTATTTATGACCTAGGTAATCAGTTAAACTAAACTTCATGCCACTAGAAGTTTAGGACGAAATGGGTAAATAACCATAAAATCCCAACTATATAGTTAGTAGTTTTGGTTTCCAAACTATATTATTTACTAGCATCTCGAGTCTAAGAGACTTGATTTAGGGCCTATAAATCGAGTCTCAAAAACTTGATTTTTATGTTTTGATTGGGTCCGAGTTGGCACCTTTTCCACGTGGCGTCCACATGAAAATCGAGTCTTAGAGACTCGATTTATAAGCCCATATATATCAACAACAGCACTAGTAAAAAAAATCAGAGCCAGAAGAGAAAAAAAAAAAAAAAAAGTTGAAGAAGAAGAAAAGCAACAGAAGAAGACGACGAGCCCCAGGCCGTTCGCATGACCCAAGCGCCGCGAGCCCTATGCCGCTCGCTCGATCCAGGCCGCGCGAGCCCCAGGCCGTTTGCGCGAGCCAAGCTGTGCAGGCTCCAAGTCTTTCGGGCAGCGAGGCCTGGGTCACAAGGCTTGGGCTTGCGCGGCGAGGCCTAGGTCGCGCGAGGCCTAGGTCACGCGGCCCGGGCCTTGCCTCGCACGAGCCCCAGGCCACGCGGCCTAGGTCGCGCGAGCTCTTTCTCTCTCTCTCTGATCTGATCTGATCTGGTGAGGCGCGCCTGAGAGTTAAAATTTTTTCAAATTTTTTTGGTTTATAAATCAAGTCTCAGAGACTCGATTTTTAAGTAGTCACCACGTGAAAAAAGATGCCACATCAGACGTGATTAGACCATGAAAATCAAGTCTCAAAGACTCGATTTATTGGCCAAAATCGAGTCTCTTAGACTCGAGATGCTAGTAAAAAATATAGTTTCAAAACCTTAACTACTAACTAGATAGTTAGAAAAAAAAAATTAGTTACCTATTTTCGCCAGAAGTTTACACTTGCCCATCCAATTAATTGACTAAATAAAAAATAAAAAGTAATTGAAAGAGCAAAATAAGCAAGAGATAAGAACCAAGGAGAGTCAATTTGCTGTGGGAAAAGTTTGGAGGAGAAACCAAGAGAAATAGGTACAGTAGTACATTAATGTAAATTTTAAAACATACAAGCAGACAAAGCTTCTCAAAGAAGCAAGGGGAGAGCAGACAAAGAACGGAAGAAGGGAGCGATTATAATGGCTAAAAAGAAGATCTAAGCGGCTAAAACGAAGAAGAAGATGATGTTGTTGATGATCTAGCAAGTTGATGCTTCAATGATGGTCACTAGTTGCTGTAAGTTGCTGTAAGTATTAAATTTTTTCAAAAAAACCCAGTTATATTTGTACCAGTCCGGAACGAAAATACCACCGAAAAGCTCTAAAATTTGCCAGAATAGTCGAAACAAGCCAGTACATCTCGGTATTTTGGGTGGTACGATTCAGCCTTGTTTCTGTACCGGTTCAGGCGCCGGAACGAAAGATTCCAGCGGTACCGGCCGGTACGGTACGAAATCATCTTCCTTGCTCCAAAGTAGTGAAAGCTTCTCTGACTATTTTTTGAGTCACTGCCATCAATATTAAAAGATATCCTCCACTATTGAGGAATGCACCAACCATGAGCATCAACCAAGTGGGGGCAATTTCGAATAAAGTTAAGGTCCTTTTTTAGGAAATTGGAATAAATAGGGAAAATATATATTAAAAAAAATCTAAAAAAAGAGTTGTAAAACAATGATAAATTGAAAACATTCAAAAGGATTTAATGGGTGCAATTTACCAATCACCTTGTTGTCACATGTTAATTGATTCATTGATTCACTTCCCAATACACCACAACAATCAACACCCACCCAATGGTGGTGCGTGCTTCCTTTTTCTGCAATCTCTAATAATAATGAAAACAAAATAACTTATGCTTATGGGTTTTTCTTGTTCTTAATCATGTTTTTTTAACAAAATTCTTCAATTATATAATACATGTAAATTTTGTTTTCAAACATTTTAGGAATTCTCAAACCTATTATCCACCTAAGACTTCAGCAATAGAGAGTTTTATCATATCAATTAATTAGTTTTTGATTGGAAATGAGAAAATTATTTTTTGGCATAGTCAAAATGATTATTAGTTATTATCAATTAGATAAATGTTATTGCAATGAAATATGCAAGATTTGATTTGATCATACCTTATTCATATATAAAATGTTAACAATGTATTTGAGGATTTTTCCAAAAAAATAAAAGAAATAAAGAAGAAGAATGAAGAATTGAAAACTTTATAAAGGATTTAAAAGGTGAAACTTAGCAGTTATGTGGAGGTCACACATTAATTAGTGCATAGAATCAATTTTATAGTCCTAATGACCATCAATACTCTACAAATGATAGAGCTAACTTAAATTTCCTTCAATTTCTAATGAAAGTCAAGACCAAAATATCGTTATGTTAATGTTTATCGTTATGTTTATGTGTTTTTTTTTTCTTAATCATTTTTTCCATTATTTAATAAATAAACGTTTCATTTCAGATATTTTTATGAATTTTGTACATTTATTCTTAGCCAACTAGGAGATTCAGGACATAATAACAGTATCAGTTGAAGGTAAGCAATTGAGAAAAGCATTTCAATTGCAATATAGGAATGCAACAATCTTGCTATCTCACAATAACATGGAATATCATAATGAGAGACAAAGTTCCCAATTCCGTACATGATCCCAAATATACTAATCAATCTCCCCCTTATATTGGCATGTTTCTATTTTTATATATAAAGCATAGATGAAGTGGTTGATAATTTGGAGTCAATTCCTTAAAGCATTCGGCCTAATATTATAATCCGTTGGTTATATTCCGATGAAACTAATATAGGGCCACAAATTTGTAACAAAATTGCATACAATATGGTTACCTTTCGTCTAAAAATTTTGTTCATATAAATACAACCTTTGGAACTAAGATTAGTTCTAGCCATAATATAAAAATGAATCGTGTTGGTGATATGCCCATTAAATAGATAGAATATCTTCACGCATGTAGATCATCAAAAGCAAGATAATACTTATGTCAAATGCGCCATTGACAAGACCTACTCTGGTTGAACTACCGATGGTGGGAAGCTCCAAATGGCCATAGAAGAGATTTCAAAGACCCTATTGAGGCTGGAAGATATAAGGAATCGCTGGGCGGCAGTGAGTAATAGAAGGATGAAAGCTATGGTTGAAGATATGTAGAGAAAAAAGGAAAGCGCTTTTTTTTGAAGAATTAAATTCAAAGGCTGGGTTTCCTAGCTGATATTGAAGAATAGGCCAAGAAAGATAAGGGATACTAGGGCTAGGAAACACCAAAGAAAGACAAAGAATGAGGCAAGAACAGATGAGAAGAAGGATTGATAGGAAGTAGTTAGGGCAGCAAAGGCAACAAGCCGCTTAAAATTAGGAAGAACAGTGGGTGTTGTAGTTCGAAAAAATTAAGAAGAAGAGATTTCTGTACAACTGCCTTAACTAGTGTCTTTCATCCGGGACCAATGATGAAAAGTAGTGAAAACTTCTCTGCCTATCTTTTAAGTCACTGCCATCATTATTGTTTGGTTAAAATAGCTTGACCCCAATTAATTAATTCAATTACCCAAATGATTAATTAGGTTCAATTGCATGCAAATCGTAGAGGCACCAACAAATCACCAATTAAACTAAATGTAGTGGAAATTAAATTGACACGATGATTTGTTGACAAATAGGGAAAACCTCTCACAAGGTAAAACCTCCACTAGGTGAATTTAAGGTCACCACTCCTAAGAATTCACTAATCAATAATCAAACGGTTACATATCTTTCCACTTTTATTTTATTGTTTTACTCAAAGAGCTCACTAAATGTAAATCTCCAAATGAAAAGAGATATTGAGCTGCAAAAGCCTGTCGCACATACTAGTATTTGACTAGGAAAAAGGGAAAGCGACCAAAAATAAAATGTATGATGCCCAAAAAGCCAAAAGCTATCTCATCAAAGTGAAATATCAAAAATTTCAGGCATCGATCTCACAATGAGATGTGTTGATTCATAAAGATCAAATGATATGTTAAACATGGAGCCAAATGAAAAGCTTCAAAGTTTTTGTACTCAAGTTTATGTGGGAGGTCATATATGCATATTTCTATAATTGAGATCAGTCACATTATCTAGTGCTAATTGTGTATGCCTTGATTGAATTGATCATTGAAGCTTCACATTAGACTAAGGACTATCTCATATTTGATATCCACACACATCACACATGTCTATGTTCAATGAATGTCATATTCATTTGTGTGATTGTACTTGTTTAAATATGTTTTCACATGCTCAATCTTTGTTGATCAAACACAAAAAGATTTTTGAGTGTTTTAGCTTGTTTTTGGAAAGTATTTTGTTTGTACAAAAGTGTCAAATTTTCAAAAACAGTGTTGCCCTATTCTGGCGACTCAATCACAGGTTGGTCCAGCCGCATGTCCCAGTCGCGAATTTTACTCAAAAGGTTTTTGTGACTCATTGGTGACTCACTGGCAGGTAAATGCCCTAGTCGCGAAAAATACTTAGAATATTTTTCAAATTTTGAATTTTTATGATTCTCGTGGCAACTTGTTCGCGGGTGGAAGGTCCAGTCGCGAGGGTTACACAGAAATTTTCGCAGATTACCTCACGACTCGTTTGCTAGTAGACCTTCTAGTTGCGAAAAACACTTAGAAATATTTTTTTTTCAAAATTTTTTTATCTTAAGTGTTCTGGCGGCTGACCCTGGTGACTTGCTCGCGACTTGACTCAGTCGCGAAAATCACGTATTTTGCATATTGAGGGTTATTTTCAAGGTAGTTTTCAAAATCTTTTCATTTTTACCTCATGCATCATTATCACTGTTCATACATTCATCTCTTGCCCTCTTTTCTCATTGACCCTTTGTCTATTCGTGTCAAAAAGAGGGAGAGTATACTTTAGGGTAGTATACCGGAGAGTTTTTGTCATTTCTATATGACTCTTGTGCACACTCTTAAAGGGTGAAATTCTGTCTCTTGTGCACATTTGTAGGGGGAGATATTCATTATACTTGTCCTTTTATTACTTGCTATACCTTGAGGGTCTAATGTGTTTTGTGCAAGTGTTTCAGGTTATAGGTATAAATGTTCCAAGTTCTCATCACAGCTCCTATGATTCATGATAGGGGGAGTGATATGATAGGGGGAGTATATGTTTAAACTATATGTTATTTTGTACCTGGTACCTTTGTAGGTTTTTAAGGTTTCTGTTGTTGATTTGTATCCATACTGCTTTTGTAAGCTTTTAGGGTTTGTTTCTATGCACTTTGTAGACTTTTTGGTGCGTACCCTGCTTTATGTAGTCTTTGTGCTTTGTTAAATCAGTACTTCTAACTAAATGTTATGCATTTCCTTTTAAGTATTGTCACTCTTGTGCCCTTGTAGGATTTTTCCTAGATGCATATACTTCATGTACTATGCATTGGTTGGGTGTTGGTCATTCAAGTGATTTGCTTTGTGTTTATCTGCTTGAATGTTCGGATGTTCATTCCAAGTGTGAATGAGCATTGTGATCACTTGTTTGTAGTGATTGCCTGGTTGGTCAAGTCATGGTTTATTACTTTATTCCATTTTGCTTGATCGCATTGTGCTTGTTCCATATGCCTTATAAGTTTTCTGCATACAATGATCATATTGTGTTATTGTGTTTCAGGAGATGTTTTGGTTTTATGGTTCAAGAGCTTCACAGATTCTAGAGTTAGGTGTGAGTGAGTTTTCCAACTGTTCCCAACTCAGGCGTTAAGTCTAGAGTTTGTTTTAGGGTTTTGTCACGGAATAGCCAAAGGGGGAGATTGTGAGGTTGAATTTTATCAACCATCTTGTTGGCTTTATTCCGTGCCAAATTTGTTTGTATTTTAGCATTTAGTAACCCTGTATTTAGGTGGGAAACTTGTAAGGGTAGTGAGTGAAAGAGTGTGAAGAAATGCTCAAGATTGTGCAAAGAAACAGGGACTCGCGACTGGATCTCGTGGGTGGCTCGCGACTTGCAAGTCGCCAGAAGTTGCACATGTGCCAAGCATGTCAAAAGCTGAAGAGTCGCGCCAACTATTGCACTATAGGACAAAAGTCTCAGGCTAGCCTGGCCGTTAGCTCGCGGCTTGAATACCCGACTCAACCCAGTCGCGAGGTCAAGTCGCTAGAATGCCCTGTTTAGGAAGAACTGACGTTTCACATTCCATTCTCATCCTAGTATAAATACCCCTCATTCTCACGAAATGGTGAGAGTTTCCAAAGAGAATTTTGTGAGAGAAACCCTAGAGAAAAATAAGATTGCCTCATCCTCAATCTTCACTAAGAGACTCCTCAAATTCTTCTACTTTCTTCCTCTCCATTGATACATCCTTGAGAGGTTTTTGACCAAATCCTTTTCTCACCATACCTACGTCTGTGAGAAGGTTTATTTGGTATTGTTGGGAAGCAGTTAGGAAGGAACCAATCTACATTGGTTGATGCTATGGTTTAGTAGCAGAATCTGGTAAGCTAGAGAAGAAAAAGGTTCGACGTAATCTCGTTGGAGCAAGAAACTTGAAGGGTTTAGGTACACTGGGTAGATTAGACTTGGAGGGTCTTTTGATGTTCATGTATCCCAACTACATTCTTTGGTGGATTATTTACGCTTGGAGAGCGGTGGAGAGGTTTTACGCCAAGGGTTTCGGTTTCCTCTTCAATAACACATCGCTGTGTTGTCCTTGTATTTGCATCTCTCTTCTCTTAATCTTTGCCATTTAATTTCTGCTGTGGATGTGATTTTATTTGGTCTAGATTGTTTATCAATTCTGTTATATGCTTATGTTCATATTCCACACATCAATTGTTTGATAATAAGCTTGAATTGATATTTTGTATTTGGGGTTCTAAACGTTCATAGTGTTTTCAACGCTATTTGAACTTTCAGAATCTTACCACAACTCTGGCCTATTCCAAAATACTAACCTATAGCTGAACCCTTACTCCAATACCCAATTAAACTTGATCTTGTAGCAGCTTTCTTTCCCTTGATGCACAAATTTTCAATCTATGACTAACCTTTTGCATGGATCCAGTACATGACTAACTTCAGCAATTTAAATGGATGTTGTTAGGTGCAAAGTTTTTCACTTCATCAACAATGAAGATCAAGAAGCACTTGGTTACAAAACCCTATGGCATACAAATGCAGTATCTCCTTACAAAGAAAATAAAGCTCTTAGTCTCTATTTCTGAATATCACGGCTTTTAAAATAAGCCTTATATATGTTTAGGGTTATGAGAAAAGAAACCTAAACATATGTACAAGCTTGGGCTAAATTTCAAATCTGGAATTTCTGAAATTGAAATTCTCAATAGATCGAGCTTCTATCGAGCCATTTGTCAAGCTTCCCATTTAATCTCGATATATGCCATCTATTGAGCTTTAATACAACCACTTGTTGTATATCAAACACAACTTAAATCTACCTACTTTACAAGTAAAGTGCATTTTAACAAAGGATTAGCCAATTGCATATAATATATTACTCTAATAATCTTCCCCTTTGGTAATTCCTGACAAAACCACAAGCATAATTATGAGAAAAGTATAAAGTAACAATCTACATGTAGACACTACATTTTGTACCCCTTACGACTCAGGCCCCTGTTCCTCAATGATGCTCAAACTCTAAACCCCAAGGTTAGTTTAAAGCTCAATCAAATATCAAATTGACTTGAGCAGTGTTAAAATGGAAAATATAATCAGATCTAGGTTAAACTACAATAAATCATATCATGCACATCAACAGAAAAATAAATAAGACAACAATATGATTTCCCAGAAAAGCCAATGAAACCAACAGTTTTAAGGTAAAAAACTTGGGGAGGATTTAACATAATCTATTCTCAAGGCAAAACAAATCCACTATAGAGATTGAAGTTTTTATAATAAGATTTAAATCTAAATCTATTGCTATCTCCAATAGTAAGTTACTGACATGACTACGTGCAAGCTCCAAATCTACAGACTCCTTCTCTCTTGGATTTGCACCACACAAGCACTCACGCTTATGACTTTGAGATCCCACTCAAAGGTTTCAGATCACAGCTTGTTGATGTTTGCAGCAACTAGATTTCACCAACACTTGATTGTAGATCTTGTTCTGGTAGATGCTTGTAGAGTTAGAATCCTTAACGGATATCGGAATCCAAATATCCATAGTACAAGTTTTGGATCGGGTTTGGATATACCCGATCCAAACCTGGTCCATGGTCATCCCTATTTCTCATCAATTGCTTTGCCACCAAGCCACTAATCCATCATCACAATCAACGTGGCTCTTCTTTGCATTTTAAAAGAAGCAACACTCACAATGTACACAACTCCTGAAAATTCTATGTTGACTAGAGTTTGTCATAACGACATAATTTCAAGCATGGTATTCATAATTTTTATTGATTAATACATTTAAAATGTGAAATGAATGATATGTATGGACGACATACAATAAGGAGATTAAGAGAATCAATGCTCTTATTGTTGTGGTAAGGAGATTAAGAGAATCAATGCTCTTATTGTTGTGGTGATATAATAGTCTCAAGATCTGATTTTTACAAAGCCCTCTTCTTCTCAACCCTCTCTCCTTCAAAAATTTAGAAAATGTTATTTTTTTATTAAAAATAATAATAATAACAAAGAATTGATAGTTTTGTCTTGACTCGATATTCATTTATGGTCTGTTTGGATTGAGGGGGAAGCAGGAGGAGTAGAGTTGGCCAAAATTAGTCTAATTTTTAGACAACTTTACTCTACTCTCCCTTACTCCCCTCCCTCCCCCTTAATCCAAACAAGGCCTTGTTGACTGGAGTTCGGTATTTGTTTTGGTATGGCTGAAACAATTTCTATATGGCCATTATTTAAACCATCACAAAATAGAAGTATTTTTGTCCTAGGTTGGTCCTAAACGTAGGGATGGATATTGAGCACTGTAACTTAATTATACTATCAATTTTATTTTAGTCTTTTGATTGAATTATATTCCCATATATATATATACATATATATATATATATACATATATATATATATATATATAACTAAACAAATCAAGTGTTAAAACAAATAGGGCCTTTGAAAGCACCCGGGCCTGATGGGTTGCACCCCTTGTTCTTTCAGCATTATTGGCCAATGGTGGAAGGTGATATTACTCACTCTGTACTTGCTTGGATGAACTCAGGTACTCTACCTCACCCGTTAAACCATACTCACATCATATTTATTCCCAAGAAAAAAAAAAAACCCCCGAAATATGTGACAGATTATCACCCCATTATCCTTTGTAATGTCCTTTACAAATTATTTTCCAAAGTCTTGGCAACCAGATTAAAAAAAAAATTCCTCCCATTAATAATCACTAAACACCAATCTGCCTTTGCCAAAGATCATCTTATTACAGATAATATTTTGATTGCCTTTGAAACATTACATTGTATGAAAAATAATAAATCTGGATCCACAGGTTACATGGCCTTAGAATTGGACATGAACAAAGCTTATAACCGGGTTGAATGGGATATTTTGGAGAAATTGATGTTGAGGATGGGTTTCAATGAAAGATGGGTGGGTCTTATTATGACTTGTTTTAAAACTATGACTTACTCAATGATGGTCAATGGTGAACCAAAAGGGCTTATTACTCCTTCAAGAGTCATTAGACAAGGGAACCCCCTCTCCCCTTTTCTATTTCTTCTATGCATGGCCATATATGACAAGTAGCAAGTAGTGGGGAGATTACTGGCTTTGCTCTTTGTAGATGAGGGCCTAAACTTACTCACCTATTTTTTGCAAAAGACAGCCTTTTGTTTTGTAGGGCAACTCCTAGGGAATGTAATAAGGTGATGGAACTACTATCCGAATATGAGAGTGTGTCTCATCAGAAGGTGAATAAGGACAAAACTGCACTCTTTTTTAACAGATCAGTTAATGAAGCCTTAAGGCATATTATCAAAGACATCTTGGGGGTCAGAAAGGAGCACCACTATGAAAAATATTTAGTGTCACACCCCAAACCACAAAGGGTCCAAGGCATGAAAAATACATCTCAAAGAACCTGTAGATTTTCCTTTTTTTGACAATCCAATCCACATAAATCATATCAAAAACCAACATTAAGAATTTTCATAATAATTTCATTGAATATACTCTCAAAGTAAGTCAGAGCTCTAAGCAGTAATTACAAGGACCAATGGCCACAAAAGAATAGAGGTCTGAATAATTAATTACATATCACAGCTTGTCCCATCAGTGAAAATAACATCACAACCACTTTAAGATACAAAAGAATGAGTCAAGCCTATTCTAAGATTTACACCATCTACTATACCTATTACAAAAGTTCAGCCTCCATCAGTTGTTAGTCTAACTACTATTAGCCACCAAAAAGCTGTCTCAAAAGACTGTTGCCTACTCTGGAAAGTTTATAAAATAGTTGGGATATAAAATAATTGGGATGAGACAGAGCCCAATAAGTAGCATATTTAATGGGGGTGGGGGAAATGCAGGTTTCATCTATAATAATAATAATAATAATATGACAAGAATGATTTAATAATGAAATACAAGTTCCTCAAAATAAAAATCTTGAAACTATACATTATAATCTGTGAGCATCAACAATGTAATTTCCAAAGCCATAATATCTAATATAAGATAAGTTATCACAAATCTACCATACTACCATACTACCATATAAACCGGTCAGGAGATCCACCCATTCACAACTGGCATGATATTGTCCTATCTGGTATGCAGACTTTTGGCCCCATGGACAGCAGCCTCACCCATACCCTCAAGGTTTTTCTCTCCCCCCATGGGCAGCAGAGAGAGCGCGTCAAATAGGACCTCTCTTGCATGTGGTCTCTTGGCCCCATGGACAGCAGCCTCACCCACACACAATCAAGGAACCTCTTCCCCCCATGGACAACAGGGAAGAACGCGTCATCCAAAGCAAAAGGCCACTGACCTTGATTTGACTCCGTTGTTACAAAGACTACGGAAACCAAATCGGGTGATCACCGGGAAATCACACATGGCATGGTGTTAAAAACCACATAAGCTCACATGTTATATTACTTTGAAACACATAGTTCATATCCAGGTAATTACAGAAAATCTTAAATAATTTAACTTCTACAAAGTTTGTAAGGTTTTCAACTTCATTCTCGTCAAGAGATTTTTCTATCAATTTCCCTCATAATAAGATAAGATAAGCATCTTTAAATTTTCTAATATACCATAAAATCCATGATTTTCCTATCAAAGACTAAATAAAAGATGCTCATTTTTCCATATCAACAATTCATGCATTTCCCCAAATGCAATACCAAATATGATGCTCTTTTCATATATAATAATATATAATAGGGTCATAACACAATACTTTTATGAAAACATATATCCATATGTAATTTTCCAAAATGTATTTGACCCAAAAATAACATTTACAAAACATGGTTATTTTCCAAAATCCCATTAAAAAAACTACTTACCTCGCAACCGCAAAATCCTAATTCTCCAAGCTCCAAGGAGATTAGCTAGAACCTAACAATATCAAGTGAACCTATCACAATAAGTATAGAACTTGAAATTGCATCTAGCCACAATTTAGGAATTTGCCAAATAATCACTTAATTAGGCAAGCCTAGTATTTAACCTCATCAATAATAATATATTCCACTTCCCTAGTTTCTCAACAAATTGATTCACAAGGTATAAACTCCAATTTATAGAGTTAACCCATTTAATATCATCTCCAACATTATGACTAGCTTCTATAAAATTTACACTACATCATTAAGAGACCCATGAAAGCAAAATCAATATATCCTCCAAGATAAGAAATTTAGAACTTCCACTAACTCCAAATAAACCTAATGGCAATGGAAAAATTAAATTTACCAACCATCACATGTTATAACTTAAAACCCCTAAATTTTTCCACCATACATAACCCTTAAGTAGTCATCAATAGCACAAAATATATACCCATTCATTAAATAATTCCACCAATACAAAACCCATACATAAAACACATAAATATCACTTCCAATACTCATAAATCACATGGGTATCATTATTAAAGTTTAGATAAAAATAACCTCAAGCAAAAATGCAAAACCCACAAAAAAAGATGAGAAATTTTTACCTCAAAAAAAGGATGTGAAGATGTTTATGGGTTCACAAAAATTTTCCGGTGATCTTGCCGGAAAATGATGGTGGAAATGGTAGTAGTGGTGGTGTGGAAGTGCCGGTGGAGAGGATGAGTGTAGAGAGAAGTGTATGAGAGAAAACAAAAGAAAAATGAAAAGGAAGAGAAGCAGAGAGTGAGCCAGCCAAAGAAGAGATAAGAGGGAGTGGGTAGTGGGTAGTGGGGTTAGGTAGGCTTGGCACGTGGGAACCCAAAATGAAAAATCTGGTCTTGACTTTTTTTTTTTTTTTTTTTGGTTGACTGGGACGTTACATTTAGGGCTTCCTTTGTTGATTGGAAGATGTAAAAAGGCTAGCTTCAATTACATAAAAGATAGGGTGTAAAAGAAGTTGCAAGGGTGGGAAGGAAAACTCCTATCACAAGCAGGAATGGAGGTTTTGATCAAGTCAGTTATCCAAGCTATTCCTACCTATGCAATGGGGTGCTTCAAACTACCTATTGGGTTGTGCAATGAGATTGAAGTTTTGATTAGAAAGTTTTGGTGAGGTCAACGTGGAGACACACGGAAAATTCATTGGCTTGAGTGGGATAACATGACAAAATCCAAATTGGTTAGGAATTTGTGTTTTCATGATTTAACTCTCTATAATGACTCACTCTTAGCAAAGCAAGCATGGAGGCTACTTCACGAGAAACATACTTTTTTTTACAAAGTTTTTAAGGCCAGGTTCTTTCCCAATTGCTCTATTATGGAAGCCATAGAATCAAGTGGGGTCTCATATGTGTGGAAGAGCATCCTTTACAGTAGGGATGTTATTGAAAAAGGTGCGAGGTGGAGAATAGGAGATGGCTGCTCAGTGAAGATATGGCAACACCATTGGAAGCCCATCAAACATCCTACCCGAATTTCGTCACCTTTGGAGTCCATGGAAAATGCAATAGTGGATTTGTTGATAGATGCTGAAACAAGGTCTTGGAACGCAGGTATCATTGATGGTTTATTTGCTCCCAATGAGGCTAATTTGATTAAAAGAATTCCCTTGGCTCGGTTGGCTTGCGCAAATGAATTTTTCTGGCCTTTTACACAACAAGGGAAATATACCTGCAAATCTGGGTATAGGTTCCTCAAGTAATTATATGATGGTCAAGATAGCAATGAAGAACAACCTGATACAAGTTTTTGGAGAAAGGTTTGGATGTTGAATGTCCCAAATAAAATTAAGAACTTCGTTTGGCGAGGTTGCAAAGATTCTATTCCAACAAAGATAAATTTGAGAAGACGATCCATTGCTGTCTCACCGCTATGTGATTGATGCTCTATAGAAGAAGAAAATTGTTTGCATGCACTATGGTCGTGCGGAGAGTTGGATCAGGTTTGGTCTGATTCGAGTGGGTAGGGTCATTGGAGCACTTCAGATTATGTGGACTTCCATGAATTGCTCTCTTGGATACTTGAAAACCATGCTCAGCCCGAGCTCTTCGCCATGATAGTTTGGACAATATGAAACCAGCGAAACCAGATTCGACATCATGTCCTGAGTTGCAGTACGGACTAGATTACACAGGTGGCTTTGGAAAAACTAAATGAATTTCATTCTGTTCTTCCACAGCCACTGCCTGCACTTCCACAATCTAAGGTAGTGTGGAAACCACCACCTAGCGGCATCTTCAAGCTGAATTTCGATGGTGCTATCTTCAAGTCCAAAAATAAAAGTGTTGTGGGTGTTGCTATTCGGGACTGCAAAGGACATATGCTCCCAGCATCTCAACTTTTATTTCTATATTCTACTCATTAAAATAATATTTCTGCACAATAAAATAATATATCCTACAATCACCATCATACACTACAACACATTATTTATTCTTTCTCTCTCTTTCTTTCTGTTCAAGAACCACAATCACCATCACTACTGCACTACACACACCTGACACCACCACCACCACCGGCAACCCATAATCTACCTTCAACACCAAAAAAAAAAAAAAAAAAAAAAAACAGAGAAAAGACTAGACCCACGTGGCCACGTCGCTGCACCTATTGCCCTCTCCGACCATCAACACCACCACCACCACCCTCTTCGACCATCAATACCACACCAATAAAAAAATAAAAAACAAAAAACACAACAACCCACGGTCAAAAACCAGACCCACCACCACCGAAGCTCGAAGGAAGCGGATTCGCCGTTGGGAAGCTTGAAGGAAGTTGATTTTGTTGACCCACGCGAAGAAGAAAAAATGAAAGAGAGAGAGAGTTGCCAAAGAAGGAAAAACGTGGAGACCCACTACCGCCAATCTCGCCGATCTAGAAACCCACCACGCCGATCTCCAACTCAACTACGCCACCATGCCAATCAAAGAGACGAAGAGGATGATGACTACTTGCGTTGCGTTTCCATTGGGTTGATGAGAGTTTAGCGTAGAGTGAAGGTAATGAGAAGAATCAGAGAGCAAGAAGAAGAGAGAGCAGAAAGAAAGAGAGAAAAGGAAGAGAAAGAAGATGGTACTGTAGAAAGAGAGGCAGAGATAATATAATAATAATTTTTAATTATACAATGTTGCTACTGTACCATCTTAGAAATAAGATGGTACTGTAGTAGTATTGTAAATTTTTTTACAATTGACACATTTTGCGAGTCCGGCTAGAGCAACATTTGAAGGCTGTAATGGTAAAATATCTCAACATATACCATATACCATTTGGGCTGCGGATGCTCAAGAGCTAGATAAGCTATTGGCTATTTCCAATCCAACGTTGATGTGGAGGGCACCAATCTTAAATTCATAACGTTAATTTTTGCTTAATAGTTCATACTACTACCACCAAATTAAGTTATCCTAGAGGTAACTCCTCATACAGATGAGTTGAGGATAAATAGCAGCAGAAGATGTCACAAGCTAAAGTAGATAAATTAAAACCCAATTCGTAACAGTTCAAAGCAAAGCAAATTTCAATATGTAATACAAGAGTGAGAGAAGCTTTTGAATCTACTTGAACTTGACGTAATGCCTAAGAAATATGTTCCAGAAAGTCAAACAAAGGACTAAAGTCCAACAACTGTTGCAGTGCCTCTCCAAATATCGCGGAAATATACTGTTGTCAAGGATGCCATATTTCGATTCCAGAAGTCTTCATAGTGCCGATTATGCTTGTCACTGAGATCAAAGTAACAAGATTTACATTCCACAATTTGATGACCAAGTTTGTTAACCAATTCTACCACTGCTTCATCGCTGCCTAGCCGGTTAACAATAGCCTTTTTCTCAACCAGCAAATCCACATCTTTCTCAGTGTTGATAAGATAATCCAATAGCAGAATGTAACTGCTGATATAAGCTTGCTTTGGGTAATGGCACTACTCCAAGGCCATGAGGTTCCTGAAAACACATTCAGTTGCATCTCCCACTTCAAAGACAGGGAGTTCCAAGAAAGGTTGCATTTCCACGAAGCATGGTACGCATTTCAAACATGGTAAGCAATTCAAAAGCTATGAGCAATAAAAAATGGGCATTGCTCCAATCACCTACCCTTTATGAATTGTACGTCAAGTAAGCTTCTTTCTTGAACAGCTTTGAATTTCACTCCTGCTTCATCAAGCTTTGTTGCGCAATATAGAAGTCTAATCTTTCCTGTAGGGTCCAAGTTATCTGCAATATGAAAATTTTTTACCAAATCAGCGAAATGTTTCACTTCCCAACGGCTGTTGGAATTTTGCTGCTTCTTTTCATAACAAGAGAAGTAGTTGCGACAAAGCTTAAGAAAAGGAACATAAGCTTTGTTTTGGATTTCATTTTCTTTTTGCTGCACTTCTTTGTGATTGTTGTAACTTGAAGAATCATTGAAGACGAAATCATATAATTCCTGAAGAATAAAAAAGTGAAGCTGATTCTCAAGTAATATCAAGTCCCGCTGTATAGCATTTCTCAGCCATGGTTTACTTAATATATGTTCATCTTGTTTTTCTTCTAACTTTTCATAATTCCTCAGGACGAGCTCAATTATAAAGATAGCATCCAAAATAATCATTTTTACAAACTGATTCTTGTCTTGTTTAGGTTTCTCTGCATAACTATGGCAGATTTTTAATTCATTCTGTTCAATGATGCTTCTAAGACCCATTGCAAGATCCTCCGGGATCCTGTTAGTCCTAGAACAGAAGGCCTTAAAATATCTCATTTTTTGCATTTCCATTTCGCTCAAATCTTCATTCCCGTGATCAAAAGGGCCCATGGAAATAAGCTTAGGCGTATAGGCACATTCGTTTACTCTGCGCAGTTTCTTTGGAACCCTGTAGATGCAGCACTCAGGCCACTGAGCAGGCTCCAGGTCTGGTGGAATGTCAATGACGAACTCTTTACCTTTAAGTTCTTTCTTGGAAACACTATTTGCATCAGGGCAATCCATTGGTTTTCCTTTTCCTAGTGACAGACAAATAAAAAACAATTATTACCAGCCATAGAATTCAGTCAATCTAGTCCACAATACATATTTCCATAGGCATGCATGCACAATTGCCACCAGTTTCCATTTTGATTCGTCAATGGTAAAGTTCGGAGCTTTATAATAGTAGTTTATGCTGATAATAATAATAATAAATAAATAAAAAAAATTAAAGTCTAAAAGTTCTGTAAGAACCAAGTACTGATTAGTCTTCTAGTACCTGTTAAAGCCTTAAAGATCATCTTTTTTTTTTACCTTTATCTGGGTATAAAAGCATGTAGAAACACGGTACTATAACTGAGGAGATTCTGGCATTTTATCCTTAATTTTTAACAAATTTGGCAATATGCCACTGTTTTCAAATTATACAGGGGTGTGCCCATACTCAATTACCTTAAAATCGAGTTTCAATTAAATATTCGATTTGTAGAAAATCGAGTTATGCCCGATCAAACTTAAAAAAAAAAAAAAAAAAAATTCAATGGAACTCGAGTTCCATGCAAATTTTTTTTTAGTATAATCGGCCCAATACCAAGTTCAGGGAGCCCTATAGTGACGTTTTAAAACCCTATAGTGACGTTTTAAAGTCCTATAGCGGCGTTTTGCGTCAAAATCTTTTTTTATAAGTGTGATCACCCCGTACCAGGTTCAAGGAGCTCTATAGTGGCGTTTTTAAGCACTATAGTGACATTTTAAAGCCCTATAGTGGCGTTTTCCTGCAATTTTTTTTTTATAAGTGTGATTACCCCAATACCAGGTTCAGGGAGCCCTATAGTGGCGTTTTTAAGCCATATAGTGACGTCTTAAATCCCTATAATGACGTCTTAAAGCCCTATAATGGTGTTTTCTTGCAATTTTTTTTTTTTTTTTAAATAAGTTTGATTGTCCCATGGCAGGTTGAGAGAGCCCTATAGTGGCGTTTTAGAACTCGATCTCCCTAAAATCGAGTTCCATGCAAATTTTTTTTTAAAAAGTTTGATCGGGCATAACTTGATTTTAAACTAATCGATTTTTTCATTGAAACTCGATTTTAAGCTAATCGAGTTTCGAAACAAGGGCACGCACCTAAATAGTCTGAAAACAGGGGCATATTGCCAAATTTTTTAAAAATTAAGGGTAAAATAACAGAATCTCCCTATAACTGAAAGTATATTCTTAACGACAAGCAAGCTTTATTTATTTTTGGCAAAGAAAAAAAAGGAATATTAGTAAGCATCAAAAGGTACAACATGTTATATGATAATCCAAGTGTATGATCACCCTTCTTTGTATATATAAAATTGAAAGAAAGAAATTAAAAAAAAATATATATGCATTAAAAGAAGCAGTACAATATCTGATTTTATCTCAGTTAGTGAAGAATCTGAAAATACCATATTTGCTATTATATCAATGAACTGAACTCAACAATTAAGAAAATTTTTAACAAAATTAAGCTATGAAGAACTATGAAGCACAGACGCGAATGGGAGGGTGCCACACTGGAGTCCGACGCGGCCTGACGCGGGGTGCGGCGTCTGATGTGGCTGCCCACATGTCGATGCGGCGACTGAGCATTTTTTTTTTTTTTTTATATGGATTCACGCCAACTCGGCTTGGACTCACGCCAAACTGGGCAGATTCGGCCAAAATCAGGCCGTATCGACCGAATCGAGTCGTATCGGCCGGCCACCGAAATGGCCAAAATAGGCCGAAATCGGCCTTGAATCATGCTGGAATAGCCGAAATTGGCTTTTAATGAAAACCAAACATCCTAAATCTGTCCTTCCTCAATTTTATCTTGAATATTTGTTACTTCTTTTGTGTTTTTTGTTTTTTTTTTTTTTGTTTTGTTTTGTGTTTCTTGCCTTCTTCTTTCTTTGTTTTGTGAATCAAGGCATAGTAATGTATTTTTTAAGAATATTTTAATAGTAAAAAATATATAGAAAATATAAATAAAAATATTTTTAATAATTTTTTAATCACTGCACCCCGCCGCACCCGCGCCCTACTTTTTTAAAAATTGCCGAGTTCTACACCCGCATCCGAATCCGGAAACGCACCCGTGCTTCAGAGATGAAGAACATAATTAGAGTGAAAAAAGAAGAAGAGAATAAATAACCTGCAAATAATTCTGGTAAAGAAAAGCTTTTGTGATTCAGATCATCAAAGCTCCTCCTTTCTTTTTCTTATTAGTATTTTCTTTACTGATATATAGCATGCTCTCTCTCTCTCTCTCTCTCTCAAGTAAAAAGCACAAAACAATCATGCATCTGCAAAAGGACAAAAATGAATATCTTGTCTTTAGCTTTATTTAACATTTCATTTTATATAAACTGACGGCAAAAAAGAGGATTTAAATTATAGTTGGATAGAAAGTGTAAACTAATTAAATTATAAGACCTTTTACAAAATTATTAGTGAAATTCTTTGGAATTTTAAAGGATATATTAGACTTAGTTTCCATAAGTTTAATTCTTTGCAAAAATCATAAAAATAACCCATACGATTGCATGACAAGTAACACACAATTAGATAACTTTTTTTTGCTAAATAAAATTATTAGCTAACCTATGACCCTCGTCATCTCAACATTTTATTTATATTTTGTAATTTTTTTTTCAACTTAGTATATTTGAACTTACACTCTATTTGTTTCATTATAAAATACTTTCAAATCAAAACATTTCAAGTAAAATATTTTTAAATGTTTGGTGATATGTAAAATTTTTCAAACACAAACCAATAAAACCAACACTTTAGTCACTGGAGCCACTAATTCGATAGTCGGTGCAGATAGTTTGGTGACCGAAGTTGGTGGTCTAAGAATACGGTTGCTGGCACCAGTCATTGAATTGGCAATCTAACCATCAAATGTTTATAAAATGTTTTACTAAGTTTTTAGTGTTGTGTAGTGTTCAACGAAAATTGATTTTTGAAAAATATTTTTGCATTTACGAGTGTTTGATTGAAATTGGTGGTCAATTGGTTGACAAATAAATAGTTTTTTTCCATTAACTGTAAAATAAAGGCAATTCTGGTGGAAAATTGTTTATCATTTGCTGTAAGACACTTTCTATCTCACCAAAAACTCATCAATTGAACCTCTACCCCCACTTTCAGCTACCCAACTACCACACCCTTGTCTCAGTTCACCTACCACCGCTGCCGCCACGGTCACTAATCACAATTTTTTTTAATCTGAAATTCTCCTTAATCTATTTTTTATTATATATGTTCTTAGGACATGAGAAAAATGTGAAAATGTATTAGAGGTTTTTTTTATAGCACTTTTAGGAACACAGCCAAAAACTTAAAATATATACTTTTAAGAGCATTTCAAAAAACGCGACACTACCGCACACCCTTGGTACAATGGTTACTCTACAAGTATAAATGCTTGTGGGGTGTGGAGGGTAAGGACCGAGGTTCAAGTCTTTAGGAGGGAGCTTCACACATATATAAACTTAGATTAGGCAAAAAAACAAAAACGCGGCTAAACCCTTGAATTTTTTTTTTTTTATTGAAAAATATTTTGCGTATAACTAAACGTAATTTAAAGGTAAAATGTTTACACGATTTTAGAAAAATAATTACGGTCAAAAGGAAACATATTCAAATTTCATCTGCCCTTCACCAATCACCACGTGACTTAAAACTGAGAGATCTAAGAGCATCCGTAGCAGATGTTGCAAAAAAAAGTCATTTTGACACATTAAAAGCCTACTTTATTATTTTACCACATCATTTTACAACATCTCATTTATCAGATGTTCTATTCTTCAATTTATACATTAAAATAACATTTACAACACATTAAAATAATATATTAACTTCTCCCACCATCATCATCATCAAACACAACAACAACAGCGGCAACAACGCACAACCACCACTGCCGCAACAACACCGACAGCGACCACCGGCACAAACCCACATCCACCAACGCCAACTAAAAAAAAAAAAAAAACACAACCGAAAAAAAAAAAAAAAAATCCACAACAACCCGCCACATTCACAAACCTCAAAACCCATCCCAAACTCCACGGCAACAGCCGATCTCAATGTCAACGGTTTAGGCGGAGAAAAAAGAAGAAAGAGAGAGAGAATGACCCAAAAAAAGAAGAAGACAAAGAGGCGCAGAGAAAGTGATAGAAAAAAGAAAAAAGGAAAAAAAAAAAAAAAGAGAAAAAGAGGAAAAGAAAAAAAATAGAAGTGAAGCTTCTGGAAAAAGAAGAAGAAAAGGGGAAAAGAGAGTGACAGAGATGGAGTGGCAGAGAAAGAAAAAAGAAAAAGAAAGAGAGAGAAGAGAGAAAGTCAAAAAAGATGAGAGAAAAATGAATAAAAATTATAAGAATAAGATGGTGACAATAGACAGAATTCTTTGAGTTTAATTAACAGAGTTATTTTTCAAAAAAGGAATACAGAAATTATTAATAAAGAAATTTCTTTAACAGAAGTGATATTAACAAACTTAGATATTGAAAACATGAATGAAAGATTAATACCTTTTGAAAATGAAAGAGGATTTAACAAATTAATTCGAGACAATAGAGAAGAAAAGTTGATTAATGATCACATATGTAATGAAGAAGTTAAACAATTTTTGTATTTGGTGTGTCAAATGTTTTAAATATTTGGCATTTGACACATTTGCTACTGATGCTCTAAATTCATGTTTACTTCTTTTTCTTTTTTTTTTCAGGGAAAGAATGACCTTTTCACTGCTATTATGTTTACAATATTTAAATTCAAGTCTGAACATCGCTTTGTTGTTGAGGAATATTGAATATTCATGATCGCTACAGCTTTCACCAGGGTACGTTGCCATTGATTCATTGCAGAAAAAATAAATGAGAACTATGCATGATTTAGATTTATATATTTTAAAAATTTTGTTAATATATTTTAAAATTAACGTTACCAAAAAGTGACCGGAATCATTAATAGTAGTAAAAAGTAAAATAAAACTTATAATAGGAGTAAAATTAAATTAAATAATAAATAAAATTATGTAAATCTTACGTATTTTTTTATTGGACTCGATTAATGTATGTTTTAGAGCATACTTTAGTCATTTATTTTTTAAAAAATTCATGAAATTTTGTATAATTTTTTTAAATAATTTACTAATATATATATATATATATATATATTAAGAGTATCTAATAATTTTTTTTTTAAATACTGTATAGAGTGCTGGTAAGTGCTGCCAAAAAAAAATTTACGTACCGAAAACAGTTTAATATGATATAATATATTGACTAAAGGACGAAGTCTTTCTTTAAAGAAACCTCCAACCCTATGAACTGTTACTCTAGCTAAAAAATTTCCACATACCGAAAAAAGTTCATATTATATATTTACTGCAGCATGAAGTCTTTCTTTTCTTTTCCATTTTTTGGTTTTTGCCGAATGATGATGAAAGTGAAACACACATCGCATTGTGCTTTCACGTGGTATTTGGTAAAGCATTGCATGATTAGCCCCTATTGTCAAATTTTCATTGGGAATTTCAAGTTTTCAACACTTAATGAATTGACATGCACTAATGGGAAAGGTTCAAGTTCAAGACTGTGCACTTAAACTAATTGATAAGGATAAGGATCAAATGACAGTTTCATTGAACAAAGACAAATATTATATTTGACTGATTATTATTTATCTTTTTTCTTAGTTAGGTAACAATTTGTCTCAACTTGACTCTAATCACAGTGTAACAATTATTTATTCAGTTTACCAAAAAAAAAAAAAAATTTATTTATTCAGTTTTATTGGCATTTTATGAATGTGGAAAATGAATCAGACTAATGACTTTTTTCTTTTCTTTTTTTAAATCGAAAAATGATAATACAATAAGTAAAAGTGAAAGAAAGTGCCCATTAGCTTGGTACAAGTATAATAAAGTTACAAAAGTAGTATTAGAATAACATTGTACATTCCAGAATCATCAAAATACAAGGAATGAGACAAGACCAAAACAAATAATAGGATTTCAAAAGAGACTCACCATATTTTGGCTGCTTGTGATCGAGCATATCATCTCCCATATGTATGATATAGATTGAGATGGATATCACTTCCATTTAATAATTAATATATTATGATGCCAAATGATTTTCTCAAATCCTCAACCATGATGGTAAAACTGATGCAATGGAAATTGCATTGCATTATTGCCTTATTTTTTTATATAATCATTGCATTATTGCCTTAGTTTTTAACTTTTATTATTAAGCAAAAGCAAACCAATAATACTGGCCTTTTTGACGTAGCTTTTTCCTCTGGGAATAAGATTTTTTGTTGCTATGGTTCACGCATGTAGCATATTCACTAGTCAGTCAAGTGTCACGTGAGTCAACCATCTTCGTAAGATAATTAAATTTAAGAATAATGCTTGTGCCACATAAAGTGGCACTAGCACAGCTCTAAATTTAATCCCTAATAAGTGGTGTAAACGTACCCTCCAATACTCTCTTTGTACCTCATTTTGCTTCTGTTACCGTGTCAACCTTCTGTTCCACTCTGTGGGTCATTGTGCATTCCTTTCACTTTACTCTTTTGCTCTTTTCCTTATCCTGTCCTTGACTTGGCCTTGTTCCTTATCTACACCTTTTCTTTTTCTACTCCTTGTTTTCTTGGTTGGCTTCTTGTGGGGACTGTGCTGTGTGCTTTGACTCACGGTTTTGTCGTTGTACTGCGGTTCCTTTTCTAAGTGTACATGGGGGACCCTTTTGCAGCTCGTAATTTTGGTTGGTCTGAAAGTAGTGGGTCAGAGGTAAGCTCTGGCCCTTTCATTGAAGATTCTATCTCGGATTCACTAGGTAGTGAAGATGATGTTGCCCCTTTTGCTAGACATGGGCCTGTTCTAGAGGCTGATCATGAAAATATTGACATGCAAAGAGAGTTTTGGAGTCACTGTGCCTTTGGTTTTATCCTGGACTACAGGAAGTTCTCTATTGCGCATCTACAACAACTTATCAATAGTGCATGGCGAATCAGAGGTGTGGCTTCTGTTGTAGGTAGAGATTCTTTTTTCTACTTGATCCATTTTGAAAAGTCTGAAGATTTAGAGGATATGTGTGCTGAAGGTCCGTGGGCTGTTGATGGTGCCCTTCTGGTCCTGGAGAAATGGAGGCCTAATCTGGTAGTGAACAAACTTCATCTTAATTATGTGTCTATTTGGGTTCAGCTACATGGCTTACCCCTGGAGTATCAGTATCCTGAATTGGCTGAACAGATGGGTCAGTTGATTGGTTTTGTTGAAAAGGTTGATTGGGAGGATCGCATTCCTAGGAACATTAGGTTCATGCGAGTCCGTGTGCGTTTGGATCCGTGGATGCCAATCATTTCTGGTTTTGTACTTCGTCTAGATGATGGTTCTAGAACTTGGATTCAATGCCGATACGAAAGGGTACATAAATTATGCACTAGGTGTGGCCTGATTGGTCATACTAGAAGACAGTGCATTGAGAGCATGGATGAGGTGGAGAGGTGTTTGATTCGTCAGAGGCAACGTTTGCAGCGGATCTTTCATGTGCAGTATGGGTTTGATTCTATGGAGCCTCACTTCCATAATGAGCTGAGAGCCTTCTACAATAGACGAAGGCATTGGACGACTCAGGTGCGTGGTGACAACATGCAACATAATAACCATGATCACTTTCATAATCATGACCCTAATCCTACTCATCAATCACAATCTGGTGATGGCAACATGCAATCAAATAACCCTGGTCACAGTCATCATCCTGAACCAAATCCTGATCATCAACCACCAAATATTGGTCCTCAGTCCCATGGTGTAAATACCCAGGTTTCCTCTAACCCTGATACACCTTCAAACTATTATGATGATACCACTCCAATACCACGTAATGCTGCCTCTAACCACCATCAGCTGGCGGACCATGCTAATCTCTACTCGGCAATAGTTTCTCTCAATATAGGTAATACCTCTGATCCCCATACCCCTGCGAATTCCCCTGCTTCTTCCACTGATAATTCATCCATTCACCCAACAAACACCACTGGCCTGAATCTGGTTCCTGAAGAGGCCCCACAGGATTCTCCTAATGAAGAAGATGACCCTAATTATCCCCTTAGGAGGACTTGGGTAGATGGTACAGGCCCATATATCACAACTAGGGAATTGATTGTTCAAAGGGATGCAAGCTCGGATACAGAGAATGATTCCGAAATTGTGAGGATGTTTAATCTAGATAAGCTGAATGAAGGTTGTCCTGAGTGGGTACGTAGCGATGCATGGGATGTGAGACAAATTCCTGAAGATTCTAATTTTATTATGCAACCTGTAGTCAACGGAGTGGACAGAGATAGACTGAGGGTTGAGACTGTAAATCCTAATTCTGGGCTGAACACTAGAAGAGTATCTGAGGCAGGCCCATCGCAAACTATGAGCCTAGATACTGGCCTTAATTCCCTTTTTGGTTCGGCAGCCTATGGGCTAGGCCCAAGTCCATCTTCACCTGCTTCTACTAATTCTGATCCTGGATATCTATCAAAGCGGCATTGTAATGACATTTTGCCAGAGACAAATGGTGCGGCTAGGAAGAGGTTCGGACCAGATTTGGGGAGGCTGGGAAGGAACATTAGACAGAGGTTACTATGTGGTTTTCTCCAAAAAGAAGGTATTAATGACTCTTCCTTGACCAAATCATTTTCTAATTCCATACATCATGAACTTCCTGTTGATGAATTGCTCCTTGAATATCCAAATGGGTGTTGGGAAGCTGGCCCTAAGCAGCTTCCCCATCAGCCATGAGGATTATGAGTTGGAACTGCAGAGGTCTGGGCAAATCCTCTGCAGTTCTTAAGTGCCAGAAAAAAGCCCAGGAGTTGAAACCAGACATTTTATTTCTAATGGAGACTAGGTTAGCTAAAGGCAAAGGCAAACAAGTTTGGGATAAGTGTGGGTTTTCTGACGGGTGGGAGGTTCCAAGAGTACGATTTGGTGGGGGGTTGATCCTGGCATGGATGCCTAGAGAGAGTCTTGCTGTAGAATTTGCATCTGAAAATCTCATCCATACTAGTTTCCTAGAAAATAAAGGGAACCCTCTTTCAATTACCTTTGTGTATGGACATCCTAATCATGCCAAAAGAGACCTTGTTTGGCAACAGCTTAAATCCTTAAAGGATCAGTCTCATCCAAATTGGCTTTGTATTGGGGATTTTAATCAAGTCCTAAACTCCCAGGATAAATTGTCCTTCAATCAGGGCAGCATTATTGGTGCTAATTTGTTGCAACAAGTGCTAGATGATCTACATTTGTGTGATTTAACAGCCACTGGTCAGAGATATACATGGTTAAATAATAGAGAAGATGAAGATCTGGTAATGGAAAGGCTGGATAGAGCCTTTGCTACAGTTGATTGGGTCAATATGTATCCTTTACACTCTCTTAGGAACCTTCCTATCATCCATTCTGATCATGGACCTATTCTCTTGGATCTAGAGGTCCGAGGTCCCTATAGGAAACGCCCCTTTAGGTTCGAGCACATGTGGATTTCACATTCTACTTGTCATGATCTGATTAAGCAGTCTTGGAATTTAAATTCTTCTGGTTCTAGAGCTGCCCAATTGAGAAACAAGTTATCTAATGTGAGAAAGAATATTTTAGAGTGGAATAGACGGGTTTTTGGTAGAGTGGAAACTGAGATTCAAGGAAAGACGACACAGCTGCAAATTCTCCAGAATTCCATCAGCTTTGTTGAGGATGCTAAAGCTGAAAAAGCTCTAAGGATGGAGATTGAAACCCTCTTAGATAGAGAGGAGTTGATGTGGGCTCAAAAGGCGAGGACTAAGTGGTTCCTTCATGGGGATAGGAACACAAAATTTTTCCAAACGGTGGTTAAACAGAGACGAGCGAGAAGTAGGATTCTCCATATCAAGAATAGTCAAGGCATTCTCACAGATAAGCTTGAAGAGATTGAGACCATACTTAATGAGCACTTTAAGGAAAACTTTGAGAATAGGAATAACATTAGTGTGGAGGAATTAGTTGATGAGCTTCAAGGTTTACCTATTCCTACAGTATCTGTCCAGGATTGTACTTATCTTATTCGACCTGTCTCAAATGTAGAAATTGAAGACACTGTGTTCCAATTAGGGCCTCACAAAGCCCCTGGGCCTGACGGTATTCCTGCCTTCTTTTATCACGAGTATTGGACAACTGTCAGATCAGATGTCATTAATACTGTCCAAGCTTTCTTCCATTCTGGTTCACTTTTCAAACCGCTTAACCATACTTTCATTACCCTTATTCCTAAGGTCACTTACCCTGAAGAGGTTAATCATTTTAGGCCTATTAGTCTTTGCAATGTCTTGTATAAGATTATCTCCAAAATTCTTGTTAACAGGCTGAAACCTCTTATGGACAAGCTCATTACTCCTTTCCAAAATGCTTTCATTAAAGGTAGGAATATTTCTAAAAATGTTCTTATAGCACATGAAATCATGCATGACCTTAGGAGGAAGAGAGGGAAGAAATTCAGTTTTGGGGCTTTGAAAATAGATATGAGCAAAGCTTATGATAAAGTTAGATGGAACTTTCTTAAGGCCGTGCTTGTGGTGATGAAGTTCGACTCAAAATGGATCAATTGGATTATGGAGTGTGTTACCTCTGTGCATTTTACCTTACTCATTAATGGTCACATATCTAAGTCTTTCACACCTACTCAAGGGCTGAGACAAGGGGACCCTCTATCCCCTTATTTGTTTCTTTTTTGTGCTAATATCCTATCCATCTCCCTTACACAAGCTGAAACTTTAAACAAGTTGAACGGGGTTAAAGTTGGAAGAAATGGTATTTCTTTTACCCATCTTTTGTTTGCTGATGACTCCCTTTTGTTCTTCAAAAAGGATAAGCACTCTGTTGATACCTTGCTGAAAATCTTGGATTGGTATTGTAAGGTCTCAGGGCAGTCTATAAATCCTCTTAAATCTGATTTATATTGCTCTCCTAATATGCCTGTGGAAGATCAGGAAGCCTTGGCTAGAAAGCTAAAAGTTAATCTGGTGCATAATCCCAGCAAGTACCTTGGCCTCAACTTTAAGCTTAAGGGTAATAGAATAGCTGATTTTCACTTCTTGGTTGAAAAACTTCAGTCCAAATTGCAGGGTTGGAAGGCTAGGCTACTATCACAAGCAGGGAGAACAACTCTCATATCCTCAGTGCTTCAGTCTTTACCTTTATACACGTTCTCATCTTTCAAAGTTCCTGATCAGGTGTGTAATGAGATGGATACCATTATTAGAGCCTTTTGGTGGGGGCATGAGCAAGGTGAGAAAAAACTTCACCTTTTGAATTGGGAAAAAATCTGTCAACCTAAGAGGAAAGGAGGTCTTGGTATTAAAAAGTTTGGTCCCATGAACCAGGCTATGCTTGCAAAACAATATTGGAATTTGTACCAAAATCCTAACTCTTTGCTGGCAAGGACTTTTAAGGCTAAATACCACCCAAACTGTTCTTTACAAGATTACACTCCAAAGTCTCATCATTCTTGGTGTTGGAAGAATATCGTAAAGCAGGGAGATTTTAGACTTAGGGAGGGGCAGTGGAGAGTTGGTAATGGATTCAATATACCACTTACTCATCCAAAATGGTTTCCTTGTTCTCATGGTAACTTGCATCATCCTGAACTACAAACAGGTACAGTGGGGGATCTTATTGATCACAACTCCAAAACTTGGAAAGCTGATTTGGTCCGAACCCTATACCCCTTTTCTTTGAGCAAACAAATCCTTCAAGTTCCCTTACCTAAAACACATAATATGCAAGATAAGTTGGTTTGGATGTATTCCAATGAGGATAATGGTAGTTACAATGTCAAAAGAGCCTATGAGATTATTATGCAGGATTCCCATTCTTCTGGGAGTATTCATGGAAACCAAAATGTGTGGAATCTGATTTGGGGAGTCAAAGTACCTTTGAAAATCAATACTTTTGTTTGGAAACTCATCCAGGACAGATTGCCCACTCTCCTTAATTTGAACAACAGAGGCATTCCAACCCAAACAACTTGTCCCCTTTGTAATTCTGATGTGTAATCCTCAACTCACCTCTTTCTCCTATGCCCCTTTACAAGGGCTTGTTGGCACGGATCAACCTTGGCTGTACATGCCACTGATTTTAGGAACTTAAGTGTCCAACAATGGTTATCCACTATTCTCATCAAGTTCAAATCCAGGGAGACTTCTTCAATGGCTTACTTACAAGCAATTTTTACAACTCTATGGCACATCTGGTTACACAGGAACAGGGTGCTCTATGATGGTTTACATCCTAATCCTATGAGTGTGATTTTAATTTCTCAATCTATGGCTTGCAGGTACAAAGAGGCTTTCCTTGATCAACCAAACCACACTAGCCAGCAAAGAAGACATCAACCAGACCAATACTCATCCTCAGGGCAGTGGCAGCTGATAGTTAAAATTGTTGGAGCTAGGAGTGGGAAGCAAAAACGATGGTCTTATGCTTATGAAGCTATTACTAGGCAGGGAGATAGCTTGTTCTATGGTGTAAATAGTAGTGTAGCAGATACAACAGGTGGGGCGCTGCTGGATGCTATGGTAGAAGCTGCTCTCAAAGCTACCAATCATGGTTTCCATTTTATTTTGTTTCTTGGTACCAGCAAGCATTTAGTCCATCTACTTCAGCACAGGAAGACCTCAAATTGGCTGCAACAGATCAGGCTAGCTGATTTAGACTTTTTGAACCAAAATGGACTTTGCTATGATGTGTATTTAGTGCCTAAGCTTGTTGTTAATTCTGTTTGGTCAGTTGCTAACTTGGCATGTCAAATGCCTCTTAACTGTAGCTGGTTTAATCCAGCTGTTGTGTAATATGTCGGGTTGCTTTCTCCCTTTGTGGTATCAAAAAAAAAAAACGTACCCTCCAATAATAATAGATTTTTACAAATAAAAGATTAGGCACTATCATACTAAGTCACACTTTCTTTAATACAGAAAACCAATCTCAAACAACTTCTTCCCTTGTAAAATGTAATTAATTTGGCACCCAGAGGTCTGATCTCTTTCTCCAACCTCCATGCCATTGGGTTCGATCTTTTTAATTTGAAATTTTGATTTGGTTTTTTAGTATTATTTATCCGCCACTTAATGATAAAAATATTACAACGCAATACCAAATAGTTAGAGACCAAATTAACACATTGGAAACATTAGCGACCATTTTGATAGATAAAATAAACATGAAGGACCAAAATGATAATTAACCTATTTTTAACTATATTAATATTAAAAATTTACATTTCCTAAATTTTTACTTTTAAAATATATATGAGCTTACAATATACTTGCCTAAATTTGTTGTACGTGATTAAACAAAGTATTCATAATGTAAATGCATTTATTTTAATGTCTTAATTATTTATAGGTGGTATAGGACTAATTATTTATGTAAAATGAATTTTTTTTATTAATTTTCTAATAATTATAGAAAAAATAATTTTTTTATTTGATAGTTATAATGGAGGAGGGGGGATTTGAACTATTGATGTCTTCTTGTATGAAATATCAAGAGATGTCAGTTGAGGTACAAGACTCTTGTCAAAAAACAATCGATTTGAAATATGACATTCTTGCTTAAATTAAGTTGCTTCGGCAACAAAAGAAGAAATGTACAAATTTTTTTTTTTTTTTTTAATAAAAAAATTACTTACATTAAATAAAAAATATATAGATAATTGTAGACTTAAATTAGTGAAAATAATTCAATGATTACCAATTCACTCAAGCAAGTAGTTCATATTCTTGATTATCTCTTCTAATTAAAGACATGTATGTAATTAGAGTTGATTCTCTAAATATTATAACATAAATATGTATTGTGCATGTGACATAATATAATTTCTAGCAATATGTTTCAAAATGAATCATTTATTACGCACGATATTGGCTAACTCATTCTTAATATTGCATCAACTAATAAATTTTAATTGAAATAATATTTTGAAAGTCTCACTGTTAGGTTACATATTCACTAAATCGTTAACACGCATGTCAAATGTCATGCCAATCAAATTTTATTTATTATTCAATCCATAAACTTACTTTTTATGCATAATTTTAAATTACAGAAAATTCTTAAATTTGAACATTTTATAGATGAGATCTGTAGGGTTAAAGGCCCAACTCATATATTGGGCCTTGGGCTCTGGCCGAGAGCGTGGTAATCTGAGGACAAATAAATGGTAGTGGATGGGTCAAGTTTAGAATCTCATAAGTGATGTACAAATGGGAAGGTGGTCCGAGGAGGAATATCTCCTCAGATAAGCTAAGCACAACTCAATTTCAGCATTTCCATGTCCCTTAGTCCTTCTTTACCGTGGTGAAAAGGGCCTATTGAGATTTGTGGACGACTAAATTTCTCAGTTCGAAATAAAATCAAACAAGTAAAATAGTTTCACAAATGCGAATTTGTATTGATGAATGTGTGGTACAATTCTCTGTGATTACAAAAGAGTGATCCTCTGATTCGATCTCCTTGAAAGATTTGTTGATTGGAGTTGTGGTAATGTGATTTTGATTTGAACACCAAATATACTTCAATTTGGCTGAAGAATGGATCGAAGACCTTTGAAACAAAATTACAATGAATCTCTGGCTATGAGCTTGTTAGAAATTCTTTGTTCTTCGTGTTCTTCGGACGTTCTTCGTGTTCTTGGTGCGTTCTTCGTCTTTGAAGATTTGTGGTAGAAGTTCTTCGGGGCTTTAGAGGCTTGAATCCGTAGAGCTTCACTGATTTGTGGTTTGTGAGGTTTCTGGAGGCTTTTGAGCTTGATTCCAGTGAACTTTGAGATCTAGAAATATGATTTGGATGATTCCTCTTTGAATGTTCTTCGTATTTGAAGGTTTGTGTTGGAAGTTCTTCGGTGCTTTAGAGGCTTGAATCCGTAGAGCTTCACTGATTTGTGTTAATTGAGGTTTCTGGAGGCTTTTGAGCTTGATTCCAGTGAACTTTGAGATCTAGGCAGGTAGTTTGGATGATTCTGCTTCGAATGTTCTTCGCGTTTGAGGGTTGAAGTTCTTGAAGTTGCTGAAGGCTTTAGGGCTTGATTCTAGCAGAGCTTCTGGACTTCTGAATCTTCTTTGATGCTACTTGTGCTTCAGATGGCTTGGTGCCCTCTCTCTAGATCCCTCTCAAATGTCTTAGGAAGGCTTCTATTTATAGGAGCTTAGGGGTAGGTAAGCAACACGTGGCGGAGTCTGATTGGTGACACGTGGCAAAGCTTGATTGGTCTGCTTATGTCATCGCTTACACGTGCTAGACTGATTGTGTCATCGCTTACACATGCGAGACTGCTTATGTCATCGCTTACACGTGCGTTGATGTGTGATTGGTTTTTGCATGGCAGTTGGCAAATTTCTATTGGTTTCTGAATAGTGATAGCAAAACCTAGCAGCAATATGTGGCGCTTTGTAATTGGCTGTATTTTGTGGACTTGGTAGTGTGACGTGTCAGCTTGTGATAGGTCAAAAATTTTCCCTCTCTACAAATGCCCCCTTGAGACTCGTTCACGCACACAGTTTCAGAGTGTGGTGTGAGAATGAGTTTCGAAAATAGATTTTTACATTTGGCTCTTTAAATGAAGTAATTGAAGGTAGTGGAGCTTTCAACAGGATGAAATAATTTTCGAGGAGTAAACCCACCCATATGAAAGGTTTTGATGAGACTGAAAAGAGGTCTGCCAGTATTTGAATGTACTTGCGTGACCGAGCCTTCTCAGCAGAGGTTAAGTTGAAGTAATTTCAGAAGAGTGTTTTTGGATCGTTGGCGGCGATCACAGGGTGTAGAAGATGGGGAAGACATGAGGATGGTGGTTGGGTACAGCATGCAGAGTCATGGGGCTAGCCTCGTGTTTTTAAGAATCGTTGGTGAAGTCATCTCAGAAGAGTATACTTCGGATTACAGCGAGACCATGTGGGAAAATGGTTGAGTGCGCATGCGTCATCGTTTTACTCAAGTTAAGTCGAGGTAATTTCAGAAGCTTATGGATTCTGTGGATGTTGATGAGGGTGGTGAAGAAGACGGGGATGAAGCAAAGTGAATGGGTGAAACACACGCCACCATGGTGCTGGCCCTGTACGTTGGGGACCCTCTAGTGTAGGTGTTTTTGGGAAGTACACCTTTGAATATGGGACTAACTGTATGTTGCATGGGGTCTGACAGCAAGTCGTAGAATGTGCATGCGTGATAGGACCATGCCGACAGACGTTAAGTTGAAGTAATTTCAAAAGAGTACTTTCTGAAACACTTCAAGCTGAATTTAAGTTGGATTAATTTCAGAAAGTGTATTTTGAGGTACCAGCAACGATGACCTTTGGGTCTCATAGTGGTGGGAACATGGAATAAGGCTCTGGTGACAATTTACTGGCTCCAAAGGCTAAATTCTGATGAGCTGGTGCCTTGAAGGTTGTTTCAAGTGTTGGATGGAAGACAATTTGTAGGACACCCCAACACTTTTTACCATCTTCACCTATTGACACTTGTTGGGAAAGCACAACAAAATGAAAGATGTTTGTTCTGAACCTCTACCTTTGCTGTAAGACTAAACAACTTGAGAAGGACTATGGAGTTCTCAAAGTAGTTAGGAAGCTCCTTGAGCTAGGGTATGGGAGATTCAGTTGGCCTTAGATCTCTTGATTAGGTAGATCTAAGACTACAAGGAACAATGATACGGACTATGTTATGAGAAATTTTATGGACAAATGTAGTCGTTAAGTGGAGAAACAAAGTTTGTTTGGATCTCAAAACTACAATGATGTTGTGAGGAGGTTTTTTACTGAACCATGAGAAGGTTGGGTTCAAGATGGTTACGAAGCAATATTGGTTGCTATGTATTAAGGATGATGAAGCTATAGTGAGAAATGGCTGTGAGCAGGAGGACTTGAAAATTTGAAAGAAACAAATCTTCATTTCATGACTCGGTGTGTTTTTCATTTTTCTTGATGAGTTTTCAATGGATCCAACCCTTCTATTTATAGTGGAGAGACGACGAATGGTAGATAGGTAGTTGAGAATGGCGGATGTGAATTTCTGGTGAGACCAGTGGATGAGAATGGTAGGTGAGAGACCGGTAGGCACCGAAAGGGAATAGTAGGCTGAAGCAGTGATCCAGTGTAATTTCAAGTTCAAGACATACTTGTGAGAGTTCATTTGTACTTTGGAAGGGAAGCCCTGATGAAGTCTGGAGAATAACCCTGAGGGGATCCAAACTAAATGGATGAATCTCAAGTTTCGATCTTGGGAGCTTAAGTTTTGGACACTATCAGTACTTTGGAGATGTAGATCAGATTGGTGATTTCCAAGTTGCAAAAAACTGAGCAAGACAAGTTTGGCTTGAAAATCTTGACTTTGGGTAGACCTCAACACAAAAATCAACTACATTGGAATTGAGTCATTTGTGCAATTTTTGAGTTCAAATGATGGAAAGGACTACAAAATTGGAATGTAAGCGAAAAATTGAGCAAGATAGGTCCATCTTAAAAATTTTGACTTTCGGTCAAAATTTTTGCAAAAGTCAACTTTCTGAAAATTGGACGTTTGCACAATTTGCCGAGCTTCGAATGGAGAAATGGATCCCAAAATCGAAATGTACTTGAAAAATTGAGTGGGACAGGTCCGTCTTGAAAATTTTGACTTTTTGGTCAAAGTCAAAGGTCCACTCGGTCAAAGCATTTTCTTTCTTTCTTTCTTTCTTTTTTAGTGGTTCGGATCGGGTCAAGTGAACGGATCAAACCGAGTCGGCCTGGACAAACGGGTCAAACTAGGGAAGTGGTAGATGACGTCATCGATGACATCATAGGGGCGCGTGTGAGCGCGTGTGCACCAATCAGCGCGTGTGAGCGCGTGAGGATTGAGGATGGCGAGTGGAGGCGAGTGCTCGTTGACACAGTGACCGCTGGCTTTTATGGCGGCGCGTAGAGGCGCGTGACTCACTCTTTAGGCCTGAAATTTTCAGGTTTTGCCGAGAAAACGCCGCAGGATCTAGTGGTGATGCCACTTTAGCGAAATGAAGTCTGGATTTTTCGCGAATGGGAGGAAGTAGCTGCGATTCTCGAAGATTGTGGTGGCGCGTGGCAGCGTGTGGTAGTTCCGTTGTTGATGATCTTTCTGGGTTTTGGAGATCGAAGTCCGTTTGAGATCCTTGTGGGGTCAGTTTTGTGAAATGATCTTTGGATTTTCACAAATTTGGAAGAGCAGGCCGTGGGTTGTTTGTTTATGATGACTTTTTTGTTCTCTTTGTGGGCGGCTCTGACAAGGCGGTGCCAAGATTTAGACTTGTGAGGTGTGTAGTGAGCCATCATCTTCTGCCTCCATGGCTGAATATCCTCTTTCATTTCAAAATTTGGTGCTGTCTTCTTTGACTTTGAGTGCTGTGAGTTTGCAAAATCTCACTTTGAGCTCCAGTCTTTTTCACAATTCTGAAATGTGAATGTAGTTTTTTCCACTAGCTGGTTGGTGGAACCATTTAATGGTTTGCTGACTTTCTTCATTTTTGTTGTTGTTATCTCAGAAGTTTTTTTTATATAAAGGCATGCTATTGCCTTCCTTCATCACTAAGACACATGCTCAATCTTCAACTTTCTTCTCTTGCTTTCAAGATTTTTCTTTTTTTTTTTACGTGCTATGAGATCTTTTCCCTGACAAATTTTTTTTGTTGCTTGTTTTTGTTTTGCAGCACAGTTTCCTTAGGCTTTGGCTTTTGACATCAAACTTTACGTTGACGTTCTCATAGAAGTGTTTGCTTTCATTTGGTGGCTTGTATTTCATTGATAGCAACATTCTTGCAGTGACGTATGCCTTCATGTTGTTACATTATTTTCTTGCAACAACAATCTTTTAGTGATATTCGTCTTTGCAACGATGTTTCCATAAAGATATTCAGCTAGGCAACAATGCTATCACCAGTACTTGTCTTTGAAGTCGTACTGGCTCTAATGTTGGCAATGAAGTAATGCTAGCACTTGTTTTTGTAAGAAGATGACCCACACTTGTCTTTGTCATGAAGTTGGGCCAACTCTTGCATTTGCATTGAAGCATCACCATTACTTTGTCTATTGAAGCAATATTTGCACTTGTCTTTAATAATGAAGCCTTTTCAACATGAAGCCACGTTAACACTTCATTTACATTAAAGCCGTGCCAACATTCATCTTTGCCATGGAGCCACGTCAACACTTTATTTGCACTGAAGCCATGCCAATATTCGTCTTCACCATGACATCGCGTCAACACTTCATCTGCATTGAAGTCACACCAACATTGGCCTTTGAAGTTGCATTAGCGCCAATTTTTAGAGGCGACAAAGTTCAAACATCAAGGTACATAGTACTATCGCCAAACATCAAGATTTTAGAGACGCCAACAAGACTTTGAAGATGCAAGAAGATACCAACAAAACTTTGAAGTTTCAAGAAACTCCCATCAAGACTTTAAGGATACAAAGAGATGCCGTCAAAACCTTGAAGATGCAAGGAGCCTGTATAAGACTTTGAACATGCCACCAAGAATTTGACATTGCACGAATATGCTTTTAGAGGCGAGATGAAGTAACACCATCTTTAGATGTTGGAAGAAGGTGATTTTGTCCAAATTTCAGAGACATGATATGAAACGGCACCACTCAGAAGGGAGATGATGTGGTTCAAATTTCAGAGTTGTGAAGTGGCACAAACTAGAAGAGAGACAATGTAGTTTAGACTTTCAAGGTACAAGAAGATGCCCCCAGGAGATAAGTGATGCAAAACATACTTTAGAGACATGGGAGGATGCCCACAGAAGAGGGGCAATGCCATGAAGACTTCATTCTTTGCAAAAGAGGTTGAAGATTTTATTTTACTCCCCAATCAAGAACTAACTTATGTTTATCATTAGTTCAAGGAAAGCCGAGTAACACCAATTCTTTGTAGCTGTCATTTTCTACCACAATGATCTTTGAGCATCATATAGTGAGCAATTGATTGATCCTACGCAACGCCTGCCAATTAAAGGGATCTCAAAAGCATATTGACGACCTTTGAAAAATTCCTTAAGCTAGACTAGCAATCCTTCTTTCTTTCCATGTGACAGAACTTAGTAAATGATATCAAGTTGCCTACGTACCCCGGAGAGGGATCAAGTCATTACGTAGTTCAAAAGTTTTTTTTTTTTTTTTTTTTTTTTTTTTTTGGCAAAAAGGAGGGCTCAGTGTATAATAGTGGGTATCACCACTAATCGAACCCGAGACCTCGACCTCAAGGGCGACATGGGCATCCAACCACTACGCCGCACTAGCCATTGGTGACATAGAGTGGGATTAATTTCTCCTTATTGGTATGCTTTCAAAGGTAATGGGAAGACATCATGTACCCTTGCAGCGTTGTAGTAGGTAGTTTAAGCTCTTATCGAGGAGAAATCCTTGACTTTTAAGCATAGAAGTGTTTAAGGAACTTCCCATCGATGGGGCTGATCCTCATGCCATCATTGTCAATCAATTGTAAGCTTCGTTGGTGTTTGCCTCCTGCTTGAGAGTTGGAAGTACATCACAAGCAACGGTCACATGGTTTGACCCGACAACTTCATTGAAGTCTAAATCAATCTTGTTTTCTTTGGCAAGCTTCATGATTTGTTCTTTGAAGATGAAGCATTTTTGGATTGGGTGGCCAATGATGCGATGATATTTGCAATAGTTAGAGTCATCATTTTTCCCTATGTCTTCTGGTCGCTTACATTTTGGCAATTCAATCAATTTCAATTGCAGTATTTGTTCTAAGATGTTTGGCACATCTTCATCGGGGAACGGATATGCTTTTTGCTCACGTTCTTTAAAAGTCAGGCGATGCACTTCGTTCCTTTGCCATCCTTCAAGCTGTTTTTCATTTGCCTTTGCTTCTTTTCTTGGAACCTTGACTTCGGCAGTGTTAACAACCATTGGGTCTTTAAGGCTGACTTTTGAATTCCTATCATTCCTCCTTACTTCCTTTATGTTTTCCTTAGGTATGTGAGGCTTTGTATTCCCACGGCTAGCAATGCTCAGCTCCATGTCATGCGCACGAGTTGCTAACTCTTCAAATGTTCGAGGTTTTATCCCTTGAAGGATGTAAAGAAGTCTCCAATGCATGCCTTAGATGCACATCTCTATAGCAGAAATTTCAGAAAGTCTATCCTTGCAATCCAAGCTCAAAGAATGCCACTGATTGATATAATCAACGATGGGCTCATCTTTCCACTGTTTGGTATTGGTAAGCTCCATCATGCCTACCGTGCGCCGTGTGCTGTAGAATCAGTTAAGAAACTCTCTTTCAAGTTGTTCCCAACTATCGATTGACTCGGGTTCTAAGTCTGTATACCAATCAAAGGCATTCCCTTTTAGTGAATGGACGAACTACTTTACAAAGAGGCCTCCTTGAGTCCCTGCATTCTCACAGGTTTCTACAAAGTGAGCCACGTGTTGCTTAGGGTTTCCTTTGCCATCAAATTGTAAGAACTTGGGGGGTTGATACCCATTTGGCATCCTCATGTTATCGATGCGCTTTGTATAAGGCTTTGAATATATGAGAGAATTTGTAGAAGAACCTCCATATTGTGCTTGAATGGTGTTCGTTATCATGTCCTGCAATTGTTGGACAGATATCGAAGCCATTGAGGTGGAATGTCCGTGTTGAGAAATGCCTTCACCTCTTTTTCCTTTATCAACCCTAGCGTTTTCTCCTTTCGAGGTGAAGCCAGGTGAGCGCTCAGGGCCATGACTGATTCACCTGAATCTTCTACCTCCAGTTGTTCATTAGGGTTGCAATTTCGACGTCCTTTTCTTCAAGTGATTTTATGAGAAGGATGATCCTTTGTTCCATTTCAGCCATCTGTTCTTCCATGGTAGAGGTGTTAGTCATCATGACTGACACAACTTCCCAAGATGATGAAAAAGAAAGTGATTTTAAGTGGGCACGTGAAATCTCATCTTTTGGGTTCCCTTTGATGGGAGAGAAATCGTGCGACCAACTTCTTGTGAAGGAAGAAGGGGATTTGCCCCCATACTTGAGGTGTTCCAAGGTGGAGATGTCCTTGTTGATGACCTTGTTTCTTGTAAGAGGGTCTAAGGAGATGATTGTTTGGACGTTGGCTTCCTTGGTTGATTGAGATTGAAGTTAATTGTTTGCTTTGGGTTGGGTTGGCTACAATTGGTGTAATGTAGTTGTTGGTGGTAGTCGTAGCAAGTTTAGTGAAGTAGCTATTGTTAAAGCTTGAATGTTCTTGCTAGAGGCCATTTGAGTTGGTAGCAAGATGATGAAGATTTCTTTCTTTAAAGGAGAATGAGATGAGAGGCAGAGAGGTCCCACCTAGCGTGCCAGAATATGTGGACGACTAAATTTCTCGGTTCGAAATAAAGTCAAACAAGTAAAATAGTTTCACAAATGCGAATTTGTATTGATGAATGTGTGGTACAATTCTCTGTGATTACAAAAGAGTGATCCTCTGATTCGATCTCCTTGAAAGATTTGTTGATTGGAGTTGTAGTAATGTGATTTTGATTTGAACACCAAATATACTTCAATTTGGCTGAAGAATGGATCGAAGACCTTTGAAACAGAATTACAATGAATCTCTGGCTATGAGCTTGTTAGAAATTCTTTGTTCTTTGTGTTCTTCGGACGTTCTTCGTGTTCTTCAGACGTTCTCCATGTTCTAGGTGCGTTCTTCCTCTTTGAAGATTTGTGGTGGAAGTTCTTCGGGGCTTTAGAGGCTTGAATCCGTATAGCTTCATTGATTTGTGGTTTGTGAGGTTTCTGGAGGCTTTCGAGCTTGATTCCAGTGAACTTTGAGATCTAGGAATATGATTTGGATGATTCCTCTTTGAATGTTCTTCGTATTTGAAGGTTTGTGTTGGAAGTTCTTCGGTGCTTTAGAAGCTTGAATCCGTAGAGCTTCACTGATTTGTGTTTATTGAGGTTTTTGGAGGCTTTTGAGCTTGATTCTAGTGAACTTTGAGATCTAGGCAAGTAGTTTGGATGATTCTGCTTCGAATGTTCTTCGTGTTTGAGGGTTGAAGTTCTTGAAGTTGCTAAAGGCTTTAGGGCTTGATTCCAGCAGAGCTTCTGGACTTCTGAATCTTCTCTGATGTTGCTTGTGCTTCAGATAGCTTGGTGCCCTCTCTCTAGATCCCTTTCAAATGCCTTAGGAAGGCTTCTATTTATAGGAGTTTAGGGGTAGGTAAGCGACACGTGGCGGAGTCTGATTGGTGACACGTGGCAAAGCTTGATTGGTCTGCTTATGTCATCGCTTACACGTGCGAGACTGCTTATGTCATCGCTTACACGTGCGCTGATGTGTGATTGGTTTTTGCATGGCACTTGGCAAATTTCTATTGGTTTCTAAATAGTGATAGCAAAACCTAGCAGCAATATGTGGCGCTTTGTAATTGGCTGTATTTTGTGGACTTGGTAGTGTGACGTGTCAGCTTATGATAGGTCGGGAATTTTCCCTCTCTACAAGATTAGCTTTGGAGTGTAGGCGCCTTTATTTACCTGGCGAAGTCTCTGGGGGACTCTGTAGATGCAACACTCGGCCCACTGGGGTGGCTCCAGGACTTGTGGTGGAATGTGAATAATCAGCTCTTCCGATGTATCAGCAGTAGTCGAAGTGAATCAGCAGTAGTAGAAGTGGGCACCATCTTTAACCATCGTCAACTTCCTTTTTCCTAGTGACAGATCACAAAGAACAATCATTTGGAGTTCTTTAAGTGTACAATAGAATCATTAATTCCACCGCTTATTTCAAGAGGCACCAATTGCAATTTGCAATAGCTTCGACTTCGAGCTTATATGGGTCAAAAAACATTATTTTCTACAACAGTGACAAACTTTGGTGAGAGGAAAATAAAATTATGAACTTTTTCCTTGTTGAAGTATAGCAATTTTTTTTTTTTTCATTAAGAAAGATTTTATTCAAAGAAAAAAAAAACTATAAGCATAATACCCCTCCAAAACATTGAAGACAGAATGGGGGCAAATAGTAAATATAACAGGGCCTGCAAATTACAAGAGAGTGCCAATTTGGCAAGGGCATGAACAATAGCATTAGCCTTTCTTTTGACCCAAAGAAAACTTACCGATAAAGAAATCAACAAAGTACGGATGTCTTGCACGAACCCTTTGTTAATTATTAGCATTGCTCCCATACATTCTTTGTTAATTATTACTGTATTATTTTCATCCGAACACAGTGCAAGATTTGAAAGATAAAAGTAGTATGGAAATTGTTTTTAATAAAAAAATTAAAATATTAATAAACGAACATTTATCCTCTTTGAAAAAACCTGTCGTTGTGCTTATACAAAAATTTTCTAATTGCACCAATGTTTATTATAACTTTTTTTTTAAAACCTTAATAAGATTTTATTATAGTGTTCGTATTATGCATTTGAATGTGTAACTTTAATTGATAATTTTGTTAATTTCATTTGGTTTATTTATTTATTTGTTTTTTTTTTTCATTTTTTTGAACTTTTATTTTTATTATTCTTAATATTGTAATTTTTAATAATCATGTTTTAATTTTGCCTATTTTTAGGTTTATTTTATTTGTTCAGAATTAATATTTTGAAGTTGTGAATTATTTAATATCTATATAAAAATATAAAAAATTGCAAGGGTTTTTTATATGAGCCAAACGTTGGAAAATACATTTTAAAGAACACAGTTAAATACTAGGGAGAAAAATGTAGATTCAGATCTTCTAGATTTCCTAGGGTACTCTACTAATAGATTTCCTTAAATTCTAACCACTCTTTTATGATTTTAATGTCTACATTTTGTCATGTCAACATTCCACTAATAATACTCTTAAAATAATAAAATAATGTTGCAAACAAAAAAATTAAGATTATTGTTAGTGGAATGCTGATATGACAAAATCTAAACTATTAAATCATTTAAGAATGGTTAAAATTTAAAGAAATCTATTTAGTAGAGTATCTTAGGAAATCTAAAATATCTGAATCCGAAAAATGTTTACCCTTGACATGTTTTCAATTAAATTTTTTTTTTTTTTGACAACTTTCTATGTAGAGAGAAACGAAGCATTCTACATGACAATATATATGGAATGGCCAAGAGTTTGATAAGAAAATAATAGGGGAATAGAATTGATAACTACGCTATATGCACCAAGAAATTCACCCTCCTGTGGCGAAAAAAATGATTTAGCCTTTACCTGTTTTGGCATAAAATATTTTTCATTGGAAAATATTTCAACGTATAACATTTTCAAGGACTATTTTTTTTCCTGCGTTTCGTTTCATTAATGACAATGCTCCTAAAAATATTTTCTGAAGTTGTATATATATATATATATATATATATATATGAGATGAGGGGTAATTCTACTTTACCCCCCAAAAAAAAGAAGGTAAGGTATCCACTAATAGGTAACCTGCTATTCAGGTTACTTTTTTCACACATTTGACGGTTCCATCCTCACATTCTGCAGTTCCAACTTCACATGTAATAATTCTTTTCTCACATTTGGTGGTTCCCTTACTTTTTTCTCACATTTGACGATTTCATCCTTACATTGTGCAGTTTCAACTTCACATGTGACAGTTCTTTTCTCACATTTGGTGGTTCCCTTACTTTTTTCCCCACATTTGACGGTTTCATCCTCATATTGTACAGTTCCAACTTCACATATGACAATTCTTTTGTCACATTAGGTGACTCCTTTTCTTTTTTCTCACATTTAACGATTCCATCCTCACATTATGCAGTTCTAATATCACATGTGATAGTTTTTTTGTCACATTCGGTGGTTTCTTTACTTTTTTTTTTCATATTTGATTATTTCATCCTCACATTGTGTAGTTCCAACATCACATGTGACAGTTCTTTTGTCACATTCGGTGGTTCTCTTACTTTTTTTTCTCACATTTAACGAGTCCATCCTCACATTGTGCAGTTCCAATATCACATGTAACAGTTCTTTTATCACATTCAATGGTTCTCTTACTTTTTTCTTACATTTGATGGTTCCATTCTCACATTCTATAATTTCAACATCACATTTAACAGTTCTTTTGTCACATTTGGTGGTTTCCTTATATTTTTTCTCACATTTAACGGATCTATCCTCAGATTATGCAGTTCCAACATCACATGTGACAGTTCTTTTGTCACATTCAATGGTTCCCTTTTTCTTTTTTTTTCCACATTTGACGATTCCATCATCACATTGTGCAGCTCCAACATCACATGTGACTGTACTTTTGTCACATTCGGTGGTTCTTTTATTTTTTCTCCCATTTGATGGTTTCATCCTCACATTGTGCAGTTCTAACATTACATGTGATTGTTCTTTTGTCACATTTGATGGTTTTTTTTTTCACATTTGATAGTTCTAGTGTTACATTAGGTAGTACCAACATCACATATGTCCATACTTTTGTCACATTTAGTGGTACCTTATTTTTTTCTCACATTTGACAGTTCCATTATCACATTGTATAGTACCAACATCATTTCTAATCGTACTTTTGTCATATTCGGTGGTACCCTAATTTTTTTTTCTCATATTTGACCGTTCCATCATCACATTGAGCAGTACTAATATCATATATGACCATCTTTTTGTCACATTCAATGGTTCTTTTTTTGTTTCCTCACATTTGACAGTTCCATCGTTACATTAAGCCGTACTAGCATTACATATGGGTGTAGTCAACCCGACCCAACCCCACCAAATTACCTAATAATCGACGAATATATATAACAAAATTACCAATATCATATCTAACCGTACTTTTGTCACATTCAGTGATACTCTAAACTTTTTCTCACATTTGAAAGTTTCATCGTTACATTGGGTAGTACCAACATGACATCTGACTATACTTTTGTCACATTCTGTGGCACCATTATTATTATTATTTTTTTTTTACATTTAACAGTTCCATTGTTACATTAGACAGTACCAACATCACATGTGACCTTCCTCTTGTCACATTCGATGGTTCCCTTATTTTTTTTTTTTTTTTTTTTCGCATTTGATGGTTCTATTGTCTTTTTTTTTTTTTTCGGTAAACCATGATATAAAATTAAACTAGGAATTAACAAGTCTATTACAAAACATGCTAGCTTGATCAAAAGCTAGCAAATTCTCCACCACAGGCGGTGGATTACAAAAAACAGCAAAATGAGAGCTGGACTGTGCTCTAAGCTTTGCCAACGCATCCGCGCATTGATTAGCTTCACGGTAGACATGAAGCACGCGCTTGTTTGGAATTTGCTTCAAGAGGCTCCTGCAATCAGAGAGTAAAGGTTCCATCATGATATTATCAGCTTCATTGTTCATAAGCAAAACAATGCTCAGTGCATCAAGCTCAATGATAAGGTTGTTCACACCCATCTCCCTAGCTATCTTTAATCCATCCCTTAACGCCCACAGTTCAGCCATGAAGCTGTTGGTGTGCCCAATCCCTCTAACATATCCCTTCACCCAATTACCATCATGATCACGAAATAAGCCTCCTCCACCTGCCTTACCGGGATTGTTTATAGCTGAACCATCAGAGTTCAGCTTCAGCCAGCCCCACGGTGGCTTCTCCCATCCCACAGGAATGATAGTTTTGGCTGGCTTACTCTTAGCTTCCAGCCCAATAGCAAAAAATTCAGTGCTATACCTCAAGCATTTTTTCCAACATTGATTATCTACAGTTCCTGTTGTAAAAACAAAATTATTTCTATGTAACCACAGCTGCCAAAGCCCCAAAGGAAAGATAATCCTCCAAGGTATGCCTTTCACAGTGGCATTCATAGGATCCCTACAGTTAGTTTCCAACCATTCTTTAAAAGGGAGGCCAAAAGAGTTCCTAGTGCAGATAGGAGCTTGTAGATGCTGCCAGAATTTATGGGCAAAGTCACAGCCCTTGAAAAGGTGCTCAATAGATTCATTCTCCCTGTTACAAATCTTACACACCGGATCAAGCATTAAACCCCTTGAACCTAAAACTTCAGCCGTGGGTAGACTACCATGAAGACAAAGCCACAGGAAGAACTGAACCTTAGGAGGAGTTTCAGTCTTCCAAATCCAATTGAATGACATAGTGTTCAGGTTCAAGGGGTTTAATCCCCTAGCAATGAGATAGGCTGATTTTAGGGAAAAAACACCATTCTTTGAGAATGCCCACATGAGTTCATCAACTGAATGGGGGTCAAAAGAGAAGGGAGTGGCCAGAATAGAATTTAGAATACTTTCAGGGAGATCAAAAGAGATGCTAGATGGGATCCAAGTATTGTTCTCATCAAAACATTGCTTAACTGTAAGTTCAGCCTCCCCTCTAGAAAGAGGTCCTTCAATTAGCTCTCTTAGCCTTCCTTTAGGAAGCCAAAAGTCCATCCACATATTAACACGATCACCACTCTTCACTGTCCATCTTAGTCCCTTCACATAAATTGGTCCCCCCTTTTTGCAGGCTGTCCAAATCCGAGAGCAAGGCAACTTCCTTCCCTCCTCAGTCATCCTGTTAGGACACAAATATTTAGCTTGTAGCATTTTTGCCCATGGCATCCCTTCCTCATGAGCAAGCCTCCAACATAACTTAGCTAGCATAGCTTGGTTTCTATACTTCATAGAACATAACCCTAATCCACCAAGCTCTTTAGGCAAAGTAATGGTACTCCACTTAACCATGTGCATCCTCCTCTTCTCCTTAGTTGATCCCCAAATGAAGTCCCTTGTCATCTTATCAATAGAATCACAAACTTTGGTGGGAATACTATGGCATTGCATGTAATAATCTGCAATAGGGGCCACCGCAGCTTTAACAAGCACAAGTCTACCTGCTCTTAACAAAAGCTTTGTTTTCCAACCAGCAAGCTTGTTTTGGATTTTCTCCAAAATAAAATTGAAAGCACTACCCACTCTGCCTTTGTGAATAATGGGGAAACCCAAATATCTTCCAAGATTATTGGTAGCCATAATTCCCAGCCTTCTACATACACCTCTTTTCCTTCTAGCAGTGACATTTGGTGAGAAAAACACTCTAGATTTCTCATAGTTAATCTTCTGCCCAGCCATACTGCAAAAGCTATCAAAAACTTCAAGAATGGCTTCACAATTCTTAGCATTTGCTTTAGCAAACAGCATTATATCATCAGCAAAGAGAATATGGGAAAAACTAGGCCCCCTCCTAGAAGCTTTTATCATGTCCCATCTTTTTTCCTCACACATCTTTGTTATCTGAGCCCCAAGAAATTCCATGCATAAAATGAACAGATTAGGCGATATGGGATCACCTTGTCTGATCCCTCTTGAAGGGTAGAAGGCAGGGAGTTTGCTTCCATTGAATAGAAGAGATGTTGAGGTAGATGATACACAGCTAAGGATAAGTTGAATGATATTCTCCGGGAATCCAAAGTGTGTAAGCACCAACCTAATGAAACTCCACTCGAGCCGGTCATATGCTTTCTCCAAATCTATCTTTACCACCATATACCCCTCTTTGCCTTTACTCTTCCCAATTGAATGAACCAATTCTTGGGCAATGATCACATTATCTGACCCTCTTCTTCTTTCAAGAAAAGCAGCTTGCATGGGAGAGATAAGGTTAGGAAGCAAGGGTCTAATTCTCTGAACAAGAATTTTTGAGACAATTTTATAAACGGTGTTACATAAGCTTATTGGCCTATATTGACTCACTTTTTCTGGACCCACCTGCTTGGGAATTAGAGCAACTAAAGTTTGATTAAGGTATTCAGGCACCCTCTGATTGGCAAAAATACTTTTGACTTCACTTTTCACGGAATTCCCAACAATAAGCCAGAACCTCTGGAAGAAGCCTGCATGAATACCATCACTACCAGGGGCTTTATATGGCTTCATGGACTTAAGGGCCTCCCATATCTCTTTATCAGACGGCATTAAAGACAAGGAGTTAGCATCAGCATCACTTAATCTCAAACACCAATCCGTATCCCAGTTTTGGACCAGTGGGCAAACAACCTGATCAGTTTGATAGAGCCTTTCAAAATATTTAATAAATATCTCTTTTACTTCCTCCACGTTGTGATTCCAAACTCCCTCATCATTCAAGATGCAAGTAATTCTATTTTTACTCCTTCTAGTAATGGTAGACATGTGAAAATAAGCTGTATTTCTTTCCCCAAAAATGGTCCAATTGACCCTAGACTTCATTGCCTAGAGTTCCTCCTCAAGCTGAAGAATCACATTATACTCTTCAGAAAGCTGATCTTGCAAATTAGTAAGAAAATTATTAGGGTTGTTGGCAAGGGCTCTCTGAGTACCCAGCAGTCTAGCCAAAATCTGTCTTTTCCTCACAAAAATATTCCCAAAAACTTCTTTATTCCAGGTTTGGGCCTTCTGAGTTAAACTAGTAACAGCACCAGGTAAATCTTCTTCTCTCCCTTCCCATGATTCCCTAACAATGGCAGGGAAATCCTCGTGACTAAGCCACATGGGTTGGAACCTAAAAGGTCTGTTAGAATTTGCCACAAGATTAGGATATAAATTTAACAGGAGAGGGCAGTGGTCCGAGTTCACTCTAGCCAAGTGAGTCACATTAGCCTCAGGAAAAGAGTCTTTCCAACTAGGGTTGGCCTAACACCTATCTAGCCTGCACTGGATAAGGCCCCCTAATTCTCTCTTATTAGTCCAGGTAAATTTAGGCCCAGAAAAGCCTAAGTCCATCATTTGGCACTCATTCATACAGTCAAGAATAGCCCTCACTCTTCTTTGACAGATAGGATTTCCCCCAGATTTTTCCTCTTCAGAGATAACCTCATTAAAATCTCCCATAAGAGCCCAAGGAAGGTCATGTAAATTAGATATCAATTTAAGGTTTTCCCAAAGCATGCATCTCTCAGCAAACCTAGGACTAGCATAAATAGCACTAATCATCTAGCTAAGAGTTTGAGATCTTACCTGGATGATGGCGTGAATCTCCTGCTCCGTAGCTGCCAGCACATCCACTTGTACCAAATCAGTCCTCCAGAGCAACCAGATACCCCCAGCAAAACCAATTGTATCTGTCACTTCCGCCCCATCAAAAGGCAGCGTCTCAATAATCTCCAACGCTCTTGCTCCACTCATCCTAGTTTCAGTAATAACCATGAGAATAGGACTGTGCCACTCCACTAAATCCATCATTGTTTTCCTGAATTGGGGTTTCATAGCACCCCTACAGTTCCAAATTAATACATTCATGATCTTAAATGGAGTAAAAGAGGAAACAGAGCACACCGCGAAAGAGGACTCCTCAGTGTCTCTCAATCTCCATGCCGCCATCATCTCTGGCTTCCTCACCAATTTCTCGCGAAACAGAGTCACCGAGTGGTTGAGAATCCCCATCAACCCCTGAGTTGCTCTGATGAGGATGGTGCCATTGATCTCTGCCTCCACGAACTGTATCATCTTCACCTTGTGCAAATTCCCCTTCATAGAGCATTCCACAGGTTTGCTCTGAAGTATCTTCCTCTCCGTAATCACCGGCTCCACCCATTCCTTTTCTGCCTCTGTTAGAAATTTTTTCGAGCTTCGCATCTTTGAAATTATCTCTGATGAGCTTGAGCTTGTTGTTGGAGAGGCATGCACCACTAGCCTGTCCGTGAGGAATCGCCACCATGGATTTGGCGTGATCTCCCAAGCTTTGTTCTTCAAGGGAAGATAACCCAGTCTTTTGCTCTCCTCGGTTAACGGGAACATATTCTTCCACGCTAACATCAATTCCAGGTCGAACCACCCCCATACCTCCGTTGGGTCCTGCCTGATCCATTGGATTGTTTGATCTCCAATCGGAATTATTTTGCCCTTGTAAAAAATTGCCCAGCTCTTTGTTTTCTCCATTGTTGCTGTTTCCTAATGTGCTACTGTGAGCACCTTCAGCCGTTGTTATTAACCCCTTCTCTGGGTCATTTGTTGTATTTAAAAGCCATGGGCCTTGGCTAGGCCCATTAATCTTTGAAGGGCCTGCACTAGACCCAAAGACAAAAACACTATCTTTTGTTGGGCCCACATCCTTCCATTGGCTTCCAACGATATTTTTGGCCTTCTAGTTTTGGTTAGCACGAGTTCCACTTCGTTTGGAACTCTTTCCATTAGCTGATTTATCTTGATGGGATTTGTTAGACCTACCCTCTTCTCTAGGTGTCACAGTAAGCTGCGATTGTGGTGCCTTCCTTTTTCCCACCACCCTTTCTAGCTCCACTACTCTAGGTGAAGTCTTATCATAAAAGGATTGAGTAGACTCATCAAATTGACTTAAGCTCACTTTGCTAGGCTTGTCACGTGCCTTACGCACTGTCTTACGCCTAGTCACAATCATCCACTCTCCAAAGTCATCATGACTTTTATCTGCTAGCTTTTCTGCCTCCTTAGGAGTGGCTTCCATACTCTGTTCAACCTGCACTTCACTGGAGGGTTCACGGACTATGAATGGGCACACCTCTTTTTTGTGTCCAATTCGACCACACTCAAAGCATAAAGAATCTACCCCTTCATACTGAATAATTTGTTTCAGCTTGCCCAAGAAGATGCTTCGGACAAGGGGTTTATCAAGGTTAACTTGAATACACATGCGTGCAAAACGTCCTCTGGCACCATTAGCAGTGTGTGCATCAATACGGAGAACGGGACCAATAGCTCTACCAATCTTGAGTAGAGCATTATGCTCATAAAACTCAATTGGTAATTCAGGAAATCTAACCCACATAGCAACTGAAGAAAAGGTTGCTGTGGATGCTTTGAATTCTGGTTCCCACTGCCTAATGGCTAAGAAATTCTGTCCTATGAACCACGGACCTCCCTTGAGTATGTTATCAACATCCTCTTTGAGCTCAAACTTATTAAGGAAAAAACCAAACCCCAAATCAATGCAATCCACACCTCCTTTTAAGTTCCACATACTCCTAAGCTTTGAAACCAGGAATGAGTAAGCTATCTTTCTCCCAAAAGGTTTGATTATGAGAGTTTGGTGCCATAGTGCTCGCATGCGAGTTTTTTCTTCTCTGGAGAAACACACTTTGATGTTATCATCCTGAGCATCCTCATCTTCTTGATCAGATTCAACATCTTCCTGCATAGCACTATCAAAACCAAAGGCTTTTTCAAAGGCTCCAGGAATTGAACCCACAAGCTTATCTCTGTAACTTCCCATCCTTGCCATGTGATTTTCATTCCTATCTCCTGTATTTTGATGACTCTCCTTAAATTTCTTGGTACTGCGTGATAAAGTGTCTTCTTCCTCTTCAGAACATTTCAGCCTTTCTCTCTCCATTTAGTTTTCCTTTTTTTGACCTATTGTTAATTTTTGATGGTTCTATTGTCACATTAGGTAGTACCAACATCACATATGACTGTACATTTATCACATTCGATAGTTCCTTTATTTTTTTTTTCTCACATTTGACAGTTTTATTATCACATTGGATAGTACCAATATCATATGTGACTGTACTTATATCATATTCAATGGTTCCTTTATTTTTTTTTTCTTATATTTGACGGTTCTATTGTTACATTGAGCAATACTAACATCACATGTGACCAAAATACCCCAAAACTCTGAAAAAATACTGGGATACCCTTAAAACTTGAAAATGACTGAAATACACTTGGAAGCAAAAAATAACCAAAATACCCTTAGAACTGGAACCTAAAAAAATGACTGAAATGACTTTGTAACCTAAAAAGTGACTAAAATACCCTTAAAACCTTATAAAAAAAAAAAAAAAAATCATAATACACCTGAAACCTAGAAAATGACTGAAATACCCATAGAACCTAAAAATGACTGAAATTACCTTAAAACCTATAGAACCTAAGTTGTTGTATTTTGTTGTATACTTATTGTAATTTAAAAGATGATAATTTATCTATTAAAAAAAAAACTATCTAGCACTCGCGCACACACACAAACTTATTTTTTTAATCTTTACTTTGAAATTCCCGCAAAAAAACTTAAGGTTGTGTTTGGATGACAACATTTAGATTTGGATTTGGATTTTAAATCAATGGATTTAAAATGACTTGATTTGAAATCTATTGATTTTAAAATTCTTGTTTGGGTCTTTTTATAGAACTCAAGATTTGAAATTCCATTGTTTGGATACCTAAATTTGAATTTGGATTTAGAATTGGATTTAAGATCATAAAACATTTTTTCCGATTATTATTTTTCTTAATCCTTCTACATTTTAGTAACATTTTTACCACCACACACCCTTGGTGTGATGGTCACTCTACAAATACAAGTGTTTATGGGGTGTATGGGGCAAGAGTCGAGGTTCAAATCTTCAGAGGGGAGCTTCACACACATATACATTTAGATTAAACTAGAGTAGAATATCTATCTTGTATATAAAAAAAAAAAAAAAAAAAAAAATTAATAAATACACGAGGTAATGAAAAAGCCATTGATAACCCAATTGACAAGATGATGACTAAAAATCTGTCATCATAGACAACTAATAATTTGCTATTAGTTACAACTTGGACTTGCAAAATATGAATTTATCATATAACTAAAATAATTCTTATTGTTCCATCATAATCATTATCAATGGAGAGGACAATCATAATTGATCTAGATATTATAGACATTTGACCCCAAAATTTATAACTCACTTTCATGTACTACAAATAGGTCTCTTGTTGTAAAGTATCTAAAGAAAGAAGCCAGACTACAAAGAAATCAATTATTATGAGTATCTTGACTACTACTTACTTTGCTACTTGCTCATCACAAGAAAGAAAAAAATTCATTTTCAAAAGATATCCACTACAATGTATTTCCTTCACATCTATATTGAATACCATTATGAAAATAATTGAAAATGAGACAATCAAAAGCAGCTTGCAATGGATCTTCATGTCTAGATCATTCATCCCTATGTTTTCAACCAGGCAACTTCTAACTTATAGGAATTTCTTATTGTCCCTTCTGCAACTCAAGTGGTAAATGAAATATCTACATTTACATGGTATAACTATCAACACTTAGAAAAATGATATGGTCATAAGAGCACATCTCTTTGCATAGAGCCTCAACTATTTATTTATATAATTGAAATGATTCAACAACTTTGGCTCATCTAGCTCAACCTAAAAATATCAGCAAGTTCCACATCATATAAATAAGTTTAAAATAAATTCAAATAAGCAACGGCATGCTAAAAAATAAGAATATGATGAACCTCTAGTAATAATGTAAATGACTGTTGTTGCAATTGATATTGGGCATCTTATGAAATTAGGGGAAAAAAAAGATTCATTAATATAAAAAATTTCCAACCAAAGAAAAATATCAACAAACTTATTTTCAAAACACATGAAAATCTTAGTCTCACTCACAAGTCACAACACCATATTATCTCACATTTGTAAGTTACTATAAATTGTAGTCTCCAAATTATACAATCATTTTCAAGTATTTGTGCAGCTTGCATCATCTGAGTTGGAGTCAGTTACTCTAAAATCCAACATTGACATAATACTCCAAAAATAGGGCTTATATTCATCTTATATAATTAAATATTAGATCAATATGCCTTGCATTAGAATTTTGGAGGGAAAAAAAAAACTAAAAACGGACCCCCTAAGCAAAATGCAGATGCGTGGGGTAAATGGAGAACCAATAGCAAGATCATAATTAAGGAAATACTTAAACCACAACTGAAGAATGAAGAATTAAAAGGAAGTGAAATTACTTGGTACTTACATAAGACCCATAAGGCATGTGTGATTTTTCCCCATTAACAAACACTTCACTGTACATTTTGGCTGAGTGGTGCAATCTTCCTAGATTAAAGAGAGAACAACATTTAAGCTTCAAGCATTCACAGGACCAAGAAAAATACATTGTAAGGTTGAATTTAATCAACCATCTAATTGGCTTTATTCTGTGACCATTTTGCTTGTAATTTAGCACTTAGTAACCCTGTATTTAGGTGGAAAAATTGTAAGGGTAGTGTGTGAGAAGATGTGAAGAAAAGCTCAAGAGTGTGCAAGAAAAACAGAGGTTCGCGACTAGGGCTCGCGGGTGGATCGCGACTGGCAAGCCGCCAAACTCTGGCACGTGAGAGGCACACTGGGAAGCTGAAGGGTCGCGCCAACTGTCACGCTACAGGACAAAAGTTCCAGGCTGTCCAGGCCGTTACGTCGCAACTGGAACTCACGACTTGGACAAGCCACGAGGTCAAGCCGCGAGTTAACCCTGTTTGGCAAAAACTGACGTTTTGCATTCCCTTCTCACCCTACTATATATACAGCCTTATACCCACTAAATTGAGAGAGCTTCTAGAGAGAATTTTGTGAGAGAAACCCTAGAGAAAAACAAGATTGCCTCATCCCCAATCTTTGCCTTAGAGACTCTTCAAATTCCTCTACTCTCTTCCTCTCCATTGTCATACTCTTGAGAGGTCTTTTACCAAATCCTTATCTCACCACACCCACGTCTGTGAGAAGGTCCATTTGGTGCTTAGGGAAGCAGTTTGGGAAGGAACCAATATACATTGGTTGATGCTATAGTCAAGTAACGGAATCCGGGAAGCTAGAGAAGAAATAGGTTCGGCGTAACCTCGTTGGAGCAAGAAGGTTGGAGGGCTTAGGTACTTGGGTAGATTAGGCTTGGAGGGTCTTCTGCTGTTTATGTATCCCAACTATATTCTTTAGTGGATTTTATCACCGCTTGGAGGGCGGCGGAGAGGTTTTACGTCGAGGACTTCGGTTTCCTCTTCGATAACACATCGTGTGTTATCCGTGTGTTTGCATCTTCTTTTCCCTTATCTTTGCCTTATATTTACTGCTGTGGATATGTTTATATTTGGCTTAGATTGTTTATCAATTCTGTTATAAGCTTGTTATCATGTTCCGCACATTAGTTGTTTGATATAAAGCTTGAATTGGTAATTTTATTGTTTGGGGTCTAAACGTTCAAGGGTGTTTCATACCCATTTTGAACTTTCAATTGGTATCAAAGCGGGTACACTTGTTGTGGTTGGAATACCTGAGTGTGATCCTTGACCCCTTGTTGAGATGGATAGGTCTTAATCTCTCACTGTTCCATCATTTTTTTATGGTAATAATTATGCATTTTGGAAAGTCCGAATGAGGGCGTTTTTGTGTTCTATGGATGAGACTGTGTGGGATGCAGTTGAGATAGGTTGGACTAAACTGGAGGCTCCTAAGGCCAATTGGGATAAGGCTGTGCTTGCAGCGGCAAATGCAAATAGCAAGGCATTGAATGCTATTTTCTACGGCGTCTCTCTAGAAGAATTCCACCGGATTTCTCACATCTCCATTGCTAAGGAAGCATGGGAAAATCTGGAGACAACCTATGAGGGAACTAAGAAAGTGAAGGACACAAAACTTCAAATGCTGACCACTCGCTTTGAGGAGTTAAAAATGAGTGAGGAAGAGTCGTTTGATTCATTTTACAGCAAATTGAACGAAGTGGTTGTTGGTAAATTTAACTTGGGGGAAAAGACGGAGGACTCGAAGATTGTAAGGAAGATCCTCCGGTCACTACCAGAAAGTTTCCGGCCCAAAGTTACAGCCATTGAAGAGAGCAAAGATCTTGACGAAATCAAGGTTCAAGAGCTGGTTGGTTCTCTACAGACATATGAGTTATCCATTCCTTCGGTGAAGAAGAGCAAATCCCTTGCTCTTAAGACAATTGATGAGAGGATAGTGTCTCATGACTCTTCGGAAGAGGATACGGTAAATAAAGATGTGGCGTATCTTGTAAAAAAACTTCCGTAAATTCCTAAAGCTCAAGAATAGTGGAAAATTTGGTGACAAAGGAAAATTTCAGAGTGCCGGAAAAGAGAAGAAAGAGTTCCGAAGAAAAGATGGTAAAGATTCCCAAACCTCACAAGGAATTACATGTTTTGAATGTAATGGGCATGGGCATTTTAAAAAGGAATGTCCAAATTACTTGAAGTCGAAGGGAAAGGCTTCTGCCACTACTTTAAGTGATTCGGACTCATCAAATTCTGATTCGGATGAAAGCTGTGATGGAGAAGGAAATTTCTCTGCATTCATGACTATTGCTCATGAGAAATCCTCAGATGACTTGGATACACTTGTGAAGGAGCTTGGTGAGCATTCTGATTTGGAGTGTATTGGGGTTGTTGAAGAATCGGAAGCTGAAGAGGATGAAGGTACATTGGGTCTTCAAGAGAATTACGCTTTACTTCTTGAGAAATCAGGTGAGTATGTAAGGGTTGCAAAGGCGGCTGTGAAGAAGATGAAAAGGGCTGAAGAGGACTACAAAAGTCTACTGGCTAGATATAAAGAGGCTAAATGTGAGATTGAGACACTAAATGGAGAGTTATCGGAAGCTTATACCAAAGTAAGATTCCTTGAGCAAGAGGTGGCGCAAGCGCAAGTCAAGATAGAAATGATCTCCTCTAAAAAGCTGGAAGATGTTATCTCGTCTCAGAAACATTTCTCAGACAAGTCCGGATTGGGTTATACCGGAGGAAGTAGCTCATCGGCCAAAGCTACCAAAGAAGTGAAATTTGTGAAGGCCATAGAGCCTATTGGAGAAGAAACCATCCCTGGGAATGTTAAGGCTGAGAGGAAGAATGTGAGTGAGCAACGGATGGTGAATAAGCCCCGAAATCAATCTATGGGTAGACACGAAACCAGAGCAAGATCTCTCTCAAGACCACAACGGGGTCCTAGAACAGAGTATGTGTGTCACTATTGCGGACTGCGAGGGCATACTAGACCCAACTGTCAAAAGCTGAGAGCAGACAACAATACAAGCGCACCTCGGTCACGAGGAAGAAGGAATGACAAGAGGTCTTGGGGTGGTGAGAAACCGAAAAGTCAAAACAATGATTCAGGAATGACGGACGTGATGAAGATGATCGTTGCCTTCACCAACTGCCTTGAAAGCTTCACACGAAGGTTTGATAGTCCCAATTTCTGTACCCAATCCGCAAAGGATATCACCCCAAACGCACGTGACATGTGGGTGACGAAGGGTACTCATGCATAAGCATTACAACATGTCCATGCATCAATACTTCCCATGTTTGTGTATATGCTTGGTTGCTTTTGTTTCTTGCTAAGTTGTGTTGAAAATTTTGTTGTGTTGGTTAAATTATTTTTTTTTTTGCTGATTTTGTTTTTGATCATTGCTCCTTTGTGTCAAAAATCCAAAAACACATAAAAAGTTGAAAATCCAAAAAGTTTGATCACTTTGTTGAGTTTTGTCTCCAAGCATGTTTTGCCTTGTAACTTTGTACTTATGGCTTTGTGCATTTAACGAGCTTAGCTTGTCTCTCATGCACTCATATCTTTGTGGAAGAAATTCTGAAATCTATGTGATTGTTGTAAATAGATCTCCAACCTTGTCATGAATGATTAGTGAATGATTTTGTTGATCTTTAGACATGCATAGACTCATGCCTATATATCTTCCCACCTTTTATTTTTTATGCTTTAAAAGAGCTCTCTTAATGTAAATCTCCAAATGAAAAGAGATATAAAGCTGCAAAAGCCTGTCGCACATACTAGTATTTGACTAGGAAAAAGAGAAAGCGACCAAAATAAAATGTGTGATACTCAAAAAGTCAAAGGCTAACTCATCAATTGAAATATCGAAAATTTCAGGCATCTATCTCACAATAAGATTTTCTTTGCTCAAAAGTTGCAAATGATATGTTGAATATGGAGCCAAATGAAAAGCTTCAAAGAATTGTTATCAAGTACTTGTGGGAGGTCATATATGCATGTTTCTATAATTGAGATAGGTCACATTATCTAGTGCTAGTTGTGTATGCCTTGATTGAATTGATCATTGAAGCTTCACTTTGGACTAAGGACTATCTCATTTTCGATATCCACACACAACACACAAGTCTATGTTCAATGAATGCCATATTCAATTGTGTGATTGTACTTGACTAAATGTGATTTCACATACTCAATCTTTGTTGATCAAACACAAAAAGATTTTTGAGTGTTTTGTTTTGTTTTTGGAAAGTACTTTGTTTTTGCAAAATGTCAAAAATTTCAAAAACAGTGTTGCCCTGTTTTGGCGACTAAGTCGCGGGTTGGCCCAGTCGCATGTCCCAGTCGCGAGATCACTCAGAGATTTTTCGCGGCTTACTGGCGAGTCAGTACTCTTGTCGCGAAAAAGACTTAGAAAATTTTTTCAGAATTTGAGTTTTGCACTATTCGCGGCTCATTTTGACGGCTTGTTCGCAGGTGGAAAGTCCAATCGCGAGGGTTACTCAGACATTTTCGCGGCTCAGCTCGCGACTCCTTCGCGGATAGACCTTCCAATCGCAAAAAACACTTGGAAGATTTTTTTCTAGAATCTTACCTTCACAGTGTTTCGCGGCTTGTCCTGGCGACTTACTGGCGACTTGGTTAAGTCACAAAAAACGCGTGTTTTGCGTTTTGAAGACAGTTTTAAAATTTTTTTTTTTTCCCTTGAAGTTCAGTGTCTGTTCATCTTCTTCTCAAAATCTCTCTCTCAACACTCTGTGTTCCTTTGAAAAAGCTCTAAATTTCTGCATCATGTCTTCATCAAACATCATGAAAAAGGTATGGGTTTTCTTGCCTTCACTTCATTCGTCATGATTTCACTGTTGTTCTTTTGAATCTGAATGTTGTGTTGTTGGGTTGTGTTTTTTTTTAGGTGTTTGAACATGGGTTTACATTTTTGTTAAGTTTGGGTATGTGTGATGTTATTTGCCCTTGCTGCATTGAGTGTTTAGGATTAGTTGCTTACTTCAGGTCACTTTTCTTCTGTCTGAGCATTTATATTTGTCTGTTTGGTTTTGGGCATATGGGTGTGGGGTTTTCTGCAATCTTGTATTGTAGTCCTACATTTATCTGATTGGTTGTGTTTTGTTATTGGGGATTATGGCTATCATGTTCTTGCAGATGTTGCTATATGTATTTTTTTTCTGCTCTATTCATTCCAAATGGGTCTTGCTCTGAATTTGTTTGCATTCTTCAGTTTAAACTTGGTGAACTTGTTATATCCAATGTTTGGTTATCAACTGTGCTTATCTGTTTATCACTGTGTAAATCATTTGTTACTAATGTGTGTGCATTTCCCTATTCTGTGCTATGTCTTGTTGTGGCCTTTTCTGAGTGTTTACAGATGGCTTCCACATCCTCTAAGAAGAAGACTCCTGCTAAGAAGGCTGATAAAAGATTGAAGATGGACAACAACCTGTTTAGGTCAGTCAAGCATTTTAAGAGATATAGAGATTCCTTCGTAAAGGGAACCATTATCTAGGAGAGATTTGTGGATTTACATGACTTGAGGGATACATTCATTCCAAAATGCTTTGAAGGTAGAGGCTAGGAAAAACTTCTGGGTGACTTACCTTTAGTGTGTGAACCACTAATCAGAGAATTCTATGCAAATGTTGTGATAAAGGAGGAGGAGTTGAATTGTTGGGTAAGGAGAAAGGAGTTTACCCTAGATGCTCATGACATTGATAAGGTTTTAGGGTTGGAGGGGTTAGATGAGTATGAATTCACAAACTACAAGGACAGAATGGTTTCCCTAGAAGTTGTCCAGAAAAAGATTGGTGGGGTTTTAGAAAAGAGGTGTCTCAACACTTTTGACTTTCCTAAAGACATGAGGTGTTTAACAACGATAATGATGTACAATCTGTAACCTATAAGGAAGATGACTACATTGACAAATGCCAGAGCTATCTTTCTTATGGAACTTAAGGAAAACACCCCTATTGACATCAGTTCCCACATTTTTGCTACTATCATGGAAGAAACTAAAACCACCTCGAGGCCCAAGTTGGTGTTTCCAAGTCTTCTCATGAGAATTTTCAAAGAAAAGGGTGTTGCAATCCCACAAGATATCAGTCCCATGCCTCCTCTATCAACCATCAACAAATTTACTCTCATACGGATACAGAGTCATCTTCCAGGTGAAGAAGAAGAAGGTGTCCATGAAGAAGGTAATCCTATGGAGACTGAAGCAGAAGGTGCAGGACCAGTTTCCACACCTAGAGTAAGAGTTAAGAGGAGCAAACCTTCCACCTCATCACCTGTTCCTCCTGATGCCTTTCAGATCATCGTAGAGAGACTTGATACAATCCGAGATGTTCAGACTCAACAGACTGAGAGGATGACAGCAATGCAGGACCAGCTTGATGTACTCTCTGCCAAGTTTGACAGCATTCATACCAGCCAGGATCACTGACCCTTTGGCCATTCCGGTCAAAAAGGGGGAGAATTTTTGAGGCAGCTCTTGAGGGGGAGTGCCTGGTTTGAGGGGGAGTTTTAAATATGTGTTTCTTTTGGTTTGATACACTGGTTTAAGTCTGTTTTAAAACTCTCAATATGTGAATTTTTGGTAGTAGTTGTTTATTTCAGCATATATATAGTATGATGTTTTTCAGCTTCAGCTCTTTAAGTTGTTGTTCTGTAGCTCTTTAAGTTGTTGTTCTATACCCATTGTTGCTTTTGTAAGCTTTGAGGGTTGTTTCTAGCACTTTTGCATGTTTTGTAGGCTTTTATGGTTTGTGCCATGTATTTGCAAATCTTTGCTTATGCAGCCTTTATACTTTGTGTTTTGGTACTTGTTAATGCCTTGCATTATCTTAAGTACAACACTCTTGTGCCATTGTAGGATTGTTCCTAGATGCATATATGTTTGTATGCATTGGTTGAGTGTTGGACTTGCAAATGATTCTCTTCAATTGAGTTTATCAGTTTTGCATGTTCGGATGTTCATTTCCTGTGTGAATGAACATAGTAATCACTTTTGCTTAAGTGACTACTGTTGTTGATCTTGCCATGAATTATTACTTTTGTGCTTATGTTCATTTTTGCTTGATCATGCTTATTTTGCTCCATATGCTTATTAAATTTTCTGCATACAATAATATTGTTATGTTATTGTGTTTCAGGAGTTACTTATTCATATGTTCAAGAGCTTTACAGATTCTAGAGTTAGGTGTGAGTGAGTTTTCCAATTGTTCCCAACTCACGCATTAACTCTAGAGTTTGTTTTAGGGTTTTATCACGGAATAGCCAAAGGGGGAGATTGTAAGGTTGAATTTAATCAACCATCTAATTAGCTTTATTCCGTGACCATTTTGCTTGTAATTTAGCACTTAGTAACCCTGTATTTAGGTGGAAAAATTGTAAGGGTAGTGTGTGAGAAGATGTGAAGAAAAGCTCAAGAGTGTGCAAGAAAAATAGAGGTTCGCGACTAAGGCTCGCGGGTGGATCGCGACTGGCAAGCCGCCAAACTCTGGCACGTGAGAGGCACACTGGGAAGCTGAAGGGTCGCGCCAGCTGTCACGCTACAGGACAAAGTTCCAGGCTGTCCAGGCCGTTACGTCACAACTGGAACTCGCGACTTGGACAAGCCGCGAGGTCAAGTCGCGAGTTAACCCTGTTTGGCAAAAACTGACGTTTTGCATTCTCTTCTCACCCTACTATATATACACCCTTATACCCACTAAATTGAGAGAGCTTCTAGAGAGAATTTTGTGAGAGAAACCCTAAAGAAAAACAAGATTGCCTCATCCCCAATCTTTGCCTTAGAGACTCTTCAAATTTCTCTACTCTCTTCCTCTCCATTGTCATACCCTTGAGAGGTCTTTTACCAAATCCTTATCTCACCACACCCACGTCTGTGAGAAGTTCCATTTGGTGCTTAGGGAAGCAGTTTGGGAAGGAACCAATATACATTGGTTGATGCTATGGTCAAGTAGCGGAATCCGGGAAGTTAGAGAAGAAATAGGTTCAGCGTAACCTTGTTGGAGCAAGAAGCTTGGAGGGCTTAGGTACTTGGGTAGATTAGGATTGGAGGGTCTTCTGCTGTTCATGTATCCCAACTATATTCTTTAGTGGATTTTATCACCGCTTGGAGGGCGGCGGAGAGGTTTTACGCCGAGGACTTCGGTTTTCTCTTCGATAACACATCGTGTGTTATCCGTGTGTTTGCATCTTCTTTCCCCTTATCTTTACCTTATATTTACTGCTGTGGATGTGTTTATATTTGGCTTAGATTGTTTATCAATTCTGTTATAAGCTTGTTATCATGTTCCGCACATTAGTTGTTTGATATAAAGCTTGAATTGGTAATTTTATTGTTTGGGGTCTAAACGTTCAAAGGTGTTTTATACCCATTTTGAACTTTCATACATAATTCAAATGCTCCAATTGAAATGACAATAGATACCATGCTTAAATACCTGCAATAGCCCTTAGTAAAGTGGACTTTTCCCTAATCTAGCAGGACCCATGATTACTGTCATAGTTCCAGGCAATGCATAACCATTCGAACTCTTCACAACTTTGTCAGAGTACTTCCTTTTACCTTTTATTGTGACAGTCAAGTCTTTCCAAACAACTGAAGCCCCTGTAATTTTCCTTGCTACAACTACACCATCTGGTAGTGGTGGAAATGGCAAGGACCCACTACTGAGCTTCGAGAGGGATGAAGAGGCTGGGGTGATCGCAATGTTAATAGTGTCATGGTCACCTCCTTCTTCCACCCTCACATCAACATCTGTATCCTCCCATTCTGGTGATTCCTTAAATGAGATGGGTTGTCTCAGTGAACCAAGTTTATGCAAATAGAAAAAATTACTTAAGGGCACCCTCCTTGCTGGACTACTTGTTGAAGATGATGAAGACCTATAATTATCGAACTGAGACTGTATTTCTTGCAAATGGGTCACACACAAGAAGCTTCATTTAGCAACATGTGAAAATAAAACATATTGCAAAGATGAAAAGCTGATCAAAGGAGAGAGGAAAAAGTACTTTTGCTGCATTACATAAATCCCAATCCCAATCTTTAACCATCGAATCATATAAAGTTAAGAGAGAGTAGTTCATCACCAATAAACCAGATAACAAAGAATCAAAGCTAGGAGTGAGATACATCCAAACACTTTAGATACTTCCCAAAATTGATGTCTACAATAAGAACTCTCCATGAAATTATTTTAATTATTCTAGAATCTTCAACATATCGAAGTACCTAACAATAGCCAAACAAATATCCAAGCCTATAATGCAAAATAACAGGCAAACGAAACTCAAACATTCCCCTGGCAAATCTTAAACTCTCATGAGCAATAGTAAATATATCCTTTATCGGCATATTTGACTGTATCTAAAAAGTAGTCGCTTCAATGGTTTATTGTAGTACAATAATAAATCACAGGACAGATTAAAGAATCATTTTGAATCAATCAAGGCCATTTCTCTTTATAAAAGAAAACCACTAAGAGTTTTGTTTGATAGTGAATCAATCAAATCATTAACACAGAATACAGATAATTTGGAAATGAGAGTTTTGTTTTGATCCTTACCTTCACTGGTGAGTAAATCAGGATGCAGAAAGGAGATCATTGGACACAAAGCACGCACGCAAGAGAGAAGAAACAAATATACTCAGATCAAAACAATCAATCCTCTTTAGCTAGTCTTGTAACCGCTTGGTTCGCCCCCTAGAATTCAGAGAATGTGACAGAAGATAATCTAATTCTTTATTTTTTGTTTTCTTTTTTAGTTTTATACGGTAACTTGCTCTACCGGTAATTGGTATTCCACTCAACTTAAATATACGGTTTGGATTGAAAGCATTAGAATTGACGGTCAAGTTACTAGTGGGTACTGTACCCACTAAGTTATTCTTTCTTTACGCAATAGATTTTTAAGAGATCTAACGACTAAAAACGATATCATTAAATGTAATTGTTTTCTACTCTTTTGTCTTTCTCTTTGTTTATTGTATTTCACTTTATTAAAGGACACATGCCATTTTTAACAACCTACTTTTCAAATGATTCATCCTAAAAAAGAAATTAAATAGATATTTGATGATAAAATTGAATTATTTGAAATAAAATTTATACATTTATATATACAATTGAATTTAAAAGTAATATACTGCTTTTTATTTCAATAAGAAAGAAGAACAGATATTTGTGGAAAAATCAAAAGGTCCAACGGTAGTGTCTGTGTTCGTGGTTGTGATTCTTGAATCAATATGTGAAAAACGAAGCATTAAGGTAGAAACTCATGTTGCTGGCATTGATTGAAGATTAGACACAATTAAATATTGAAACTCTGTGTTTGTGGTTCTAGTAATGCTATATGCTATAAAATTTGGATACTGTATTAATCTATAAAATTCTAAACAGATTTTTTAGACTTTCAACTTTCAAGTTACAAACAGATTAGCCCAAATCTAACATCCCCGAGATGCATGAGGATTTTTTTTTTTCTTTTTTAAATGGTTAAAAAGGTTGCATATATAGCCCAAATCTAAGAATCACAACACAAAAATCTTTACTCATGATAAAGGGTTGTTGTTTTGTCGGCCATATAATAAAAAATATTTTCAAATTATTTAATTTTTTTTTTTTAAGGAAGCATCATTTGAAAAGTAGGTTGTTGAAAATGGAAAGTGCCCTCTAATCAAGTGAAAAACAATAAATAAGGAGAGAGACAAAAGTGGAAAGTAATAATATTTAATGATATCTTTTTTAGCCGTTAGAGCAAGTTATCGTATAAGAATAATTGGTATTCCAAGTAATGCTATTAAATTACACAATTCTTAACCACTATAAGAATAATTCTAAGGACACACCCAACTATATATAGTCCCAAATCCACAATATAGTTAGGGTTATCTTGTAATTGGAGCACATATTGTTCCTTTTTTTTACAGCAAGTATTCATGGTAGTTTTATGTGTAAGTCTTGAAATTCAATCAAAAGTTGATAGCTAAGCATGTTATAAAATTAAGCGTAAGTTTAGGTGTGTCAGTAGGTGAATTGTCATTATAATAGAACCAATAACTTCAATTATGATACCATATTTTGCTCCTTCTTGGGAGTTTTTAAAAAATTCATTAGAGTGAGCCCCACTCAAAATAAAATATTCAATTATACAATAGAAATCACACAATATTTTTGATGATGTTGAGCACCTACCTTCTTATGCATAACACAAGATGGAATACAAGATGGACACGTGACCATTTTAGAATAGTGTTAGTTTCAATGTAAAAAGGACGCTAAACCCTGAGAACAATAATAAACCTTGGTGAAATGGAAATAATATTTTGAACCTTTTTGTTAGGTTTCAATGATTCTTTAATTTTTGTAGTTTTTTTTTTTTTTTTTCAACATAAAATCTCCTGGAGACATAAACCATGTCCCTTATTCCTCTCACCCAACAAAAATTTAGACTTGTGGAGTGATCACTACGCTAAGGGAGCATGATGATAAAAATTTTGTAGTTAATATCATTATCATCTGAAGAAAAGGAAAATTAATAAATAATAATTTAATGCAATAAAAATATTGTAAAATTCTGCTTATTGAAAAATTTTCCAATTGCAATATTTTGTATTATACCATTAAAAAGACAATAGTAAAGCTAATAAGGTTTTTTATTAAATTTTTATAGAATGATTATTGTGTTTGATGTTGGCATCACAATTTTCAATAGAGAACTTTTATGTGAAATTTGACACATAATAATTTCAACATGATGATGTGTATATTATCTTAAGCCAAGGAATGTAAAAGAGTGAAGCTCATGATTACAAAAGTATTCAATAAATAATTGATTTGATATTAGGAAGCTACAAATACCATATCAAATTTGAGCAAGAGAATCATTCACCACTTAAAATTTTTAATTTGAGAGTAAATCAATAATATAGTTTCAAATATATTTTGAAATAATATTTTGAAAAATTCCTTACACAGTGTAACATTTGTATTTTCTTGAAAGTTTGGACTTCTACAGTGGCGGCTTTTTTTTAAGGTGGTCCTTAAGAAGCATAAATTACACAATTTAATAAAAAGATAAATTCATATATTGACGCTAACAACAACAAATAAAACCAAATTCATATGTGAACGAAGATTTTCTATGTTAAAGTCAATACGAATTCACTTAAAAGATGAAGATGAATCTTTTACAGGAGATGAATCTTGGGTACATAGTTTCCTTATCAAATATTTGTCTATAATAACTAGCAAAAGAATAAACAATAAACTATTAGTCCATTTGAAATATTAATATAATTATTAATTATTTTTATTTGATTGTTTCATTATTTTTCTTTACTGACCACTAGCAATCTAGCACACACCCCACTATTTAGTTTGCTTTGCACAATGTAAAGACTAAAAATACACTGCATCCTACACCCCGCTTAACCCACTGCCTAACATTTTTTTTTTCCTTTTATAATATCTTCTTCTAGAGAAATTATACAGTCCTCTAGTGGATCACGTCACTTGTCCACCATTCCACTAAAAAACTTTCACTTATTTAAAATCGTTGAGTCAATAATCAGTTTTTGTTTTAAAAAATTTTTTAACTCTGCAATTTCAAATAGATGGGAGTCTTTTAGTGGAATGTGGATCACATCACTTGTCTACCATGAAGACCTTATAATTTCTCATTGTTCTGGGTGTTGCTTTTAAGTGAACCAAGACTACTACCCCAATCCAATGCTACGGCCCCACCCCCACTCAAGAGACAATGGCCAATCAACAGTCAACACAAATACACAATTACATATTTACATATATACACTTACACAAAATCTAAAAAGCCAATTTAGCCCAGAGAGAACTAGAGGAGAACCTATGTCTAAGTCAGAGCAAAGAAAAAGAGAGATTATAAAAGACAAAAAATTAGTCAAGAGGTCCAAGTCTAAGTCAATACACTGCATTATCAAAAAATAGTCACAAGCCATACCATGAGATAGAGAAACAGAGAGAGTGAACGCCGCTTTCAGTCAGAGGTTTTGCAGCAAAGATGAGATAGAGAAAAAGAGAGAGAACTGAAATACCTTAGTGTTTCATGAGGTTCTTATTTCCCGATCTCGTCGTCGTCGTTGCCGTCGCTGATCTCGCAATCTCCGATTTGGGTAAGGTAATCTACGATCTTGCCGTCGACTGCTTTGGGTTTGGCTGTTGGTTGAGTCGCTTCTGTTGAGGACTTGAGTTTCTTATATCCTTTAGGTTAGGAATTTTTTTGGTTTTAAATTTTTTGGGTATTTAGTTAATTAGTTTATAGAAATTTAATTATTATTATTTTTTGTTGATTTAAAAATATGCTTGAGTAGTGCGTGAGGCTTCTTTCCTGGAGTTCTTTTTGGTCTTGCTATAATTGTATTTTGTTTTTTTTTTTTAGATTTTAGTTCAAGTTTTTTGGGGTTTTTCTTTTTGCTTGAAAGGCCAATATATTGTTAAGTAGACCAAATTATGGATCAAAGTATAATTTTATTAGGCATAAAAAACTGAGGGTGGTCACCAATTTGTTTCTTTAGGACAAACAAATATAAATTTTTTAAAAAATTTTTTTTTTTAGAATACTAAATATTTTTAACACATATTATATTTGTTTATATATATATATATATATATTATAACAAATATAAAATTTTAAATTATTATAGATGAAATAAAAAAATTTTCCAAGTTAGGGTGGTCTTGTGACTACCCTGGCCTCAGTGTGCTGCAGTCCCTAGACTTCTATCCTACCTTTTCTTGAAAGTTGATGGTTATAACAAATCACTAATGGAGTTGCCTTTCCAAGTGCATGTATTAAATATGTGTGTAATGGAGTATACGTAATAAACACAATTTTTTTCTCTCTCGCTCTAAACTTACTTTATACTCTCAAGATATATATATATATATATGTGTGTGTGTGTGTGTGCGCGCGCGCGCGCGTGTGTATGTGTATATGAGGGCTATTTGAACTATATGATCTAATTTATCAAAAATTTAAATAGGCAGAGGCTTAAATTAAACTCATAGAAATTTTAATCTCAATAACATATCCAAGTCTTACCAAGCAAAAAGGCCCGGAAATAACGAAAAGCTTTTACCCTTGAGAGTTGAGAGCACCTCGTAAATAGTAAATAAGCACTTATTGTAAGGTTGAATTTAATCAACCATCTAATTGGCTTTATTCCATGACCAATTTGCTTGTAATTTAGCACTTAGTAACCCTGTATTTAGGTGGAAAAATTGTAAGGGAAGTGTGTGAGAAGATGTGAAGAAAAGCTCAAGAGTGTGCAAGAAAAACAGAGACTCGCGGCTAGGACTCGCGGGTGGGTCGCGACTGGAAAGCCGCCAAACTCTGGCACGTGAGAGGCACACTGGGAAGCTGAAGGGTCGCGCCAGCTGTCATGCTACAGGATAAAAGTTTCAGGCTGGCCAGGCCATTACATCGCGACTGGAACTCGCGACTTGGACAAGCCGCGAGGTCAAGCCGCGAGTTAACCCTGTTTGGCAAAAACTTACGTTTTGCATTCCCTTCTCACCCTACTATATATACACCCTTATACCCACTAAATTGAGAGAGCTTCCAGAGAGAATTTTGTGAGAGAAAACCCTACAGCAAAACAAGATTGCCTCATCCCCAATTTTCATCTAAGAAACTCTACAAATTCCTCTACTCTCTTCCTCTCCATTGTCATACCCTTGAGAGGTCTTTTACCAAATCCTTATCTCACCACACCCACGCCTGTGAGAAGGTTTATTTGGTGCTTAGAGAAGTAGTTTGGGAAGAAACCAATGGTGATTGGTTGATGCTATGGGCTATAGCGGAATCCGGTAAGTTAGAAAAGAAAAAGGTTCAGCGCAACCTCATTGGAGCAGGAAGCTTGGAGGGCTTAAGTACCTGGGTAGATTAGGCTTTGAGGGTCTATTACTGTTCATGTATCCTAACTACATTTTCTAGTGGATTATTGACCGCTTGGAGGGCGGTGGAGAGATTTTACGCCGAGAGTTTTGGTTTCCTCTTTGATAACACATCGAGTGTTGTTCTTGTATTTGCATTTATCTTCCCTCTATCTTTACCATTTAATTACTGCTGTGTGTGTGATTATTTATGGTTTAGATTGTTTCTCAATTCTGGTATAAGCTATTTAGCTTGAATTGGTATTTTTGTATTTGGGGGTCTAAACATTCAAGGGTGTTTCATACCCTTATTGAATTTTCACTTATATTATTGAGTCTTTCGCAGGTGATCTCTCTTCTTGCAATCCTATTAGTCTATAGTTTTTGAGATCCTCTCTCTCTCTCTCTCTCTCTCTCTCTCTCTCTCTCTCTCTCTCTCTCTCTCTCTCTCTCTCTTCGGTATAACTTCTTGTTTTCAAAAGCCAAATCAATTATACTCACATTTTCACAGACTTTCAATCAACACCATGACTTCAAAACAAAGAGTGTAATGTATATATTGCAGAACAACCAAATCACTATCAAATAGTTGCAGAAATATTCTTAGCTTAGCTTCTATAGTATTATTGCAGCAGCTTCTTGATTTAAAAAGCATAGTTAGGGCATTACTTATTACATTTACAGTCTTTCAACCTACGTACACTGCGTCCGTGACTTTAAATCAAAGAGCGGACATGCATGAATGTATATTACATGTACATAACACACTAACAACTTATTTCAAGGTGATGTCCCTAGCTAATCGAGTTTACCATTGGCTTCGTTCTATTTAGATTCTTTGAGTGAAGTGGTTTCAAGGAACAGAAATCGATCCTGCATGATCAAGGTAGGGATATATACCCAATTGATTATTTTCTCTTGCGTAATGCATTTATCTTGGACAAAGAATAATCGGCTGGGACAAATACACAAAAACTTATTCTTCACAATTTTAATGTAACAAACTATGAGTAGTTATTTATCACTTTTACATAAACTAGTTATAATAGACTCGGGCGTTGCACGGTTTTATGAAAAAACTTATAAAATAAATATATAAATAGTTATATGTTTTAATAGATTCAATAAAGATAAAAGAAAAAATTATCAAGTGTAAATAATTATCTCATTAAAATAAGGGGTAAGATTTCTTCCTAAAACTAAATTAAATTGATAATTCCAAATTGAAATTTAAATTGATAATTATTTTAAAAAAAAAATGAACTAAACAATTGATAAATCTAAAATTAATATAATCTTGATAATATTATAAATTAAAATTAAAGTTGATAATTCAAGAATACATGTGTAGAACATCTTGATAATTTGATGTAACATAAAAATCAAATAAGAAAGTTGTTAAAATTAATCTATTAATTCTAACCATATTTAATCATTAATTCTAAGACCCTAACCCTAAGCATATAAATTAGATCAAAGCTAAGAAAATTAGTTTAAACAAAAGGCAACCAATACACAAAACCTAATCAATTTAATAAAAACAAAATACAAAAACAAAGAAGGAGCCTTTAGAAACTGGACAATGTTTTCGAATGTTTTGAATTCATTATTTAAAATCACATGAAGCCAAAAAAACCAATAATAACACTAAAGAAAATAAACAAAATGAAAATAATAATAATAAAAGAAGAAAGAATGCATACCTACATTATCATGGGATTTAAGCATTAACATATTGAAATAAGCTTCATTGCAAAAAGGATATATAGGATTGTATATAATGGTAGAGTTCCATTTGAAATATAATTCATTTAAATCTTATTGAAATTAAAGATATCTAATCAATGTGTTTTGTTTTTATCCCATAAAAATTGGAATTAAGAAAAGGTCATATGAATAGAATGAAAAAAAAAAAAAAAAAAAAGTTGATGCAACATAACGTAACATATAAAAAATTTAAAAATTTAAAAAAAAAAAAAAAAAAAAAAAGAGAGAAAGAGAACGTGTTTGATAGCTATAAGGAATTTTGATATATATATATATATATATATCTGTGTGTGTGGGGAGGGGGGGGGTCATAGAGCCCAGTGATATACATCTACCTTTTGTACTAGGCTTGAGGCCTATAATTGCATATGAAGAAGATAGTGGTGATCATGGCAACCCAGGAAACCATGCTGAGGACAACTCTATCCTTGGCTAGCCAAAGCCAAGGTAGAAGAAAAGTGATTTACCGGAAAAGACGATCTTCCAAAGCACTCCAAGGAAAAAGATAAGTACAGCAAGTAAGCACACTGGAGCATGACGATAGGGCAATTCCAGGAAAAGCTATTGCCTCCACATTAAATGCTTCACAACTAACACTCTGGCCGTATTAATGTGGAAATGATACCTGAGCAGTGGCTTCTCAGACTCATAACTACTACCTAAGAGCTTTGGGAGGAGGTTGATGTGACAAAGACCAATAACAGCAGATCTGACCTGCACGTGTATGGTGGAAATGAAGGAGGAAAGTAGTATATAAGGAAGAAGGAGCTCTGAGAAAAGGGATCGGAGATTTTATTAGAGAAAACACTGTAGCAATCTGAACTAACTTTGTAACCATTGTTACTGTCACTCAAGAAATAATAAGTTGAAACTCCTCGGACTAGAGCCGAGGATTTAATTGCTTGCCCAAGTCCATATTTGTTTTACTTATTCATTCTTTAAATCATCTTCAACTATTGTTACACACATCAAAGCCCAGTTCTTCTACCCACTCTCTACAAATTTATTGTATTGGGCTTGCTGGGCTTGAATTCACTTATCTCTTAGAAAAAGTGCTCAAACCCAGTCCCTACAATTGGCGCCATCTGTGGGAAGAAACTTGTGTATCCGTGAGTGCAACAGTTAGATATGGTAGGATCAGGTCCACACCAAGAAAACCGACGCCAAGCAGGTCCCCAATGGATGGAACCCATAGGATCCCAGTGACAGGGTAATTTTCCTGGCCCTGAACATGAACAAAATTAGGAGAATGAAAGGAATCGAAAGGGGAGTGTGCATACCACCCAGACGAGCTAAAGCCACTCCCAAGTGGACAGTCGCGTATCCCAGAGACAAAACAATAACCAAGCCATGCAGCAAGAGATAGATGACTTGAAAAAGAAACTGCGCCATGCACAAATAAGTAGTGCCTTTTGTACAAATACTCCAAACAAATTAATAAATTTCTCTTTAACTATTGAACCTCCACAACCTTAACCATTTTCACTCAATACCATCCCCAAACATGGTTTTGTTTTAACCTCCCTCAGTCAATTGTCTACAGAAGAGGAAATCTGAAGATTTCATAGTTCATACTATTACTATCATTTTCTAGAATAAGGACAGATTGGCATGTCTACAAGGCAATTCTAGCCTTTCTTACCTAAAAAAAAAAAAAAAATTCTTCAAGATTTCCCATGCACTTTAACATTGGTAGGTCCCATTAATCATTAGTCAATATGTTGATATGATTATAGTACAAAGTAAAACAATAAATTTTCTCCAATGTAGAGATGGCTTTATCCCAAAGGGAGGGAGGCATGAAGCAACCAAAGCGCCAAACTAATTATTATTTGTTTCACTATTGCTGTATGATATAAAAATAAATAAAATTACTAATGAAGGCATTCTTACTTTATAACTATTATCCTATGTTCCCTCAAATGAATAAAGTTTCAAGAACCCCTAGTAACACTCAAATAATGGTAAGTGCAAACAGGACAGGAATCAAAATTAGTAAGGGTTGACGCAAACTTCATCTAGCATTTTGACAAAAGGAAACTAAATGATATGAAAGTGAAACAGAAAGTATCTTAAACTAATTGATATTGCATAGGTCTGACAACTCAATCCATAGTTGTTTTAAAACAATAGTTTAACTTGCAAGCACCCATGACGTGTTTTAAGACTAAATTTGATCAGCTAATTACAACTGGATTACTTTTGTAAAACTAAAACTTATTCAAGATATAATTTGGTCCAGAACCTAATCACTAAGCATTTAAGAATTTTGGGGCTGGTTTGGGGGAGAGGAAGATACCTATTGACGGTTTGATATTTAGGCTATATTTGAATTGGAATACTAGTTTTTATGATTGGAAAACTTCGAATAATGGTTGGAACATAGTATAGCTAACTAGTACAAGAAATAAGATCTATGAATCTAGTCTCAAACTAGGACTCTTGAGTATCCACCTAAGAGGGCAGTATAATACACCCAATGGCTAGTCAAATGGTTTAGCAACAACATGCATGCAGAAGAAAATTGCAACAAAAGATCGAATAGTAAAAGGAATAAACAATCTTGGGCACATAAATGAAAAGAAATACCATCTCGTAAGAAGTATAGAATTTTACTCAAAGCAAATATACCACTCACATAATGACTAGTGATAGGTTAAAATATAAAAGTTGTATTTGTTCTCTTGAGAAACTAAATAACCTTCACCCATATTTTGGCAGCAGCTCTCGAATATTTTCATCTACTTGATTAGACAACAGCAAGTCAATAAACACGGTTGCAGTGGTCGCATTTGCTGAAAAACCCTTATCAACCATTATTTTGAGATATTTTGTTGCGTTTGATGTCTCATTATGTTGCAATAACCCTTGAATTATTGTGTTATACGTGCACTCATTAGGTGAACAACCGTTGCTATCTATTTTCTCAAGCAGCTCACTCGCTTCATCAACTAGTCCATTCTTGCAAAATCCTTTGATCATTATATTGTAAGTCTGGACATTAGGTTGCAATCCTTTTGCAGGAAGACCACTAAAGATTTCTCTTGCAGTCATAAGTTCCTCAACATTGCAGAAACCATCAATCAAGATGTTATATATCACATTATCACAGTCCAGCCTTTTGTCTTCCATCTCCTTAAACAATGCCATTGCCTCAGCAATTCGTCTATTCTTAAAAAAGCCATCTAACAAGATGGCATAGGTTTGGGGATCTGGAAGTTGGCCACAAGCTCGCATTGTATTGAATAGCTCTAGTGCAATCTGGACTCTTTCCACTTGACATAACCCACCTAAAAGAGTGTTGTAAGTCACTACATCAGGAATCATTCCCTTGTTGGACATTTCATGAAACAAATGCATTGCCTCATCAATTTTTTTACTTTTACAATATCCATTGATCAATATGTTATAGCTAAACACATCGGGTGAACAACCCTTCTCAACCATCATATTAAATGTGTTAAGTACCTCATCCATTTGGTTTAGCAAACAATAACCATCAATCAAAAAATTGTAAGTGACTTGGTCAAGATCAATGCCTCTTTGAATCATCACTTCAAAAACTTTTTTTGCCTCACTCAACATCCCTTCCTTGCATAGTGTGTCCACCAGTATGTTGAAGCTTCGCACATTTTGCATGATCTTCCTTTGTCCCATCTCATTCAACAAGGTAGTAGCGAAAGTCCAAGTTCACCAAATTAGGGTCGGACCTAGTTGGATGGATCCCTTAGTTCTATTTCTCAAAGAAGGTGTTTTGCCTCACAAGAAGGGGAAGGCAAAAAAAATACGGAGGAAAGCTCCTCGCTTCTGGTTATCCAAGAAGCAAAAGTTGTACAAATGCTCCTTCTCTAGACCATACTTGCTTTGTGTTCATCCCGAGGCCATAAAGCCACTTTTGGAGGCGGTCTCCTTCCAGTTCTGACATATCCTCTAATGATGAAGAAGACGGCAATTACAGGCAGAGATCAAGAACTCCTCCAAGCAAGACCTTCTCTTATGAAGATGAGCACCATCATAGACAAAAACACAAGGGCCCATCTAGTAGGGGCCTGGGTAATGATGTCATGAGCAAGGCTCTAGATCAGATCTCTAAGTCACCCTTCACGTACAAGATAAAAGGGGCTAGGCTACTTTGGCGATTCCATCAACCTACGTTCACCATTTATAATGGTCGAATGGACCCCATAAAGCATGTGAGCCAGTTTAATCAAAGAATGGTTGTCCACTCCAAGAACGAAGCTTTGATGTGCAAGGTTTTCTCGTCCAGCCTAGGACCTATAGCGATGAGGTGGTTTAACGGCTTGAAAACAAACTCCATAGATTCTTATAAGCAGCTCACCCAAGCCTTTTGCTCTCGCTTCATTATGAACAGCAGGGTTCCTCGGTCTCTGAGTTCTTTGTTGTCATTATCCATGCGTGAGGGAGAAACTCTAAAAGCATACTCGGATAGATATTGGGAAATGTATAATGAGATGGACGGCAACTTTGATGACATCACCATCAACACTTTTAAAAGCAGTCTCCCAACCGAGCACGGCTTGAGGAAATCATTGACTAGCAAGCCTGTCACCAGTGTACATCAACTTATGGACCAGATTGACAAATACAAAAGAGTGGAAAAGGACCAGCTGCAAGGGAAAGGAAAGGAGAAGGTTATCCCTTAAAAGAGTAGGGATTTCAGGTCGGACCAATACAACAATGACCGTCCGAGGAGAGATTTCGCAGGGCAATCTAGATCAACCAACACGCAGACAGTTAACGCCATATTCAGAGAACCGGTACATCAGGTTTTAGAGAAAATTAAGAATGAGCCATTCTTCGAGTGGCCAAATAAGATGGCTGGAGACTCCATGAAGCACAATCAGAGTCTGTATTGTCGGTACCACAAGGACCACGGACATACTACAGAAGATTGCAGGAACCTTTGGAACCACCTGGATAAGCTGGTCTGAAAAAGGAAACTGAGGCACCTTTTGCATCCTTCCAGTGGTTATCAAGGCCAGGCAAACTAGGAGCTTCGGAGAGACACTTCCTTAAGACCACCCATAGGAACGATAAACTTAATCTTTACTACTCCGAGAAAGATGGGCTCATGCCCTTCTAGGGTGATGTCTGTAGCTCAGCTACCTACCGATGACTCTAGCCCAGAGCCGAAAAGACCTAAAGTGTATCTTCATCTGGTCTTGAATTTCTCCGAGGAAGACAAAATTGGAACCATCTAACCCCACGACAATGCATTGGTAATCACTCTTCGGATTGGGGGGCTATGACGTGAAAAGGGTAATGGTAAATGATGGTAGTGGAGCCGAGATCATGTACCCTAATCTCTATAAGGGGCTGAAGTTGAGACCAGAAAATTTGACGCCCTACAGCTCCCCCTTGATGAGTTTTGATGAGAAGATTGCCATGCCAAAAGGCCAGATTAGACTACCTATGCATACCGGCTCGGAGATAGTGGAGGTCGACTTAATTATGGTGCATACTTACTCCCTTTACACTGCCATCGTGGCCAGACCTTGGCTTCATACCCTAAGAGTCGTTGCCTCCACCCTGCATTAGAAGGTGAAGTTCCCTTCCGAAGGTCGAGTCTTGGAAATTCGAGGTTGCCAGGCTACAGTAAGAGAGTGCCTGGTGGCCACCATCTCACATCGGCCCAGAGCAGAGTCCTCAGCCTTTGTTGAAGAAAGCTCATAGCAATCAAAGACCTCGACATCGCCTATTAATGCACCAGCCGAGGAAGCAAAATGTGAGGATTTAGAAAAAGTGATCATTGGCAATGACCCGGAGAGGTTCTTTCAGGTGGGATCTCAACTGCCCCTTGGGGAAAAGGAGGGATTGATAGGGTTCCTTAGAAAAAATGTTGATGTGTTCGTATGGGACACTTATGATGCCCTAGGAATTGATCTGAACTTCATATGTCACCACTTAAATGTAAATCCATCAGCCACTCCCAAAAAACAACCACCTCGGCGCCCATCCAAGGAGCACACCGAAGCTATCAAAGACGAGGTGAGAAAGCTCAAGCAAGTAGGGGCTATCAAGAAGGTGTTCTACTCTGAGTGGTTGGCTAACACTGTGATTGTAAAGAAGAAGAGTGGGAAGTAGCGAGTTTGTGTGGACTTCATAGACTTAAATAAGGCGTGTCCAAAAGACCCGTTCCCCATGCCTCGAATAGACAAGTTAGTGGATGCAACTGCAGGCCATCCTCGGATGAGCTTCTTAGATGCCTTTCAAGGTTATCATCAAATACCACTAGCCTTGGGTAATCAAGAAAAAACAGCATTCGTAACTCCTATTGGAAATTACCACTACAAAGTGATACCCTTTGGTTTGAAGAATGTAGTGTCTACCTACCAAAAGATGATGACTAGAATGTTTGAGCCACAATTGGGCAAGAGTATTAAAGTCTACATAGACGACATAGTAGTAAAGAGTAAAGTGGTGTCCGAGCATGTGGGAAACCTTAAAGTCATTTTTGACATCTTAAGGAAACACAAACTGCGTCTCAATGCCTCTAAGTGCTCATTTGGTGTCGGGTTTGGCAAATTTTTGGGATATATAGTAATTCATAGGGGAATTGAGGTGAGCCCAGGTCAGATCAAAGCAATTCACAATCTGCAACCTCCTCGGAACCTCAAAGAAGTCTAGAAACTCACTAGAATGATCTCAGCCTTGAATCGGTTTATTTCCAGATCTACAAATAGGTGCCGACCTTTTTACCTCTTGATGAACAAATGGAAAGGATTTTAGTGGTCCGAGAACTATGCTTTGACCTTCCAGCAACTTAAGGAATACCTATCACAGCCACCCATCATGTCTAGCCTTGAGGCCGACAAGGTTTTGTTCGCCTACATTGCAGTGGCCCCTCATGCTGTAAGCTTGGTGTTGATAAGAATTGATGGTGGCATACAACGACTAGTCTATTATGTGAGTAAATCATTACATGAGACCTAGGTGCATTATTTACCATTAGAGAAGGAAATTTTGGCAGTAGTGCATGCCACACGAAAACTCTATCATTACTTCCAAGCGCACACAGTTGTTGTTCTAACTCAACTTCCACTTAAGTCTGTACTCTGAAATACCAATTACACGGGAAGAATTGCCATGTGGAGCACAGTTCTAAGGGCTTTCGATATCAAATACATGCCTCAGACCTCTGTCAAGGACCAGATCCTCGCTAATTTAATACTCGAATTTGCCAAACCCCCAATAGAAATGGTAGCAGAGGAGCAAAACATGGATGGAAAATCGGTTGGCACAATCTCCGTACAAGGACCCTCATGCTGGAAAGTGTATGTTGATGGTGCAGCAAACCAAAAGGGGTCTGGGGTGGGGCTAGTTCTAATATCTCCTTAGAAGATCACTATAGAGAAATCATTGAAACTAGGGTTCTCGGCCACAAACAATAAAGTCGAATTTAAGGCTTTATTGCAACGAATGACCATGGTATAGAAAATGGGGGGAAAGGTAGTGGAAGTGTTCTCGGACTCGAGATTAGTTGTGGGCCAAGTGAAATGGGAGCTAGAGGCTAGAGATGTGAGAATGCAGGAGTACTTGAGTTAGGTCAAGCGCTTGCAATCGGATTTTGAATTCTTCGACTTGTCACACGTCTCTAGGAGTGGAAACACGCACGCAGATTCATTGGCCACTCTTGTCACCTCTTCGACACAGGATTTACCTCGAGTCATCCTTGTTGAGGACTTGTGCAGAGCAGATGGGGTCAAGAAGGACATGGTTCAGATCCATCAAGTCAGAGTGGGTCCGAGCTGGATGGATCCTATAGTGAGTTTTCTTAAAGATGATACACTACCTGAAGAGAAATCAGAAGCTGAGAAAATACGAAGAAAAGCTCCTCGGTTCTAGCTATCTGAGGATCACAAATTGTACAAGCGCTCCTATTCTGGGCTGTATTTGCTATGTATACATCCTAAAGCATCATAATTAATGCTCGAGGAGTTACATGAAAGAATTTGTGGGAGTCACATAGGAGGAAGATCTCTGTCTCATAGAGCCATCATTCAAGGATATTGGTGGCCGGGTATACAAAAGCAAGCCCAAGAATATGTCAAGAAATGTGATCAATGCCAAAGGTTTGCCCCAAACATTCACCAACCGGGAGGGGTCCTCAATCCCCTCTCCAGTCCTTGGTCGTTTACTCAGTAAGGCTGGGATATTGTAGGCCCTTTTCCCTAAAGCGGCAGGAAATAAGAGATACCTATTGGTCGGCACAGACTATTTCACCAAATGGGTCGAAGCCAAGCCCCCGCTAACATCAGAGATGTGGATGCTGAGAAGTTTATCTGGAAGAGTATCGTTACTCGATTTGGGGTCCCTCATACCCTCATCTCGGATAACGGCCTTCAATTTGATAGCAAGACTTTCAGAAGATACTATTGTGACCTGGGAATTACAAATAGGTATTCCACTCCGGCCTACCCCCAAGGAAATGAACAAACTGAGGTTGTTAATAAAGTCATAGTTAATAGACTAAAAAAAAAGGTCGGATGATGCGAAGGGAAGATGGGTGGAAGCACTGCCACATGTCCTGTGGACATATCGAACTACACCGCATCGGTTAACAGGAGAGACTCCCTTTTCCATAACTTATGGGGCCAAGGCTATCATCCCCTTAGAGACTAGCTTCCCAACGCTGAGAACTAGTTCTCACTCCGAGCAACAACAATGAACTACTAGGAAAGAGTTTGGATTTAATTGAAGAGAGAAGAGAAAAGGCAATGATCCAACTAGCCTATTACTACCAGAAACTAAAGCAAGGATATGATGCCAGTGTGAAGCTACGACCATTAGCACTAGGAGACTTGGTGCTGAGAAACGTTTTAGGTAGTGCCAAGAACCCGTATTGGGGAAAGCTAAGGCCCAACTGGAAATGACCATATCGTATCACTTCGACAGCAGGAATAGGTGCATATTATTTAGAAGACTTGGATGAGAAAGCTGTACTCCACCCATGGAATGTAAATAACCTAAGAAGGTATTATTATTAATGAAAGAAATTTTGTTTGCACTCTGATTTATTGTAATTACATGTCATACGGTTCACTACTAGCTAAGTATTAGACAGAGCCAAGGTCTTGCATGACTCCTCGGACCACAAACTTTGGGGAAACTAATAATTTCTGACAACTATCTAAGTATTAAACAGAACCAAGGTCATGCATGGATCCTCGAACCACAAACCTTGGGGAAACTAATAACTTCTAGCAACTATCTAAGTATTAGACAGAACCAAAGTTTTGCATGGATCCTCGAACCACAAACCTTGGGGAAACTAATAACTTCTGGCAACTATCTAAGTATTAGACAGAACCAAGGTCTTGCATGGCTCCTCGAACCACAAACCTTGGGGAAACTAATAACTTCTAGCAACTATCTAAGTGTTAAACAAAACCAAGGTATTGCGTAGATCCTCGGACCATAAACCTTGAGGAAATTAACTACTTTAGACATTTATCTAAGTGATAAACAGGACCCTAAATGGAGCCTATCTCCTTAGATCACCCGCTCTGTCCTTTTTGACAAAGATGTAAACAAATGTCCGTCCATGAGCATCACTTAAAGCATTTCAAAGTACACTAGGCTTATCTTTCCTTTATAGTCAATACTATAGTGTCTCCTTGAGGTCAGTAAGTTTATAAAAAATGTACCTTTGCATGTCCTACCATAATGTACGAACCTAGAAGTTGGAGGTTTATTTTTATAAGTACTGTGAACTTAGCATCTTTAGCCCATTGTTGTAACCAATTCAAAAGGTATGGGATCTACATTATAAACTTAAATTCTTTTGTGGCCCACCCAATAGAAGGCAAATTGCATTACTAAGATTACTTAATTATCAATTAAAGCTAAAGTTGAAATTTACATTGTAGACTTAGTATTTTTTGATTGTCCATTTAATGAAAGATGAGTCACACTTCTAGGATTACTCAAATGTTGGTAAAAACACGAATCATATAAGCAAAGGGTCTTATCATTGAAAGAAGTGCACACATTTCATTACAAAAAAGGCAGTTTCATTACAAAAAATTCAAATACGCCTAAAAAAAAAAAAAAAAAAGAGAAAACAACAGCAGCAACACAAATAAACAGAAACAACCTATTTCTTTAGCTTTATAGTCAACTTGTCCTTGGAAGGCTGCTGCTGAGAAACTGTGTCAGAGGCTTTAAAATCCTGGCTTAGAGGAACGACTTTGAGGGGCACAGCAAGTAAGGCCAAGACTAACTCCATTTTTTTAAGGGCCTCCTTCTCGGCAAGAGGAGCTTGAGGGTCAGCTGGAGGCTTCATCACATCCTGGGGTACTTCCTGGTTAATGGTTTTCTCTTTTTCTAACACCCCAGGATGCTCAGTCTCCTCAGCAGGCTTGTCAAGGGGAGTAGGAGCGTTGGTGGCACTGTCTTGACCTGCCTCTGTCGCTCTGGGGCCAGTATCGGCTTCAGAACTAGCAGGAGCAGACTCTTGGAGAGCAAGGGAGTAATACACGTTCTTTGCTCTCGTAAGTTCAGATGAAGCCTCAACCCCAGCTTGGTTGAGGGCTTTGACCCAAACTTGGAAGCAGTAGAGCCTGCATACCCCTAGAACTTGGGCTTTGAGATTAGTCTCAATCTCAGCCACCCCTATCTCATAAGCTTCCTGCTCGACCCGCTCTTTAGTCTCCTTTACCTACTCCCTAGCTTTCTTTGCCTCCGCCCGAGCTTTCACTGCCTCGTCTCTAGCCTTCTCTATAGTGTCCTTAGCTTTCTCTGCACCTTCCAATTTTTTCTTTAAGGACTCAATCTGCCCTTTGGCAGTAGCCAATTGGTCCTCGGCTTTGTGAATGAGTAGCTTTTGGTCTTCGGCTTGCTTCTGAGCGCCCTCTAAAGTCGAATCCGCAGTCCTCCTTGCCTTCTCCTCGTCCTTTAGCTTGTTTCTCAGGTCCTGGGTAGACTGGTCGGCAATGTTAAAGGTTTCGACAGCCGTAACACTCCTATTCCTCTCATCTTCTAGTTGTCTGCTGTAGCTATTGGCCCATCTCCTCTACCCTCTACGTGACTTGAACAGCCTAAAAAAGATAAAAAATTCAAGGTAAACAGAGAACAAAGGCTAAAAAAAAATGAAGCTAACTAACTAAACTAAGTAAGTTGGAAACCTTACCTTGCCCAAGTACCTCTTGAGGCTAAGGAAAACCTTTTGCCTCCTAAAGGATCACAGCTCGGCCATGTCTGAGGGTAGTAACAGGGCCCTCTCCAAAGCATCGAACACATGGCTGCCGGTGCCTCCCTAGAAGTCCTTAATGGAAGCATTGTCCATCTGGGGGGCCCCATTGAGCATTGAAGCTGGGAGCCAGGCCTGGGGCTCAGGCAGAGGATCGACCCTTTTCTTAGATCCCTTGTGCCCAACTTTCTTTTGCTTGGCAGCTCGCTGGGCCTCCTCTTTCGGTGTAGGGCGAGATTTCTCAACCTCCATCACCTCCTTGCCTTTTGACTCCCATTTTCGTTTGAGGTCGGAAGGCTCGGGTCTCGGTGGTAGGGTTGGCTTAGGAGGAGGAGGAAGAAGTTTGGATAGAGCAGGAGGGAGCTTGCTCTGAGAATGGGTAGGTGGTTTGTTCTGAGCTGCTCTACCTTGTGTCTCCTTCCCCGGCTGGGACTCTATCAAGTCTGGCAAGTTTGTTTTTTTGTCTCCTCTGCATACCCATATATTCTTCAAAAGGAGTTTCTGCCGAGGGGAAGTTTGCTTCAGTATAGTTTGGGCTGCCGAGATCACCAGAAGGGGCCTCAAACGACTGAGCTCGGTTGAACACCTAAAATTCGTCCTCGGGCAAACCTAACTCAATGCCTTCTTCTTCTTTTTCTGTTTTTTCTTCCTCTTCCTTTAACTCGGGATGGGAAGAAGAAGAACCAACCAAGGGTACGCCCTCCAGAAGTGAAGCACCCTCAGGGAGCAAGAAACCCTCAACTGCGATACTGATCCTATGGAGACGTGGATCGCGAGCCTTGATGACACACTTTGGGGCTTGGAAAGTGCTAGAGATTGGCGTATATCCCAATATCAGGTAAGCCGCCTTGAGCTGATTGTCACCCTCCTTCACAAACACCTCGGCCTTGAGGATGTTGTCTAAGCACTCCCTGTTAACCAAACTGAAGTTTGGTTCAATGGCACGTCTGTCTGTAGAACCATGAAAAGCAAAAGGTTAGCAGCCTAACAACATAAATCACGATAAGGCAGTCAACAAGTCCTACTCCTATCCCTAGAGCCCCACCTGGTCGCCCCTCTTCCGTCAGGCAAGGGACGCCATCAAAAAATCTTTGTTTAGCCCCTTGCTAGACTCAGGAAGGCACTGTATGAGCCTGATTTCAGGCTACCTTGTTTTCAGGTAGTACCCCTTCCCTTTCAGGTGGTGAAGGTTGTAGACCCAATTCACATCATGATGGGTCAACTGTAGCCCCATTTTCTCGTTTAATGCGTCTACACACCCTAATATTCTGAAGACGTTTGGGACGCATTGAGTGGGGGCTAGCCTAACAAACCTTAGGTAATCCCTCATCACCGGCCCCATAGGGATTCTCACGCCACCTTCTATGAAGGCGATCATGGGAATCACCACCTCACCCTCTTGCCTTCGAAAATGCCATTCGCCCTTCTTACAATATCTCAGGCCCACGTTGGGTGGAATCTTATAGTCAGCCTTAAATTTTTCCATCCATTCTTTGGACTCTACCAAACTCTTAAATCTACACATCCCTAGGAAAAGTTCAGAGAAGCTAAAGAAAGTCTGGAAAAAGAGGCGAAGGAAGAAAGACACAGAGAAAGGAAAGTAAAGAAAATTTGAAAAGTTTGGAAAAAACTTACAAGGATGAGGAAAGTGTCCTCAGACAGGCTTTTGAAGAGACACGAGTGAGTGAGAAAGATTGGCAGATTCAACGTATGTGCGCAGGAGCTCTTGGATGCAAAGGTAAATTGGGCAAATTGATTTAAATGGGTATTTATACCCAAATCGAAGTAGCAGCGGGAGTTTTCCCATTCATGGGTTATTAAAAAAAAAAAAATCACCACCGTTGGATCGCCATCACGCCATAGAACATGGGGGGGCAACCAGCAGCAGGAATTTAATGAGGGCGCGCTCTAGATGCCGAAGCGTCAGGAACATGCCTTATGCAGTTAAAAAGGCACTGATGCTGGTAGAAGACAAGACGTGATAAGCCTAAGGTACGCCCAAGGAAATCAAAATCCTCCTTTCTGTTTAAGGTGCCAAACAGAAGAATTTTGAGGGGCTATTGTGGGATCATAGAGCCCAGTGATATACATCCACCTTTTGTATAGGGCCTGAGGCCCATGCCGAGGCCCATAATCGCATATGAAGAAGACAGTGATGATCATGGTAACCTAGGAAACCGTGCCAAGGACAACTTTGTCCTCGGCTAGCCAAAGCCAAGGTAGAAGAAAAGTGATTTACTTGCAAAGACAATCTTCCAAAGCATTCCAAGGAAAAAGATAAGTACAACAAGTAAGCACACTAGAGCATGGTGGTAGGGCAATTCCAGGAAAAACTGTTGCCTCCACATTAAATGCTCCACAACTAATATTCTGGCCACATTAATGTGGAAATGATACCTGAGCAGTGACTTTTCAGACTCACAGCTACTACCTAGGAGCTTTGGGAGGAGATTGGTGTGACAAAGACCAACAACAGCAGATCTGACCTGCACGTGTATGGTGGAGATGAAGAAGGAAAGTAGTATATAAGGAAGAAAAAGTTCTGAGAAAAGGGATCGGAGATTTTACTAGAGAAAACACTATAGTAATATTAACTAACTTTGTAACCATTGTCACTATCACTCAAGAAATAATAAGTTGAAACTCCTCGAACTAGAGTCGAGGATTTAATTGCTTGCCCAAGTCCATATTTGTTTTACTTATTCATTCTTTAAATCATCTTCAACTGTTGTTACACTCATCAAAGCCCAGTTCTTCTACCCACTTTCTACAAATTTATTGTATTGGGCTTGTGGGGCTTGAATTCGCTTATCTCTTAGGAAAAGTGCTCAAACCCAGTCCCTACAATATATATATATATATATATATATATTAGATGTCATCAATGTATAAATTATCAAATTAATAGAGATATATACTGTTTTTTGGAATAGATAGAGATTATCAAATTATTGAAGATATATACTGTTCCTTGGGATAGATTTATATTAATCACCTCTTGAAAATTTTGGATTGTGTTTATCCCTTAATAATCAAGTTTTGTAGCTTGATATTTTGATAAAATAATATTAATTTAATAATATTAAAATTTTGAAAATTTAGATGATAAATATTATCTAAATTAAATTTTTGTATGTTAAATATTATCCTCTAATTTAATAAATATATCCTAACAAATAAAAAAATAATGTTAATTAGATAATAAATATTATCTAAATTAAATTTTTGTATGTTAAGTATTATTCCTTAATTTAAGGAATATATCCTAACAAATAAAAAAATAATGTTAATCTAATTTTATTTAATGATAAGAATGAATTAGAGTCCTGGTAGTATATTATTCATTTTTAGTTCTTTAAAAATCTAAAAATTTAATAAAATTTCTACAATTTGGTGAAGTCACGTGGCGCAATCACGACGTCTAAGCCCAACTTTTATTATATATAATATGATTTACTTTTTTTTTATCACATACAGTCGATCACATCAAAGTTATGAGTGGAAAAGTTATGTTCATAAATTTTCTCAAACTCAACAAGTCCAGGCCTCAAATCTATATATATATATATATATAAAACCAAAACCTCTGAAACTCCCACAATTTTTTTAGTCACCACTATTTTTTTTCTTTTTATTTTAGATTCTTTTTATTCTAGGTTTTATATCTTATATATTTATTATTTCTCTTTAACGTGTAATTATCTTTTCAATGTTACAATAGTTTTAGTTTAAGTAAAACTCTATTACATATATTTTGTTGACCTCTCTACAGCTTATCACATCATTATTATTAAAGAAATGATATGTTTATAATATTTTTACAACAAATCCTAAGTGGCAGGTTGTTACTAGTTGTTATTCTTGGGACAAAAAAGTAATCTTAGTTTAGCTTTAAATTTGAACCAATAACAACTAAGCACCTGTGATTTGTTGTAAAAATGTTGTAGACGTAGCATCTCTCTTATTATTATTTATATATAATATAAAATTGAAGATTAAAAATTAATTATAATTTTTTAAGATACCTCACGTTAGAATTAAAAAAATGACTCACTTTAGGTTTCAAAAAAAAAAAAAAAAAAAACTTTAGGATTTAAGAAAAAGAGAGAGAGACTCCTGGTAGGACTCTCTCTTCTCTCCTTAAAACCCTAGCAATTACCATCTCAAAACCCTAAAATTAAATTCACTTTAAGATTAAAAAAACAACAAGAAGAGAGACTCACGTAAAAAAAAAAAAAGACGTAGTTTCTTTCTTTTTTATATGCTTTCATATGTGCTTGAGATTTTCATTCTATCTTATTCTTTTATTATGATTAGAATTAATTTTCTTTTGAGTATTTGAGTTAATCTCTATATTTTGACAGTGTTTTTGTGGGTTTAGTTTTTGGATTGAAATTTCTAATAATTATTTTATATTGTATATGGCAGATGAAGCATCTCTATTTTTTGGAGAAAAATCAAATCTGCAACCTATGTCTCCCAGCCTAAGGAGTGGTAAATTTTTATTTGGTATATCATATATGAATTTTTTTATTTTAATTCTTTACCTTATATGTTTTTACTTTATTGAGAATTTTTATTTGGGTTCATGTAATTTTTTGTTTTCTTAATTAAAGCTATGATTTTTGGTTGATTGAATATTTGTTTGGATTAATTTCAATTAATTATTTGTTTGGATTCAACTTAAAAGACAATAGAATTAGGTGTTATAATTTTGAGTAGTGGTACCCTCATGCAAGTCCCAGAGGCATATAAAGCATGAGGGGAGCGCTCTTCTAACCGATGTGGGACAACAGGCTTGGGGCTGAGACTATGAAACCCTCCTTGCTTGCCTGCACTCGGGGTGAAGGCAAAAACCGCACCGCGTCTGGCTTCGCGGTAGGACAACAATTAGATGTGGGGTGGAACAAATTCTTACCTTACAAAAAGCGCTTTTTGGGGTTAGGATGAGCCTTAGCTTGCCTCTACCCCATCTGATTGTTGCCCTACCGCGGAGCCAGATGCGATGCGGTTTTTGCCTTCGTCCCGAGTGCAGGCAAGTAAGGAGGGTTTCATAGTCTCAGCCCCAAGCCTGTTGTCCCACATCGGTTAGAAGCGCGCCCCCCTCATGCTTTATAAGCCTCTGGGACTTGCATGAGTGTACCACTACTAGGCCTCAGAGGCTTAGTAGTGGTACACTCATGCAAGTCCTAGAGGCCTATAAAGCATGAGGGGGGCGCTCTTCTAACCGATGTGGGACAACAGGCTTGGAGCTGAGATTATAAAACCCTCCTTGCTTGTCTGTACTCGGGGCGAAGGCAAAAACCGCACCGCGTCTGGCTCCGCGGTAGGACAACAACTAGATGTGTGGTGGAACAAATTCTTACCTTACAGTTATTACTATGACTAAGTAAGATTTGTTTATATCTTTGTAGTTTATATTAGTTTTGAGTGTGTGTATATATATAACTTTTGGGAATTTTGCTTTATTAATTTAGGAATTGTAAATTACTTTGTAGGTTTCAGTAACTATGCAAGACAATATAAGCACATATATATGGTATAAAATTTTATAAAAATCTCTCTTACAACCTAATAACATTCTATGTTAGACAACACTTCTAAACTATAGAAAAGCATTAAAGTTAAATATTTCTTCCCATTGCATTTTATTTAATTATGACAGATCTAATTTTTCTTAAAATGCTAACTAGCAACTGTAATATGCATATTATTGACCTAATTTTTTATTTCTAAATTTCTTAGATTTTATTATATAAATAATTTTTCTGTACATCACTAATTTTCTCTATTAGCAAGCCTGATTTCCGAAGTCCAGTCACTAAAGCACCGAACGCCTCTCTCAAGACAATTCACCAAACTTTTTTGGGCCCAAATCTTTCCAAAAAAAAAAAAAATACCAAAGGCTTTGTAACCGGATCGCTTTAAGGGCAGGCTAGCCCATAGGACATCGGTGGATCTTCTACAAAGAGTCCAGTCACCTCTCTCAAGACTTTGGTAGTATCATCATTTAGGAGAAACAAGAATGTGGACCTAAGGCCTGTACGAGGCCCACGTACTTGCGGAAATTACTACTATCTTTTCCAAACAAGGTGGTTTCGATTGGTTTATCAGATTGCTAATTAAACCGAACCTAGTTATACTTATATTTTTGGAGAAACTACATTATTGGTCTCTGAAGTTTATCTTATGAGCACAATTAGTTTCTTAAGTTTCAATATTGGTCCCTTAAGTTTTAAAAATGAATAGTATTAGTCCTTCTGTTAGATGCTGTTAGTAATATTGCTTAAGTGGCTAACGGAAAAGTGATTAGTTATGTTTTTAATGATGTAGCATTTTTTTAATGAAAAAAGTGATTAGTCATATGATACTCTTTTAATAATGTAAGCATTTGCCACCATCTTAAAACTAGTATACAACTAAAGTACCATTGTACATGTTCTGTTTTTATGTGGGCTGCAAGGGCTGGTGGAAAGACTGATTATGTTCATATTTTGTATTGTTGGAAATACTTTGAAGAAGCAGTAACCAGAAGAGTAGCACCAAATTGCGTTCTCTGAACTGTTCATCTTAAAGTAATTGGTTTTTTTTTTTTTTGGTAGCAATACAAGTAACTTAAGTGCAAAGTACAAAAATTCTGTTATTTTCAATTTCCTCAACTTTCCCACCAAGTAAAACAACCCCAAAAAAATGCCAAACCTTCTTTTATGAGTTTATCACAAAATGGATTTAAACATAAACAATATGTCGTTCATCTCCTCCTGTGGTATGAATTCATAAAGGGTTCATCATTACTGAAATGCGGTTCTACTGTGTATAGATTTATTCTAAACTAAAAATTTCCAAGCTACACAACACATTGTACAAAATAATATGACAAATTCATAATTTCAAAAAAAAAGAAAAGAAGAGGAAAAATATTAACTTGTATACACTTAGTCACAAAAGTGTCCAACTTGACACAAACACAAACACAAAAAATTCATACATGGCCTTACATATTGCGCTTAACTGGGTTGCAGAGAGGAAAAAGCGTAATACCTAAGATGGGTTGGCCAGAGATGGGAGGAGGAAGGACCGGCAAGACTGTGCATGCGGCACTAATGAGGAGGTTACTGTGGCAGTGGCTTTCGCTTGGAGGAAGCGTGAGGCAGGAGGTCACCATTTTCAGTGGAGGGAGGTGGCATTGTAGCGGCATCTAGGACTAGGCCACCTTCTCTCTCTCGTGCATCTCAGAATCAGATGGGGAATGGTTGAATGGGGTTTTGACAGGGTCAGTTTGTTTCTTAGGTGTAAGATCATTTTTGTTAATTTTTTCATTAAGAGAATGCCATATCATTAAAAACATGACTAATCACTTTTCTGTTAGCCACCTAAGCAATATTACTAACGGCATCTAAAAGAAGGACTAATACTATTCATTTTTAAAACTTAAGGGACCAATAGTGCACACTTGAAACTTAAAGGACCAATTGCGCTCATAAGATAAACTTCAGGAACCATCAATATAGTTTTGCCTACATTTTTAGATATCCAAGTTCTCATGCATCACAATCGATCCTAATAATAATTTAGATGTTTGGGGGCATATTAAATTCTTTAAACCAAACACGGGCTAAGATTTTATATTTTATCAACCCGATTTCAGGAAGTTATGGGAGCTTGAGTGTGTAGGTCAAAGTTTTTTCTTCTTCTTAACAATATCAAATCACATTATATTGTCTAATCCCTTAGTTAATTAGGGATGGCAATGGGTCATGTTTAATGGGTTTTTGAACTCAATTCGAATCTAATAGTGAAGGTTTGGGATTTTCTAAATACATTGACACAAGTTATGATTTAAAATTTTAAACTTGTCTGGGTTTGGTTTTACGTGTTTGGCAATTGAATCCAACCAAATTATTAAAATAACTCTATTATTAATTTTATTTATTAAAAACAATTAGGCTTTTTATTATAAAAGTAAGTGTCTTTATTTCTCTATCAAAATATTGTTTAGTTTTATGTAAAAGTCATTATAACTGATTAAATTTAGAGACGTTCAATTTTAGGTTGACCTAAGCTAATATGACTCATTCAACTCAACTCATATGGTTGAGAGAGAGAGAGAGAGAGAGAGATATATATATATATATATATATATATATATTATTTAAGTACTGAAAACAGTGAGTAGAAAAGAAAGGAAAATTGGAGAACACTGAATTTAGAGAATACCTTATGAGGTGTTTTTAATTTTCGAGGAACATTGTTGAGTGACATTGTTAATTATCTTGGAAACTGTTAAACCCACATGATGTTGACAACACAATTGTGTAATAAGTACCAATTTAAGAGAAAAAAAGTACCCATTTAAGAGAGGGGGGGGGGGGGGGGGGGGGGGAACACACACACACACACACACAAGATTTGTATTCTACTACTCATGCCAAACACAAATTGTGATTTTTTAGTTTTGAAAATATATTATTAGAAATATGGTACCAAATACATTTTTTTTTTATACTTCAAACATGTGTTTTCACTAAAATTTTTTAGTTCACAGTTTTCCCTTCATTTTAAAAACCAATAAAATTGTTGGCAATAGGCTTCTGCTCTCAAATCATTGGGGACATGTTCTTGAGATGCTCTTGCATTGAATCACCACACTGCATCCTTCAACTTTAGTAGAAATTAGGTTAATGGGCTTTTTGAAACAAGTAGTGTCATTGAACTCTGGGAGGTCTAAGCTTTATCATTAAATCCTATAGGATTGATCAACTCATCACTATCAACATATATACTTAGAACCAATGTTATTAATTCTGTATAGGACCCGTTTCAGTTTGTCTAGTAGAATGAAATATTTCGGTACCGGTCTATTTCGGCGTACCGTTTCAGAGTATTTCAGAGTTTCCAAAAATATATATATATATATATATATATATGAACACACACTTATACAATCTATTACTTACAATTTATTGTGTAAGTATTGGGAAAATGTTATCAATATAACATTTTTTTTAATAATAATATTTAAAAAAATAAATTAATTAATATTAATATAAAGTTATAAACCATTATACACAATGAGGAAAATAAAAATAATACCTCTGACTGACGTCTGACATTTGCTTTTGGATTTTTTAACTTTCTTTGTCATTTTCAAAGTTATTCACGTGATGGGCTCAGAAAAGTTGAGATTTGAAATCAATAAAAGAGGATAGAATAGAACTAGACTCTAGAAGACACCAAGACACTTAAGACAATAGAAAATAAAAGAACAAAAAGACCAGTCCCACTAACTAGTGGATACAAAACGGAGAAAAAGAAGATAAAGAAGAAGAAGAAGATGAAGAAGTGGGCTGGGACGCTGGGTTCATTCAGGCAAATGGCGGGCCGGCGTCATTTGGACCTTACTTTTTTTTTTTTTTTTTTTTAAATAAATAAATAACAGGCCACATCCTATACTGGCCGAAATTTACATCTCGACCGAAATTGTCCGGAATGGCCCGAAACGGCCCGAAATCTGACCCGAGGTGGAACGTGGGGTATTCTAGTATCAGTTTGCATACTGGCATGAAAAATTCCAGCCGTTCCGGCCGGAACGAAATGATATCAATAACAATGCTCAGAACCAAGGTCACCATTCCATTATCCACCATGTTACCGCCTAGAAGATTGTCTTCTATTATCTAGTATTTTCTTAATCCAAAAATTTAAAATTTTCTCTTTTGTCATCAAAGATATCTCTATCATCAACTCCTTCATCACTAATGGAAAATAAGACAACCCTTGGCACTCCTTATTAATATCATCCTCACCCTCCATTAATTTCATTGAGAAAATCACTATGACCTTCAAGTCATTTGTTTCAACCTCCATTGGAACATTAATTAGAATTGAGGTTGGGGTAGAACTAATTATCTTATGAGCTTGCTCGGGCTCAAAAGATACAGGTTCTTGGGGTTGGGGCTCAGGTAGTAGTGATAAAGGAGGGTTGGCTATTTGGTTGGAGTATACATAATGGATTAACTCCTTAAGTCAAGATACACCCGAATTATCCTATGATCCTCAATTCTCTATCTTATTTATTATGGGTACAAATTGATTACTCTTAAAAAATAATATTCAAAAAATAAAAATAATAAAATTATCAAAATTCTCAAGAAAATAAGCTTGAAGATAAAACGGTTGTCGTTTAAGAGAGAACTTATTCATATGGTTGTAGCTTTGCTTATTTATATCTGGCATGTGAGAAGCACGTAATTACTAATTAGAGAAGTTAAAGATTCTAACAACTTCATTGCTCAGTCATTGTATATACGGAACAGAGTTGTATTGCTGAATGAATTACTTACAACCTTAGAGGAAATTTCCAATCGGTGTGCAGAATTTGATAAAATTCTATGGTAGGCATTACAAGCACAAGAAACAATGATATTGTTAATAGCATTCAGTGGTAAAGTGAAATTACAGAAGATATAACATTATTATTGGCTGGAATACATTATCTTCAAGGATGCTGAGACAACGTTTCAAACAACCAGCATCCAAATATTTTGTAGCAAACCCTATTAGGAACAAGAGGATATCACAAGCTACACAAAAGGACTAGTTCAGATACAATTCATACATGTATGCCAAACCAAAACACTCAGAGATTGAACTACACAAATTTTGAATCTATTTGGTGGAAGACCTAACGAAATCCCAGAGAGTGAATCCCAAGATTATAAAACCAACAACAGTTGCAGTGCCTCTCCAGAGATTGGAGAAATAGGTACTTTTCAAGTATCCGATATTACGGTTGCAACCATTTTGATAGTGGTTCCTAAGGTTTTTAGCAACATCACTGTAACAGGAATTCTCTTCTACAATTTCAAGGGCAATTTTGTTAACCATATTGGCAACTTCTTGATAGCTGCCTAGCGCATTGACAATAATCCCTTTGTCAACAAGCAACTCTACATCTTCGCTAGTGTTGATAAGATGATCCAATAGCACCATATAATTGCATAAGTAAGCTTCAAATGGATAATGACACTGCTCCAGAGCCATTATGTTTCTGAAAAGGTCTTCAGTTCTGTTATCTGCCACAAACTTTGGGAGATACAGTAATGATTGCATGGATTCCAAGCAAGGGAAACATTTCAAACATGGTAAGAAAATTAAGAGCCAACTGAAGCATTGACATTTTCTTAAGGGCTCCCACTTCTTGAATTTTATTTTATCAAACCTTCCCTCTTCAGTCTTTTCAAATCTCACTCCTGTCTCATACAGCTTTGTTGCACTACATACATAAGAAACAGGATTTCCAGGGTAGGTTTCGGGCTTTGATGGATAGTAGATGTATCTAATCAAATCAGTGAAATGTTTTACTCTCTTCTCAGGTAGTCTTTGCTCCTCCTGGGAAAATAAATATTTCCAGAAATATTTGCAGGCAAGGTTAAAAAAGGAATCATTCTCGTTTTTGATGGAAAACCTCTCATATAACTCGTCGAGAATAAAAAAAGGAATTTGATTCTCAAGTAATATTAAGTCTAGCATTATATGCCCTTTCAACCATCGGTTACTAACAGCACGTTCCATATTATTGTTCTCATTTTCTCCTCCAGCAGTAGCCCTAGCGAAATACTCAATGATAAAGATGGAATCTAATAGAACAATTTTCAAGATATTTTGGTCGCTGATCTCTAAGCTCGTATCATAACAATGGAGAATTTCTGGCGCCCTGTCTTCAATGATCCTTGCTACAGCCTGTGGCTCTGTCCCTGTCCATTGACAGAATTCCACGAAGTATCTCGATTTCAGCATTTCCATGTACCTTAATTCTTTTTTACCGTGGTGAAAAGGGCCTATTGAGATTAGCTTTGGAGTGTAGGCGTCTTTATTTACCAGGCGAAGTCGCTGGGGGACTCTGTAGATGCAACACTCGTCGGCCCACTCGGGTGGCTCCGGGACTTGTGTAGGAATGTCAATAATCAGGTCTTCCGATATATCATATGTAAGTGAAACAGCAGTAGTAGAAGTCGGCACCATCTTTAACTATCGTCAACTTCCGTTTTCCTAGTGACAGATCACAAAGAACATTCATTTAGACTTCTTTAAATGTATATTAATAGAATCATTAATTCCACCGCTTATTTCAAGAGGCACCAATTGCAATTTGCAATAGCTTCGACTTCGGGCTTATACAGGTCAAAAAACATTAATTTCTACAATAGTGACAAACTTTTGTGAGAGGAAAATATAATTATGAACTTTTTCCTTGTTGAAGTATAGCAATATTTTTTTTTTAATTTTTTTTTTTTTTTTTTTATTCACAAAAATTTATAAGCATAATCCTCCTCCAAAACATTGAAGACATTTGGGGCTAATAGTAAATGAAACAGGGCCTGCAAATTACAAGAGAGTGCCCATTTGGCAAGGGCATGAACACAGCTAAACACTAAGGAGAAATGTTTACCCTTGACATGTTTTCAATTAAAAATTTTTTTTGACAACATTCTATGTAGAGAGAAACGAAGCATTCTACATGACAAAATATATGGAATTGCCAAGAGTTTGATAAGAAAAATAATAATAATAATAATAATGGGGGAATAGAATTGATAACTACACTATATGCATCAAGAAATTCACCCTCCGGTGGCGAAAAGAATGATTTAGCCTCTGCTTGTTTTGGCATAAAATATATTACATTGGAAAATATTTCAACATAAAACATTTTCAAGGACTATTTATTTTCCTGCGTTTCATTTCATTCATGACAATGCTCCTAAAAATATTTTCTGAAGTTGCACATAAAACTACAGGAAAAAGGAGATCAATATCACAACACATCAAATTGAAATTTAAACTCATATATATATATATATATATAAACACATCACTATTTCGTCGAAAATCGAACCAAAAATTTCTTCAGTATTTTTGTATTTATACATATTGTCAATTCATTCCTAAAATATTTCAAATTAAAAAAAAATGTCAAAAAACTCAGTGGTAGAAGAGGTCATCAAAAGAACAAAGATTCAAGCCGATTGACTGATTGGCAAGAGTGTGGAGGAGTTGCACAATGATGGGCAAGAATTAAACCAGAAATTATGGTTTTGGGAGTGAAGATAAAACTATCACATTGATTTGCACCTTAAGAAAAATTCATAGCAATATGTATATGTGTGTATGTGTATAGTAGCCTAAGATTATTGTTCGAAATTTTTAAACAATGTAATTCTTATTGGCATTGAAATTATTGATAAAGCTAAATAACCAATTAAGCATCTTAAGGTCATTTTTAATCCGATCAAACTACAGATATGACGCATCATATTGGATGCCATTATTTTGGAGTTATCACTTGTAGACTACATATACAAGAAGATATAATATTAACAAAAAATAAATATAACAAAATCGATATAAGAAACCATAAAATATGTTAATAGAATTTGAATTCTATCAAATTGGACTACTATGGTAAAAAAAAAAAAAAAAAAAAAGACCAAAATCACTTGCGTACCTCACAACTAACTAGAAATTGAACTAAAAGAGAAAAAACATAATAAATCAATAGAAATTGAGCTAAAGTAGAAATGAAAGATGAAAAGAAATTTTTTGTAACAGTCAAGATTCGCTTAACTTCAAATGAGAAAAATCTTTGTTAAGAAAGATGGTGGAGCTAAAGAGAATGTGACTGTGTGGCGGCTAGAAGGTGGAAGACCGTAAGAGTTTTGGAAATGAATTATGATAAAGATATACACTACAAATTTTATTATATAATGCTTACAGACTAACACATTAGTTTGTAAACATTTTGGATGCATTTAGAAACAACTTATTTGCAATAATTTATTTGCATAGTGTTTAATAAAAGATATAGTTTTTGGTAAATTATATTTTAAAAGTATCACAAAAAGTTTAAAACTGGCTTATTTTCAAAAAACTAAAACTTTGATTATTTGCCCAAAAAAAAAAAAAGTAAATAAATAAATAAAATTGAGACAAAAAAAAGCAAAAAAGTTTTTCCCAAACACAAAATTGTAGTAAAATTTGTAATTTTTTAAACATTTTTCTGTTGAAAAAGTTGAATTTAACTTCTAAAAGACGTTAATAGTGAAAGTTATGGCTAAAAGTCAGTAAAATTAAGGGTGAAAGTTAGTCAAAGTTATGGGATAGAGCTAACAATTTGGGAGGATAATGGATTTGGGAGGGGAACAAAACCATGTCAAGATTTTATGTCATACCAAACACACCAAAACATTGAAAACACATTTTCAAGAAAATATTTTATGCCACGCCAAATACAGTTTTAATTTGTCCTTATTGAGAGAATACACAACATAAATTATTTCCCTCATAAACCATCCATTTTATCGCATAAATAGAACCCATAAACCATACACAACAGAATTTTTTAGTAGCAACTACTAGCAATTGGACAAGATATTACTAAATAACTAAGGTTACCGAACTAATTCATGATCTGATACGGTAAAACCCAGACATCTACTTTCCATTTAAAAAGATAAATATATAAAAATCATGCGCCCCCTAATACTTGTTAAAAGAAAATTAGTTGATTATAAGAACATTAAAATCCAAGCTTGCAAGGTATATTTTTTTTAACTAAAATCCCAAAGTATACGTTACAAATATGAACTCAATTAAATTGCGAAATTATAAATCTTTGGCTAACTTTATATTGAAGAACAAAAATAAAGTGAAAGGATGAAGAAAAGAACCTGCAGATTTTATTTGAAAGAAATTGCTTGTATACTTAATTCCAAGAAGCAACAAAATCTTCTAGAGATCACGTCTAATGAAGCAAGCTTTTTTTTTTTTTGGGTAAGAATCCTCTCTCCTGATAGCGCTAAAACTCACTCAAAAAAAATAAATAAATAAATAAACTTGTACACTTGATTGCTTTAGTTAAAACCCTCTTGCGCTCCAATTTATAGTGTGTTCCCTCTCTCTTAGAAAGAAAAAGCACAAAAGAAAACACGTCATAGCCGTCACGTCATTCTCAAAAATTTCAAGCATCACACAATTAGTTGGGTGGCGAAAACATTAATGATGAAGGGCCACACGTCAATATCTTGGCATTGCTGGGATTGACTTCTCAAGGTCTTTTGTGTGACAGGAAGAGAAACTGGATCCAAATAGAGTTGAACACGTGGGGGAAAAGATGATCTAGCAAGGATATGATATAGCCATGAAATCCTTACCACATAAGGCAGAAACAATACTGAATTCCCTATAAACTAGAGATTACCAAATGGCAATCTGATTTGGGCTCAGACTCCACATAGGATTTTCATGGAGAAAAGCGCATGCCAAGTTACCATGGAGATAATGTATGGCAATGACGAAATTCGAAGTTTTCTAAGGAAGAGGGGAGCAAAATGGCAAGCATGATTTCCCAACTATATATGTGAAAAACTTCACTTGGAATGAGCTAAAACTATGCAGAGAAGATCAATTGAGCAAGTAGATCAGAATGAAAGATTGAGTTCATTAAATCGACTAATCTGTAAAAAGTTCCTTTGTTTTATACAATGAAAACAGAGGCTACCATTAAGTTACATAAGTAACTAGCCATTAGAACATTAATAACAGCTTCTAAAAAACTCAAACGGCTGCTTTAAGAACTCTAGCCAATTACAATCTAACACCTATACAAGTAAAAGCATATGAGACGCAGATGACTTCTTTCCTTTTTTTTTTTTTTGAGGGTGACGCAGATGACTTCTTAAGCAATTTACAATGTAAGATAATAGAAAAATGGACACGATCCGTAGCTTGTGTAGACATAGTGGCAAAAAAAAAAAAAAGGGGGGGAGAGTTTGAACTCTGTTGGTTTCGACATAAAATATTTTCCACTCAAAAGTATTTCCAATTGAAAATATATTCTAGGAAACTACTCATTTTCAATTGCACAAATTTTCTTGATAATTCAAAAATCTTTTTGGTTTTTATCAAATCAAGGTGATATTTGGAGTTTTTATTTAATTCTTATCTAGTATTTTTCCTTCCTATATTCTAGGGTGCCATGCCCATATACTATATTAAATGGGAAATTACAATTTACCTTCTTTTATACTTACTCCATAAATTATGAAAATGTATATTTTATTCCCTCTAAATTATTTCCTAAATAATACTTGCCCCATAAATTATGAAAGTATCCACTTAGCCCCTATTTTTAACTGTGTAACACTTAGCCCCCTATTTACAACTCTTAAACCTTTTTATTATTATTTTTTTTTTTTTTGTGTGTGTGTGTGGAGAATAGCGTCTCCTAAATTAGAATTTTGAAATATGAACTCAACTACTTACTAAATTATAAAAAGTAAAAACATAAAAAATAAACTAAATTATCAATTTCTGGCGAACTTTATATTGCAGAACAAAATTACAGTGAAACGAAGGAGTAAAGAATCAGCCACCAGCAAATTTTATTTAAACAAAAATAAAGTGAAAGGATGGAGCAAAGAACCTGCAAATTGTATTTGAAAGAAAATGCTTCAGCCTTCTAAACTTGACTCCAAGAAACAGCAGAATATGATAGAGATCATGTCCAACGAAGCAAGGCTAAGACTATTTGATTCTCTCTCTTCTCACTCATAGCTTAAACTCACTCATCTAAGAAACAATCTTCTACTTCTGTACACTTCATAGCAATTCTCAAAACCTTCTTGCCCTCCTATTTATTGAGTGAACCCCCCAACCCTTATTTTCTCTACGTCATAACCATGACGTCTTTTCTGACAAACATACAACTGTCGCATTTGCTTGTCATTACTTTGCGCATTATTGGTAACAGCTAACAAGCACCATCACCATTGCCTTTTTTCTCAGAGCAACAATTATTAAGGTTGTTACTATTCAACTTCACAAGCTGGCCTGTGAAAGCAAACAGTCAAGATGAAGAACCACACAAAGCAAACGTTGTCTTGACTTGTTTTTAGTCTTTGTGACAAGAGAAATATGATCCCCACACACATGACCTGATTTTTTTTTAAAGTAAACATCACATGACCTTAACTATTCACTTACATCTTAATCACACAGCCTGGTAGCTAGAAGCAGGACCGGGTGTGACCTATAAGAGAAATATACACGTCGTGTTATGGATGCATTTGGTTGGGGGTTAAAAAGTGGGTGATTAAAAATATGAAGGAGATTAAAAAGTGGGTGATAGAAGAGGTCTTAATTTTTACTCATGATGTTTGGTTTCCGAGTTGAAAAGTTGAGGAATAGTAAATTCTTTTTATTTTTTTAATTAAAAAGAAAAATGAGATGATAAAAAATGTAATCTGCTAAAATTTATTTGCATACTCCTATTAGATTAAAAAAAATAATAAAATATTTTTATTAGAAAATTATGTGTGGATAAGCATTTCATTAACAAAAAAAAATAATAATAAAGTATAAAAACCCACAAATGAGGAGGAAAAAAACCAAAACAGATGAACAGAAATAAAAATAAAAATAAAAAACCCAAAATGAGAAGCAGCAGAAAAGGACAAAAATGGAAGAAAAAAAAAGACAAAAGCTAAAAGAAAAACAAAACATTGTGCAATGGGCATTTTAATCCAAGATACCCCAACCATTTTGCAGCCACGTTTCTTTCCAATTTCTCCCCAATTTATGGAGATTTCATTTTAATGGGCTTAGGAGAAAATAGCTAGGCTCCTATTGTTTTCCCTCACATTTTATTCTGCAATTAAACACTCAAATATATCATTTTCTCTCCAATTTTCCCACCCCCTAAAATTATCCCAACTAAACGGACCCTAAGAGATGTATGCACACGTGAAATACTAATGTAGAACAAATAGCACATGCCTTTTTGGAATAGTAGGGGCATCAAAAGTCACAACACATGATCAAATGGGGGGTGCCAGTAGAGGCCATCGGGGCAATAGTATTGGAATTGCATGAAATTTGGCAGGTTGAAGGGAAACGGCATTCTGATTTAGACTCATGACAATTTTCATGAGCGTCACCTAAATTTAGGCGAATTCCTTCATTAAAGCCTCGAAAACAGTGTTTTTGTTATTTATAGTAATATTTGTTTTTCCTTAATAACTTTTAGTTTAAAAGTCAAAATAAGATCCTATCTATTTTGGAACGTCTTTGAGAGACAGTATTTTTAATTTTCGTAATTATCTAAATTTTGTTATTATTGGCAAAAATAACTATTTTGCCACCTAATTACATGATTAGTGCAGATTAGGGTTTCTGGGCGTTTTCATAGCCGCCCTAAGGTTTCTTTTACCATTTAAATATATTGTAGCCTTCAGGGCAATTTAGTTTTCAAATTTATAAAAATATAGACTTTGTGTATTTCTCTTTAGTGGATTCCAGGACCTTATTACCTTGTGGTTTCAAGGGACTCTTTGTGGATTCGAGATTTTCATTCAGAAGCTAACGTATTTAGTTTCTTTTTCCATTGAGAAAGTAACGTATTTGTTTTCTTGTAACTTCTGCGACATCAATGCATTTAGTTTCACATGCTTGCAACATGACACACTCTATTGTGAGTAAATGTGTACCATAGGTGCACCAAGTTAGACTTATTGAAGTAATTAGGTACTCACTTTGCCTCCCCTTCCTCTACTATATCTATTTATCTACAAAAATCAACAATCGTAATTAGGTATCACTACAAATAAGTGGACCTGTTTCAACCCTTGTTTTTTGACGGTTTATTAAAATTTTATAAACACTAAATATAACACGCAGTTGACTATTATTAAGCTTACTTAGAAACTTCAAAATAAGTCAACATATAACCCTTAAAATAAATGCTGAAAAAAAAATGGCGGGTGAGTATTACTAGGCTTACTGAGACCTTCAAAATAAGTCAACATATAACCCTTGAAATAAGTGCTGAAAAAAAAATGGCAAACATACTGAGTATTTTTGCAATTAAATCAGTCTTTATGACAAACATATTGAGTATTTTTGCAATTCAATATTTCAACTAGCTATAAATGGAGTACTAATGTTATTGTTACAATTCAATTCAACATTTCAATAATTTCATATAGGTTAGTAAAAATTCTAAGTCTTTTTGCAATTTTTTATTATAAGTAAGTCTTTTTGTATTTCTATATTCAATTAATTTAGCAGGCTGATGCAAAAGGAAATAATAAAATTGGCTTGGCCAAGCTAGGATTGATTTTGGTTTTAGATTTGTGATTAATTGGGCTCTCTTGTGGTTGAGATTCATTCAATAGATATAGTGTCCAAGGAAACTGCAAGAACTTGTTTCGTTTGGTTTATATTGTATTTATTCATATTACATTGGTTGACTTCTTATGATATGATTGCTTTGCTCAAATGTTTATCATAAAATACTTTAGTTGAAAGATAGTGGGTTCAATCCTTTCCCTTTATTTATGATTTCTTTTTGTTAACCCTTTTCCGAATCCATTTATTAGAATTTATATTAATTGTAAAACTTTCTATAATGTTACAGAAGTTTTAGCTCAAACAATTTCAATGGAACATTACCTATGCAGCTTGGAATGTTGACCTCCTTACAACAGCTGTGAGTTATATATATATATATACACACACACACACACGTATGTTTGTCAATATTTGCCAAACATGAAGTAGCCACTTCTTATTAGCTGTGTAGTATCATTATTTATCTATATTGTTTCAGGTACATTGATAGCAGTTGAGTGAGGTAGGAAGCCCTTCAAATTCTGTACTTTTATCTCTTTTTTATAGATCAGTATACGGTGGTTTTGAAACATGGAAATAGTTTGATTATGTTATTTTTAAATTCATTTATGGATTGATCTTTTCTTGTTCAAATGGGCATATGATAATGGCTTTACTGGAATGCTTCCAAATTTCTTGGGACTCTTACAAAACTGTAGGACTTGGATTGATCTCTCTATATATTTTGATTGATTTTCATTGATTAGGCAATCAACGAGAAGATACTCTCTCTTCATTATGGTGAACTCAGTGCACATATCTTAACTGTGGATGCACAAAATTCTTTCAATGAAGGAGTCCTTATTCTTGTGACTGGATATTTGACTGGAAAGGACAGTTTGAGGCACAAATTTACTCAGAGTTTCTTCCTAGCACCTCAAGATAAAGGCTACTTTGTTTCAAATGATGCATTTAGATATGTTGATGATGGGAGCCAAAGTTTCGAGAATGATGTTGGAGTGCCCCTTACTCCTGACCCTGGTAATGTGAAACAAATTTTACAATTCAAATTAAAGCCTTTTGTTCTTCTTTAACTGATTTTTAGGATAAATTTGTTTCAGAGCCTTCTCTTGTCAAGGAGAATCATGTTTCTGAAACAGCAACTGAATTGTCAGAGGTTGTTGATGGAGAAGTATACAACCCTCCTGAAAATGGACAGGCTTCGATTGAAGAAGAGGAAATGCCGGTTGGTGAGGTAGTAGATGAAGTTTCAGATGAATGGCAGATAGTGGCTAAATCCAACTCTGAAACTGAAGAAAATCCAAAAAAGTCATATGCATCTATTGTAAGCATTCATCAATCAATATTTTATCCTTTTGACTTGCTTATTCATTAAGTGTGTGGTTTCATTGGCAGTTACAATTCTTGTAATTTCTCTGTCCTGGATGTGGGCAGAAGTGGTATCTTTTACTTCAATGATCTGATTTGTTTTCTCCTCTGTGTTATCTTAGTTTTCTTCGATATTTACTGCATTTTGATCACTAAATTTTGATATGCGTAGAATGGCTGGGACAAGATTAATCCTGTAAGGTTGAATTTAATCAACCATCTAATTGGCTTTATTCCGTGACCAATTTGCTTGTAATTTAGCACTTAGTAACCCTGTAATATGTTGGGAAAATGATCTTCGTATCCCATCTAATTGGCTCAAGCTAGACTCTATTGTAGCTTCTGTTCATGAGTTGAGTTCAAAGATGTCCGATCTTACTTCCATCTTGCATCATCTCAACTTTCGATGGGATACGAAGTTCACTTCGATTCAAACTCAATTGGATGAAATTCAAAGGAAGCTAGAAGATCATGACGACTAGCTATTCCATGACAAAAAGGGGGAGATGCTGTTGGCAGAGGGAGAGCTCAACGAAAGGGGGAGATTTCAGCTAACAGATTTTTGTTTACTGTTTTTCTTTAGTTTTTATCATAGTTCTGTATCCATCTTATATCTTTCAGCTTCTGTACTGTATGTTGTTGTTCTGTACCCATTGTTGCTTTTGTAAGTTTTGAGGGTTGCTTCTAGCACTTTTGCATGTTTGTAGGCTTTTATGGTTTGTGCCATGTATTTGCAAAATTTTGCTTATGTAACCTTTATGCTTTGTATTTTGGTACTTGTTAATGCCTTGCATTATCTTAAGTACAACACTCTTGTGCGCTTGTAGGATTGTTCCTAGATGCGTATATGTTTGTAAGCATTGGTTGAGTGTTGGACTTGCAAATGATTCTCTTCAATTGAGTTTATCAGTTTCGCATGTTCGGATGTTCATTTTCTGTGTGAATGAACATAGTAATCACTTTTGCTTAAGTGACTACTGTTGTTGATCTTGCCATGAATTATTGCTTTTGTGCTTATGTTTATTTTTGCTTGATCATGCTTATTTTGCTCCATATGATTATTAAGTTTTCTGAATACAATGATACTGTTATGTTATTGTGTTTCAGGAGTTACTTATTCATATGTTCAAGAGCTTTACAGATTCTAGAGTTAGGTGTGAGTGAGTTTTCCATTTGTTCCCAACTCACGCATTAAGTCTAGAGTTTGTTTTAGGGTTTTGTCACGGAATAGCCAAAGGGGGAGATTGTAAGGTTGAATTTAATCAACCATCTAATTGGCTTTATTCCGTGACCAATTTGCTTGTAATTTAGCACTTAGTAACCCTGTATTTAGGTGGAAAAATTGTAAGGGTAGTGTGTGAGAAGATGTGAAGAAAAGCTTAAGAGTGTGCAAGAAAAACAGAGGTTCGCGACTAGGGCTCGCTGGTGGATCGCGACTGGCAAGCCGCCAAACTTTGGCACGTGAAAGGCACACTGAGAAGCTGAAGGGTCGCGCCAGCTGTCACGCTACAGGACAAAAGTTCCAAGCTGGCCAGGTCGTTACTTCGCGACTGGAACTCGCGACTTGGACAAGCCGCGAGGTCAAGCCGCGAGTTAACCCTGTTTGGCAAAAACTGACGTTTTGCATTCCCTTTTCACCCTACTATATATACACCCTTATACCCACTAAATTGAGAGAGCTTCCAGAGAGAATTTTGTGAGAAAAACCCTAGAGAAAAACAAGATTGCCTCATCCCCAATCTTTACCTTAGAGACTCTTCAAATTCCTCTACTCTCTTCCTCTCCGTTGTCATACCCTTGAGAGGTCTTTTACCAAATTCTTATCTCACCACACCCACGTCTGTGAGAATGTCCATTTTGGTGCTTAGGGAAGCAGTATGGGAAGGAACAAATATACATTGGTTGATGCTATGGTCAAGTAGCGGAATTCGGTAAGTTAGAAAAGAAAAAAGTTCGGCGCAACCTCGTTGGAGCAGGAAGCTTGGAGGGCTTAGGTACCTGGGTAGATTAGGCTTGGAGGGTCTATTGCTGTTCATGTATCCCAACTACATTTTCTAGTGGATTATTGACCGCTTGGAGGGTGGCGGAGAGGTTTTACGCCGAGGGCTTCGGTTTCCTCTTCAATAACACATCGAGTGTTGTCCTTGTGTTTGCATTTCTCTTCCCTTTATCTTTACCATTTAATTACTGCTGTGTGTGTGATTATTTATGGTTTAGATCGTTCCTCAATTCTGGTATAAGCTATTTATCATTTTCCGCACATACGTTGTTTGTTAAATAGCTTGAATTGGTATTTTTGTTTTTGGGGGTCTAAACGTTCAAGAGTGTTTCATACCCATATTAAACTTTCAAATCCAATGGTTGAATCTTCTAGTATGGACACTAGTAATGCTCAAAACAGAAGGTGCTAATGTATCAATTACTATTGTTGAGGATGCAGTGGCAAAAGGAACTGGTAAGAAATCTCTTGCAAGATAAACTGATCAAAATTAGACCTATATTCTTTTCCTTTCAAAAACAATACATTCTTTCAAATCTTTGTTTTAATATGTTCTGAAATTAGACATATGGAGCAATTTGTCTGGATGGAAGTCCGCTAGCTTATCACTGGGATAAGAGATTTGGTGCAGGAATTAACAATTGGTTGGTTCACATTGAGGTTTGTCCTTTTGTCACATCCTGTTTAGCCATTTCTTTACCAACTAAAGTAGCAATGCCTTAATAAATCCTTGAACAGATTGCCTACAGGGAAGAAAGAAAAGGAAAAAGAAAAGAAATGGGTATTAATACTGAAGCAATTTTTCTAATGCCAAATAGTAACAATAAATATTACTCTTAAGCTTTTATGAAAAGAATCAGAAAAAGCTAAATATTGTAATTTTGATCACATGTTATGACATATGAATGCTAAAAATTTCTTTCAAATCTAGTTCTTGAAGGCTTTAACAGTTTTAATTATTAAAATTATTAAGTTGCAAAAAAAAAAAAAAATTGAATAAACTTAATTTTCTAATATCTTGATGTTATCTGTATGTTACTTTTGTTCTGGTTCTTAGGGAGGTGGATGGTGCAACAATGTCACCCTCTGTCTTAATCGTTCAGAAACTCGTTTAGGTTCATCTAAGCATATGGACAAGGCAGTTAATTTCACTGGGATTCTGAGTAGAGTCCAAAATTATAATCCTGGTATGACTTAATTGTTTATTGTTTTAGTTAATCTTTCATGCTTTTTTCAGCTTGTGTCACCTCAGTTCTCCTGAGTCTTGCCTTTTAATGAAATTAATAGAATCTATCTAAAATTTCCAGACTTCTACAAATGGAACAGAATTAAGATTAGATACTGTGATGGGGCATCATTTACTGGTGATGTAGAAGCAGTCAATCCAGTAAGTTGATTGGAATTTCAATTTTTAACTTAAGGGCAAGACCTGATTCCAGTGTATTTTTCCTTTTTCTTGGTGGGTTTTAATTAATAATAAACAGAGTGGGTAAGTATGTGTACTTGTGTGTTAATGAACTATTCATGCCTATAGTTTAAATTGGTACAGTGATTTATATGCATCATTTATTTTCTAATTGAATTATGAGATTTGCAGCAAACTTTGTCAGCTTATGTTGCAATAAAGGGTTGACGTGATACTAGTTTTTGTTGCCAAATTGAGTGCCTGAATTATTGCATGCTAGTGCCTTCTGTTCCAGGCAATGGTTAAGTGGAAACATTTTGCATGGATTTAAAGTTAATATCTGTTTTCATACTCATTCAACTCATGCAACAGTAGAGTGTTAAGTGTTACTTCTACATTCATTACTAAATTTTCATGTGGTATGGTTATTCTTTTCAATATTACCTATGGATTTAAAGTTAATATCTGTTATTCTCTTATTGCAGACAAGGAAGTTTTGCTCCTGCATTCAAAAGTTGACATTGTAGTAACTCTTGGTGGGGATGGAACGGTCCTTTGGGTATGTGCATTTACTTTGATTGCAGTTGTTTTAGAGTACTTACATTACAGTTGCACTTTATCTTGTTTCATCCTAGAACAAGCTAAATCAGATTTAATTCTGTTTTAAGAATAAATAAAGAAGTTTTCTTCTTTTTGGTGAATGACGTTTCTTTTTCAGAAACTTGCTAGGAAATTAACAAACTTTTGGTATCATTCTCTCTTTTTCAAAAACTTGAGGACACCCATAATGGCTGAAATGTTCAATTATACTAACTGATAACTTCTTGCTTTGGAGATAATGATGAAGAATAAAATGTATCAATACTTTTAACTCTTGGACAAATTTGGTCTTTGTACAAAGTGTGGTTATTGATATCTTTTCTGTTAAACAATAATTGACATATCAGCAGTTTGTATGCGGCTCTTAATCTGTTAATTTGTTCGTTTGAGTTTAGAGAACAAAGAAAGTGTAATTGTAGCAATATATCACTTTTGTTGTACATCAATATCATAGCATATCATCTCAATAATTGTGAATTTTTGTGTGTGTGTATATATATATATATATATTTTTTTTTGTGCATGATTGTGGTTACTTGAGAGTGCATACAATTGCTAAGATTAGAGCACTTGTTTTGAGGGCCACGAAGGCCTTCAAAATTTCCTTTTGGATGGTATATGTTTCGAAAGTTATCAAGGGTCAATTGGACTCTTAAAATAATTTTTTTCAAGGTTTTTTAATTCTTTTTTAAGGGTTTTGACCCTTGAAAAAAGTCAGATTTGTTGTAGTGTATACAGGTTGATGCAAAATTTATTGTGACAACAATTTGTTTTTTAATCCATTACTTATAATAATGGGAGAAGGGCAGGAGGGAAACAAAAAATGGTGTGAGACTCTAACAAAAAACAAAAACTTAACATATTGGCAATTTCGAAACCAACTACAAGCAATGCCAAACTTACAACTAATTGATAATATCACAATAAAAATAATTAAATATTAATCTTGAAGAAAAAGGGCCTAAGGAAATTCAAGATAGTTACAAGCAGGACTATTGTCCCTATAAAAGTTGCAGTGCCTTTCCAAATATCATGAAAATGTATTGTTCTCAAGGATCCCATATTACGATTGCTGATATCGAAGATCTCTTCATAACGGCGACGAATCTTTAATTCGTTTGTTTCAATGACGCCTGCAATATCCTTGTGGCATGTCCCAGTTTGATAACAGAATTCCCTGAGATATCTTAGTTTCAACATTTCCATGGCATGTAGTTCACATTCCCCCATGGTGAAGAGGGCCTATTGAAATTAGCTTTGGAGTGTAGGCATCTTTATTTACCTCACGAAGCTTCTTGGGGACCCGGTAGATGCAGCACTCAGGCCACTGGACTGGCTCCATGACTAGTGGACCAGTGGTATGTCAATAGCTAACTCTTTGCAACCCATTTCTTTTTCTAGTGTATCCAGCCAAGAAATAAATTATTTTCTAAGTGATTCAGTAGATTGGCAAATAATGAAGTTTACTTTTCCTAGTGTCAGACAAATAACAATCATAAGCACCGGCTAGAATCTTTGATTACAAAGGTAATTTCAATTAAAAAAATTTATTGATAATTTACACGCAGTTACGAAAGAGATCAAACCCGTGGTCAATTGTCACCATTAAGGATGGAATACCGGGCTACATCCTATATGCCAAAAAAAAAAAAAAATGCTATCATTTTTCTCATACATTTTTATTTTATTTTTTGTAGTTATCATCGTTACATGATCATCCTTGGGGCAAGATTGGAAGATAATACATAGGCAATTGAATTCGAAAAAATTAGTGAAGACAAAATTTAGTGTCTTTAAATAGTGTGAAATTTTAAGTTTTCTATATAATATGTGCTTATAGAAAAGTTATCCAATTGCATCAAATTGACATTTTATTAGTATTATAAAAAAAAAATTAATAAAGCTAATTAGGTTTTGTAGTAGAATGAATTTAATTCATGAGAAATTTACTGACTATTACAGTTGCAATATGATGATATGATCATATGAACATTATCTTAAGCCGAGAGATGTAAACGTGTAAATAAATAAATTAACTTGACATTTGGAGTTGTCTCAATAAAAAAACTAGACATTTGGAAGCTACAAGTCCAAGATCTAATTAGAGCAAATCAATTATTCACCTATTAAAACTTTAGTTTCATAATATATCAATAAGAGTATTTAATATAAATCTTTATAAATTGTAGAAATGAATAAGAAAAAGGAGTAAATAGATGTATAAATGGATACAAAATTAGAGAAAATTGGTATTATTTTTTAAAAATCTATACAAATTATAGAAATGAAAAAAAAAAGAGTAAATAAAAATATAAATGGATATAAAATAAATTTGAATGAAAAATATGGACTTAAAAGAATGGCTATATTTATCAAGTAGTTTTATTTATTATTTTTAAATTAACTTGTGTATGTTAGTATTCTCACCAATTTTGGCCATGCTTACAAGAAAAAAAAAAAAAAAGACAAGTAAATGATTCGAAAGTAAGGATGGCTGTGTTAGCGGAGTCCAAATTTTCTATCACACTTCCTGCTCTACTTTATAATCCAAAAATAAAAACATGTCATATGTCCATTTAATTTATTAAATGCTAAATTTATGCCTTTTGTTATTTCAATTTCCTAAAATAAATAAATAAATAACCCATCATATTTAGGTAATTGAAATAACAAAAGACATAAATTTAGCATTTAATAAATTACATAAACATGTGGCATATTTTTATTGTGAAGTATATAGTGGAGCAGGAAGAGTGGGACAGAAGATTTGGACTCGTGTTAGCGGATGTGTTGAGTCAAGGATATTAAACTACATGGATCAGTCCTAATATGTCTTATTTAATAATTATGTCAAACTTTTTCAACCTTAGCATGGCATGTTTATTAAGTGGCTTGGCATTACATGAGCCATGTAATATGTTGGGTTGATACAACCAAAACCTTTTTAACCCATTTTTAAAAAAACCAAAATGATTAATATATTTTCAATTAGAAAAAAAAAAGTATAATAATTGTAAACGAATAAATTTGTAAGGTTGAATTTAATCAACCATCTTGTTAGTTTTATTTCGTACTAAATTTGCTTGTATTTTAGCAATTAGTAACCCTGTATTTAGGTGGGATTCATGTAAGGATAGTGTGTGAGAGAGTGTGAAGAAATACTCAAGATTGTGCAAAGATGCAGAGACTCACGGCTAGGACTCGCGACTGACTCGAGGCTTGCAAGCCGCCAAATGCAGCACATGTGAGAAGCATGTGGGGAGGTGAAGGGTCGCGTCAGCTGTCGCACTACAGGACAAAAGTCTCAGGCTGGCCAGGCCGTTCTCTCGTAGCTTGAACTCACGTCTTAGACCAGTCGCGAGGCCAAGCCGCCAAACCACCTTATTTGGGAAAAATTATCTCTTCGTATTCCAAATACACACCACTATATATAGACCCTTATACCCACGAAATGTAGAAAGTTTTCAGAGAGAATTTTGTGAGAGAAACCCTAGAGAAAAAGTAAGATTGATTCATCCACAATCTTTACCCAAGAGACTCTTCAAATTCCTCTACTCTCTTCCTCTCCATTGACACATCCTTGAGAGGTTCTTGACCAAATCTTTTTCTCACCATATCCACGTCCATAAGAAGGTTTATTTGGTACTTTGGGAAGCAGTTATGAAGGGACTAATGTCTATTGGTTGATGCTATGGTTGATAGCGGAATCCGGTAAGCTAAAGAAGAAATAGGTTCGGCGCAACCTCGTTGGAGCAAGAAGCTTGGAGGGCTTAGGTACATTGGATAGATTAGGCTTGGAGGGTTTATTGATGTTTATGTATCCCAACTACATTCTTTAGTGGATTATTCACCGCTTGGAGGGCGACGGAGAGGTTTTTCACCGAGGGCTTCAATTTCCTCTTCGATAACACATCGCATGTTATCCTTGTGTTTGCATCTCTCTTCCCTTTATCTTTGCCTTTTATTTTTTGTAGTTGGATGTGAATTTAATTGGTTTAGATTGTTTATCAATTCTGTGTTTGGCTTATGTTCATATTCCGCACATTAATTGTTTGATTATAAGCTTGAATTGGTATTTTGTAAATTGGAAGTCTAAACGTTCAAGGGTGGTTTACACTCATTTTGAACATTCAATTGGTATCAGAGCGGGTGCACTCTTTGTGGTTTAAATACCTAAGTGCGATCCCTGACCCCGTATTGAGATGGATAGGTCTTAATCTCTTAATGTACCACCATTTTTTGATGGTAATAATTATGCATTTTGGAAGGTCCGAATGAGGGCATTTTTATGTTCTATTGATGATGCTATGTGGGATGCAGTTGAAGTTGGTTGGACTAGACCGGAGGCTCCCAAATCCACTTGGGATAAGGCAGCTCTTGCAGCGGCTAATGCAAATAGTAAGGCCTTGAATGTCATTTTCTGTGGTGTCTCTCTGAAAGAATTTCATAGGATATCACATATCACCATTGCTAAGGAAGCATGGGAAATTCTGGAAACAACTTATGAAGGGACAAAGAAGGTGAAGGACACCAAACTCCAGATGTTAACCACTCGCTTTGAGGAGCTAAAGATGAGTGAGGATGAGTCCTTTGACTCTTTTTATAGTAAGTTGAATGAAGTGGTTGTTGGCAAATACAATTTAGGGGAAAAGACAGAGGATTCGAAAATAGTAAGAAAGATTCTTCGGTTGCTACCAGAAAGTTTCCGTGCCAAAGTAACGGCCATTAAAGAAAGCAAGGATCTCGACAACATTAAAGTTCAAGAGCTGGTTAGTTCCCTGCAGACATATGAATTGTCAATGCCCACACAGAAGAAGAGTAAAACACTTGCTCTTAAAACAATTGATGAGAAAGTGGTATCTCATGACTCTTCGAAAGAGGATGTAGTAGATAAAGACGTGGCGTACCTTATAAAGAACTTCCAAAAATTTTTGAAACTCAAGAATGGTGGGAAATTCGGTGACAAAGGAAAATTTCAAAGTTCTAGGAAGGAGAAGAAAGAATTCCGAAGGAAAGATGGTAGAGATTTCCAATCCTCACAAGGAATCATGTGCTTTGAGTGTGATGGACACAGACACTTCAAAAAGGAATGTCCTAATTATCTGAAGTCTAAAGGAAAGGTCTATGCCACTACTTTAAGTGACTCAGATTCATCATACTCCGACTCTGAAAAGAGCTGTGATGGAGAAGGAAATTACTTTGCATTCATGACCATTGCACATGTGGAATCCTCAGATGATTTGGGTACACTTGTGAAGAAGCTTGGTGAGCATTCTGATTTGGAGTCTATTGGGATTGTGAAGAATCAAAGGCTGAAGAGGATGAAGATACATCTGGTCTTCAAGAAAATTACGCCTTACTCCTTGAGAAATCGGGTGAGTATGCAAGGGTGGCAAAGGAGGCTGTGAAGAAGATGAAGAAAGCTGAGGAGGATTACAAAAGTCTCTTGGTCAAATATAAGGAGGCGAAGTGTGAGATTGAAACACTGAATGGTGAGCTATCTAAAGCTTACACAAAAGTGAGATTTCTTGAGCAAGAGGTAGTGCAAGCTCATGCCAAGATAGAGAGGGTCTCCTCCAAGAAGTTAGAAGCTGTTATTTCATCTCAAAAACCTTCCTTAGACAAGTCCAAGTTGGGATACACCGGAGGGAGTAGCTCATCAGCCGATGTAACCAAAGAAGTGAAGTTTGTGAAGGCCAAAGAGACAGTTGTAAAAGAGCCTATTCCTGAAAAGCTGAAGGTTGAAAAGAAGAAGAAGGTGGCTGATCAACGGGTGTTCAATAAGTTCCGTAATCAATCAAAAGCCAGGTTTGAAGCTAGAGGAAGATATCTTCCAAGATCACAACGGGGTCCTAGAATGAATCATTTCTGTCATTTTTGCGGACTGTAAGGACATACAAGACCCAACTGTCATAAGCTGAGAGCATTGAACAATGCAAGCGCTCCTCGGTCACGAGGAAGGAGAAATGATGAGAGGTCTTGGGGTGGTGAGCAACTGAGAAGTCAAAACCGTGATCCTGGAATGATGGACGTGATGAAGATGATCGGTGCCTTCACTAATTGCTTGGAAAACTTCACAAGAAGGTTTGAAAGTCCTAACTCTCGTACCCAATCCGTCAAGGATATCACCCCAAACGCACGTGACGTGTGGGTGACGAAGGGTACTCATGCATAAGCATTACAACATGTCCATGCATTAATACTTCCCATGCTTGTGAATATGCTTGGTTGTGTGCTTCTTGCGAGTTTGAGTTGAAATTTTTTTGATTGTTTGCTTGTTTTTGTTTCAAATGTTTTTACATTGTTATTTATGCTGTTTTTTATCAATCTTTTATTGTTTTTGTGTCAAAAAATCCAAAAACACATAAAAAGTAGAAAATCCTAAAAAGTTTGATCGCATTATTGAGTTTTGTCTCAAAGCATATTTTGCCTGTACCTTTGTACTAATGGCCTTGTGCATCTATGAGCTTAGCTTGTCTCTTATGCACTTATATCATTGTGGGAGAAATCTTGACATCTATGTGACTGTTGTAAATAGATTTTCAACCTTGTCATGAATGATTAGTGAATGATTTTGTTGATCTTGAGACATGCATAGACTTGTGCCTATATATCTTCCCACTTTTATTTTGTTTTTGCTTAAAGAGCTCATCAAATGTAAATCTCCAAATGAAAAAAGATATTGAGCTGCAAAATCCTGTCGCACATACTAGTATTTGACTAGGAAAAAGGGAAAGTGACCAAAATAAAATGTATGATGCCCAAAAGCCAAAAGCTAATTCATCAAAGTGAAATATCAAAAATTTCAGGCATCCATCTCACAATGAGATATATTGAATCAAAAAGATCAAATAATATGATGTATATGGAGCCAAATGAAAAGCTTCAAAGTTATGTATTCAAGTTTATGTGGGAGGTCATATATGCATACTTCTATAATTGAGATAGGTCACATTATCTAGTGCTCGTTGTGTATGTCTTGATTAAATTGATCATTGAAGCTTCACATTGGACTAAGGACTATCTCATCTTTGATATCCACACACATCACACAAGTCTATGTTCAATGAATGACATATTCATTTGTGTGATTGTACTTGATTAAATGTGTTTTCACATGCTCAATCTTTGTTGATCAAACACAAAAAGATTTTTGAGTGTTTTTAGTTGTTTTGGAAAAGTAATTTTTTTTTGCAGAAATGTCAAAATTTTCAAAAATAGTGTTGCCCTGTTTTGGCGACTAAGTCGCTAGTTGGCCCAGTCGCATGCTCCAGTCACGAGCCCATTCCGAGATTTTTCGCGGCTCACTGGCGAGTTGATGTCCCAGTCGCAAAAATGACTGAGAAAATTTTTCAAAATTTGAGTTTTTGTAACTTTCGCGGCTCAGTATGGCGACTTGTTCGCGGGTGAAAGGTCCAGTCGCAAGGGGTACACAGAGATTTTCGCAGCTCACCTCACGACTCTCTTGCGGGTAGACCTTCCACTCGCGAAAAACACTTAGTAGATTTTTCAACAATCTTGGTTTCACAGTGTTTCACGGCTTATCCTGGCGACTTGAGCAAGTCGAGAAAAACGCGTGTTTTTGCGTTTTAAAGTCAATTTTTAAAATTTTTTCAGTTTTCCCTCGTACTTTTGTGATTGTTCATTGTCTTCCCCATTTCTCTCTTTCAAACACTCCATGTCACTCTTCAAAAATCCACCATTTCTGCATCATTTCTTCTCAAATCTTCAAGAAAAAGGTATGGGTTTTCTTTCCCTCACTTCATTTTTCATGATTTGAACAGCAGTTTCTTGATTTGTGAGTTGGCATTTTGATCTGCGAAATATTGTCTTTGAACATGGGTTTTGCTTAAAATGTTGGGTTTGGTTGATTGGGGTTGTTTTTTTTTTGGTTTAATATCTTTATGCTTGTCTTTGGTTTGACCCTTGATGCTTGATAATTTTCCTCCCATTGGGTGTATGGGTTTGGGGTTTTTCTGTGATTTTCTCTAAATATGTGTGGGTATGTTGCAATTTGTATGGGTTCTTGGATTGGTTGTCCAATTATACTATGTTTTTAACTGCCATATCATGTATGTGATTCTGTCCTGTAGGTATAACTTGAACATTTCTCATTGTCATATGCCTTATTTTGTCTGAAGTCTGTTTTCATATCATACCCATTTTTGTTATGTCTTGAAGGCATATGCTTAAGTGTTCTAAAATTGTTAGAGTAGACTTATTGATGAGTTTGGTTGACAGATTGGTTGGTGATCTTGTTGTGTTTGTGCACAATGTCTCATTGTGTTTTGGGTCATTTGTTGATAATGCTTTAGTCTATGGCATGTTATATCAATCTCTGTTCCTCAATGTGTTTCTAATTTGGCTCTAATATGTTGAATATCTATCTATTGTGCTTTGTTCTTGTGGCCTCTTTTGCTTGCTTACAGATGCCTCCCACACCTTCAAAGAAGAAGACTCCTGCTAATAAGGCTGACAAAAGGATGAAAATGGACCACAATTTGTTTAGGTCTGTTTAGCACTTTGAAAGATATAGAGATTGTTTCATGAAAGGAACAATTATCCAGGAAAGGTTTGTGGATTTAAATGATCTAAAGGATACCTTCATCCCAGAATGTTTTGAGGGTAGAGGATGGGATAAGTTGCTAAGTGATCATCCTGCAATGTATGTGCCCTTGATACGGGAATTCTATGCAAATACTGTTATAAAGGAGGATGAGTTGTATTGCTGGATCAGAGGTCATGAGTTCACCATAGATGCTCATGACATTGATGAAGTTTTAGGGCTTAAGGGGTAGAGGAGTATGAGTTCACTTATTACAAGGACAGAATGCTTTCTATTGAAACTATCCAGAATAGGATTAGTGGTGTTAAAGAGGGGAGATGTCTCAACACTAATGCCTTCCCTGCTGACATGAGATGTCTAACCACCATCATGATGTTCAACCTATATCCAATAAGGAAGATGACTACAATCACCAATGCCAGAGGTATCTTTCTCATGGAGTTGAAGGAGAAAACTTTTATTGACATCAGCTCTCACATCTTTGATACAATTGTGGAGGAGACTAGGACCACTTCTAAATCCAAGTTGGTATTTCCCAGCCTTCTCATGAGACTGTTCAGAGCAAAAGGTGTTACAATTCCTCAAGACATCAGTCCCATGACTCCATTATCAGCCATCAACAAACAAACCATCTCAAGGATACAGAGTCGTCTTCCAAGTGATGAAGAGGAGGGTGATCATGGAGAAGGTGATCCAATGGAGACTGAAGCTAAGGCTGCAGGACAAACATCCACACCAAGAAACAGAGCCAAGAGCAGCAGAGCTTCCACTTCATCAGCTGTACCTCCTGATACATTTCAGATCATCATGGAGAGGCTTGATAGACTCAGAGAGGTTCAAAATCAGAATACTAAAAGGATGACGGCAATGCAAGATTAGCTTGATGTATTCTCAGCAAAGTTTGACGGCATCTACACCAACAAGGAGCAATGACCCTTTGGCCATTCTGGTCCAAAAAGGGGAGAATTTTTGGGCAGCACTTGAGGGGCAGTGCTTATTTGAGGGGGAGCATTCATAATCTTTCATAACCATATGTGCTGTTTTGTTTATGGTTTTGATACTAGGTTTTGGATACAAAAGTTTGATACACTGTGGTTTTAGTCTTTGTTTAGCTTAAGCTCATAACTCTTGGATGATTTTGAAACTTTGGCGATATTTATTTATTTATTGGTAATGTTATTCAGTTAGTTGTTTCTGTTTTTTTTTTTTTTTTTTTTTTTTATGTGTACCTGGTACCTTTGTAGGTTTTTAAGGTTCTTAGTTTATGTCATGTGCCTGTTGCTTCTTTAAGTTTAAGGCTTTGTATCCATGCTTTGTGGCTTAAGTACTTGTTAATGTTATGCATTTTCTTAAGTACATCACTCTTGTGCCCTTGTAGGATTGTTCCTAGATGCATATATGTCTTATGCATTGGTTGAGTGTTGGACATGGAAATGATAGTTTGCAATTGAGCTTATTAGCTTGCATGTCTGGATGTTCATTCCTTGTGAGAATGAGCATTGTGATCGCTATTGCATAGTGATTGCCTGTTGTGGTCAAGCGATGGTTTATTGCTTTATTGCTTAAGTCCATTTTTACTTGATCGTTTTGTGCTTGTTCCATTTGCATTTCAAGTTTTTCTACATACAATGATATTATTCTGTTGTTGTGTTTCAGGAGATACTTGTTTCTATGGTTCAAGAGCTTATCAGAATCTAGAGTTAGGTGTGAGTGAGTTTTGCTCAACTGTTCCCAACTCACGCGTTAAGTCTAGAGTCTGTTGTAGGGTTTTGTCACGGAATAGCCAAAGGGGGAGATTGTAAGGTTGAATTTAATCAACCATTTTGTTGGCTTTATTCTGTGCCAAATTTGCTTGTATTTTAGCAATTAGTAACCCTATATTTAGGTGGGATTCATGTAAGGGTAGTGTGTGAAGAAATGCTCAAGATTTTGCAAAGATGCAGAGACTCGCGGATAGAACTCACGACTGACTTGCAACTTGCAAGCCGCCAAATGCAGCACACGTGAGAAGCATGTGGGGAGGTGAAGGGTCGCGCCAGCTATCGCACTACAGGACAAAAGTCCCAGGCTGGCCAGGCCATTATCTCGCGGCTTGAACTTGCGACTCAGACCAATCGCGAGCCAAGCCGCCAAACCGTCCTATTTGGGAAAAACTGTCTCTTCGTATTCCAAACACAGACCACTATATATAGACCCTTATACCCACGAAATGTGGAGAGCTTCCAGAGAGAATTTTGTGAGAAAAATCCTAGAGAAAAAGTAAGATTGATTCATCTACAATCTTCACCCAAGAGACTCTTCAAATTCCTCTACTCTCTTCCTCTCCATTGACACATCCTTGAGAGGTTCTTGACCAAATCCTTTTCTCATCATATCCACGTTCGTGAGAAGGTTTATTTGGTGCTTTGGGAAGCAGTTATGAAGGGACCAATGTCTATTGGTTGATGCTATGGTTGATAGCAGAATCCGGTAAGTTAAAGAAGAAATAGGTTTGGCGTAACCTCGTTGGAGCAAGAAGGTTGGAGGGCTTAGGTACATTGGGTAGATTAGGCTTGGAGGGTCTATTGCTGTTCATGTATCCCAACTACATTCTTTAGTGGATTATTCACTGCTTGGAGGGCGGCAGAGAGGTTTTTCGCCGAGGGCTTCGGTTTCCTCTTCGATAACACATCACTTGTTGTTCTTGTGTTTGCATCTCTCTTCCCTTTATCTTTGCATTTTATTTTCTGTAGTTGGATGTGAATTTAATTGGCTTAGATTGTTTATCAATTTTGTGTTTGGCTTATGTTCATGTTCCACACATTAATTGTTTGATTATAAGCTTGAATTGGTATTTTGTAAATTGGGGGTTTAAACGTTCAAGGGTGTTTTACACTCATTTTGAACATTCAAAATTCTACAAAATTTTATTTTAGAACAACATTGATTAAAGTACTAATAACATATAATCTAATTTTCTTATTGCATCCCAATGATACCACCCCAAAAAAAAATTGCTTTCTCATATAGTTCAAACAATTTGAAATTTAATTATTTAAAATCTAATATGCCTAGTTACATATAATATGATACTTAGATCTAATCCTTCGGATTATTAAAAAATAAAGCTTATAGATTGAGAAAAAAAATTCCTGATCATGGAAAAAAAAATGATAACGTTGATGTTTAGTAATAAATAGTAAAACATGGAAATTGAAATAAGGATCTACTAATTTTATTTTCCTATATATATAATAACACAAATTATCACTGTTAAGAATTATGTTGGCAATATGAGTACTATAGTTTAGTCAAGGCGAATCCCCCTCTTTATTATGGTATATATGGAATTCCCATATTACGAAAAACGTAGAGTATATCTTTTATTCTTTTAAATATAGGAAAATATGAACTTTACAATTTACAAAGTATTATACTTCTTATGGTAAACTAATTTTTTTTAAGATAATAATAATTATGGTATATCATTTGTACTATACTAAATATAATAAATACAATAATCATTGTGCACTTTGGGTGATGGTCACTTCACAAGTACAAAGTTTTTGCGGGGTGAATAGGTGCAAAGCGAGGATTCAAGTCTCTAGAAGAAAACTTCACACACATATACACTTATATCAGGTTAGAGTAAAATTTCTATCTTATATTAAAAAAAAAAAAACTATAAATACAATAAGACAAATTAAAATCTTGAGAGTTGTCAAGATAACTTTATCTTCAAGTCCTTAAATAAGCCAAAGCCCATGAAATTGACCAAGATTTTGAGCAAAACTAGGACTTTGGAGAACAGAATTGATAACCTTTGCTTGGCTCCCTTTGGGTAGTAAACACTGAAACAAAATGATTTTAGTTTTTATCAAATCGAGGTGATATATGAAGTTTCTGTGCTATATTTCTTTATCTACGATTACCCTTTTGCTTTATTCTATTTGAACCAAAAAAAAAAAGTGAAGGGAGAGAGCGTAGAACCTGTGAATTTTATTTGAAAGAAAATGCTTGAATACTCAACTCCAGGAAACGGCTTAGTCGGCTAGCGACTATGTATTGCGAAGCATGTCTACTCTCTCTCTCTCTCTCTCTCTCATAGCTAGTACTCACCCATGGAAGAAAAAATCTTGTTTTTAATTAGTAATTTATTAAACTTCATAGTAGTAATTCTTAGAATCTTCTTGTGCTCCTATTTATTGTGTGATCCCAGATCTCTCTATTTCAAACAAGAAAAACACAACACGTAATTACGATGACGTCTTTCACTCAAAGTTACAATGATCTCACCCACTTTCCATTAATTAATTAGTAATTAGTTCATGATTAGCATGATTTAAAGTTACAATTATCTCACCTACTTTCCATTACCATTGTCTTGTTCTTCTTTTTTTTTATGAAGACAAGAATGATGCTGTTGCTGGGTGGGATTGACTTCCTTCGTAGCTTGACTTGCGTCTAGACGTCTAAATGATAATGCAAAATTTATTGCGAGGACAAGGTTTATTAACTTTATTTATTTATTTTTAGTAATCCAATAGTAATAACAATGAAGAGAGGGATTTGAACTATGGTTCTTGTTAGGTTCTAAGTAATTAGGTTCTAATGTATTAGAACTTCATTTTGTATGTTGGCAAATCATGATCAAAACAGTTTTTAGTTTTGTTTAAACTTGCTCAAAGTATAGGCCTTTTATGTAAAGTTGGAATTGAGTTACTGCAGAATTGATTGTGCAATTCTATCTGGCTCGATGGATCGAGAATTGATCGAAAGTCATGTAGATTGTTTTTTTTTTTTTTTTTTTTTTTTTGCAGAATTTCCAACTCAGCCCTAAGCCCATATGACGTGTAGAATTTTATGTTTTGCCCTAGGTATAAAAGGGAAACCCTAGCCACGTTTTTGTGGTTGCTCTACTTGCTGTGTGTGTGAATCTTTTGTAAGATCTGAGAGGTGGTTGCCTTCACACATGCTTAGGATTATCAAGAAGAAGATTATGTCGAGAGCTTGAAGATTAATTCAGTTGCTACAATAAAAGCTTAAAGATACACAAGCGGTTCACACATGCTTAGGGTTATCAAGAAGAAGATTATGTCGAGAGCTTGATGATTAATTCAGTTGCTACAATAAAAGCTTAAAGATACACAAGCGGGAGTGCTTGTACTTGTTGGGAATCCAAGAAAGAAGGAGTTCGTGGTCTTAGAGCTGTCACGTGGTCGTGGTAGTAAGTTTTCTACACAAGGTAGCAATAGGATGTTAGTGGTCTAAGTCGCTATTGTAAAACTTCGATTCTTTTATAGTGGATTCAGTTTTACCTTGAGGATAGCTAGGTTAAATCCTCCCTAGGTTTTTTACCAGTTTGGTTTTGCTGGGTCATCATATCTTTGTATTCTTTATTTTTCGCGTTTTACATTGATATGATATATTTGTGTTAATCTAGATCTAATAACTTGACTAAGGAATCACTTGGCTAATTAACTAGGTTAATCTAATTGTGTTTTAAGAGGTCTAAAAACGTACAATTCTTTTAATAAAAGAGAACAAACTATACTACTAAGTGACATGTTATTTTTCTTCTCCAAAAAATAAAAAATAGTTATATGTCACTTAACTATAATTCTCTCTTTGGTCATAGTAGTTGACATCTTTGTTTATGTGGGTTATTAAAATTAATAGCTTGGTTAAAGATAGGGCTATCCAAACTCGACCGATACTTTTCATACCAAGAAATTTGACTAAGTCTGATCTGCTTAATATGACAATGGCCTATTTCGAAATTTGACAACTTCCAGGTTGAGGATGGGTCGTTGCAAGAAAGCCCAAATCCAACATATTTGACCAATCTCCACCCTTAGACGTCACCATTCTCCCCCGACATGATAATTTCTCTATTGTATTTGTTTGTTTTTAGACCCCTTAAAATACAATTGGATTAACCTAGTTAACAAGCCAAGTTATTACTTAGTCCAAATTCTAGATCTAGGTTAACACAATCAAACAATCATATCATGCATAGCAGTAGAAAAATAAATAATACAATGATATGACGATCCAGGAAAACCAAACCGGTTAAAAACCTGGGGATGATTTAACCTAGTTATCCTTAAGGTAAACTTAAATCCACTATAGAAAGAATCGAAGTTTGTATAACAAAACTTAGACCACTAACATTCTATTGCTACCCACCAGTAGAAAACTTATTGACACGACCACGTGCAAGTTTCGAGACCACAGACTCCTTCTTTCTTGGATTCTCCAGCAAGTATAAGCACACCTGCTTGTGTATCTTTAAGCTCTTATGGCAGCAACTGAATGATCATCAAGCTCTTGAAGAAATCTCCTTCTTGATAATTCTAAGCTTGTGTAAAGGAAAGATTTTCACAGATCTCACAAGAGATTTACACAAACCGCAATATGAGCAACCTCTAAAACGTGGCTAGGGTTTCTCTTTTATATCTAGGGCAAAATATAAAACCCTAAACGTTTTAATGAGCTAGGGCTAAGTTGGAATTCTGCAAAAAAAAAAATCTGCTCGATGTTCGATCGATCAAGTCTAAGCTTCGATCGATCGAGCCAGGCCAAAAGTAACTAATACTTCTGCAGCCACTCGATTCCAACTTTACATACAACGCACATACTTTGAGCAAGTCTAAACAAGACAAACAATTTTTTTGATCATGGTTTGCCAACATTACATATTAGAGTTCTAAATACATTAGTTCCTAAGTTTTTAGAACCTAACAGTATTTCATTTGAATCTAGCTAAATCTTAACCAAATTTGACAATATCTTAATGTATTCTAAGAAATCTTGATAGACCTAGGTAGATCTTGGCCAAATTTGGTACTCTACCCTTTGTTTTACCAACTTTGACCACACACCCACTAAGACCCAAGCTATTAGAACCACTACTCCTCCCAATTTGATGATGGGTTTCATTCTTTCCCACTCAGAGTGATTGGGTTAAGCACAAACTTGACTCAGACCGACCCATAGGCACCCCTAGCTAAAGACAAATGGTTATAGCGTTACCCATTTCAATTGTTGTGCTTTCTTAAATTACATACCTATACAAGGGTTCAAGTTTCGCAAAAGTAGAGACCTTCTCAAGGCATTCTAGGGCATGCTCAAACTTTGTTGAACGATCAAAAGGTGATAAAAATATGTTACTAACAATACATTTCCAATTGCGTCTATAAAATAAGTTTTTTTTTTTCAAATTTAATAAAATCCTATTTAAGATTGACTATGTTATAAAATTAAATAAAGTTAATTAGCAATAACATCAATTGAAATGGAAATATTAGCATAATTTAAATATGAAGACTTTATTAGTAATTTTTTATTACAAAAAGTAAGAAAACTATATTTAACAATCCATTAATTTTTATGGCAAATGCTAACAGATGCTTTTATGGTAATGGTTAACAATTCATTTAAAAAAAAATTATGGGAAAAGAAAAAAAAAGTAATTAATGTTTTGACAAATTTTTTCATTTCCCATAAAAGTGGTATCAAAACTTTCTTAAAATAGATTGTTAACCATTGTCCTAAGGGTACTCATTAGCATGACCATTTTTATCAAACTCTAACTTTAGATCTTTATTTCTTGGTTTTGTTAATTTTTTTTTTTTTTTCTGTTTTAATGGTGAAAATAATGAGATGAGTTACAGTTGTCTAATAAAGACCACTTGCAAAGTTACAAATTTTCATATAAAAAATGATAAAATGATTTCTGGCCTAAGCACAAATGGATAAACTACAATTACCTCATAACAAATTTTACTACCTAATTGAAGTTATCGCTACTGATACCCACACATCTACTTTCCAAAGAAATAATAATAATAATAATGATCATGTGTTTTCTAATGCTTGTCAAAGGAAATTAGTTGATTACAAAAACACTATAAACCAACCTTGCAAGGTATGGAACTAGCTTGGTCTAGTGCTCTTGTGCACCAGACCCAGTCCTTACCCGCAAGGAATATTTTTAATTAAAATCTTGAAGTAATACAAAATATAAACTCAATTGAATTACAAAATTATCAATTTTTTAACTTTATCTTGAAGAACAAAAGTAAAGTGAAAGGATGAAGTAAACAACCTAAAAAAATATTTGAACAAAAATAAAGTGAAAGGATGGAGCAAAAAACCTGCAAACCGTCTCACCTGCCATTAATTTGTTATTTTGTAACAAAGACCATTGCCATTGTCTTTTTTCCTGAAGACAAGAATGATATTTATGGTGTCTCTTTCAACTTATAAGCTGGCTGGCCAAAATGGTCAAATATCAAAGGCCATACTTTTTTGCTGAATATAAAGAGCCATACCTAATAACTTACTTCTAGTTTTTATGTGATAAGAAGAGAAAGGGGATCCACTTACACAGGACCTGAAATTTTTTTTTTTTTTTGGGTAACATCACATGACCTGATTTACTTGCATCTTTTTCACACATATTCGTATAAGTGAAATACTTGTCGCATTCATAAAAGACGCTTTTTCTTTCTTCTTCTTCTTTTCTTTTCTCTTTTCTTTACTTCAATTTTTTTTTTTTTTTTTTTTTTTGTATGTATGTGTGTGTGTGCATAGATTCTATCTTATATATTGTGGGCAAAATACAGTATCTACAGATATCTTTATTAGAAACATAGAAAATATTAATTAAACTATATGACTCTTAGTTGTGAAACATGCATAAAATGCCACATGATAGGTTCCATTGTAAATGAATGCGTACTACCACTGCACCAAAATTAGTAAGGCAAAAACACCATTTTGGTTCCTACATTTTGGGATCACAATCAATTTGGTCCTTACATTTTAGTAGCAATCCGTTTGGCCCCTGTTATTTATTTATTTTTTTGCAATCAATATGGTCCTTACTATTAACTCACTAACTAAAAATGCTGACGTGACTAACTGATTGCACAGTTGGCATACTTAAAATTTATGTGGCTAATAAAATGATATTTAAAAAGCCACTTCATCATTTTAAAAGCCAAGTAAAAAAAAAAAAGGCACAAAAAAACTCAAAAATCTGGTCGAAAAAATAAAATGAATAAAAAAGAAAAACTCAAAATTTCCTATCATTTTCTTGCTATCCAAACACACACAAACAAAGAGAAATAGGCTTGCCAACATCGCATTAAAAAATGAAATGAATCAAAATCTCAACAATACTTTTACATGCAATACCCACACAATCCAGCACAAAAATGAAAAGAATTAAAAAAAAATGATCTTATTTTCTTTTGAATTGAAGATCTGTGAAAGACCCAGTGAGATTCCTGGTAGTTCTACAATAAGCAGATCCTCCCCACATCTGATAGCAAGATGGTACTCACTACCATACGTGGGGCAAGATCTTATTTTATAGAAATTTTTTATTTGTGTTTTCAGTAATGGGTTTTGTGTTTTGTTTTGTGTTTTTGGTAATGGGTAGAGTTTTATATATATATATATATATATATATAGAAATTTTTTGATTTGTGTTTTCGGTAATGGGTTGAGTCATTTGTGTTTTGTTCCATCTTCTTTGATTTTGGTGATAGAGGAAGGGGATCAAATATAAGATTCTACCATTCTGGGTTGGGTTTGGTTTCTAGTAACAGGGAAATGAGTTTTTATTTATTTATTTATTTTTTTTTATGTTAGAAAATCATCAATTTGATTCTGTTTTACATGGCTTCTTTTATTTGATAAATGTTGAGTAGCTTTTTAAATATTATTTTATAAGCCATGTAAGTTTCAAGTATGCTAACTGTGCAATCCATTAGCCACATAAGCATTTTTTTGTTAGTGACTTAATGGTAGGAACCAATTTGACTGTAATTTGAAAATAACAGGGACTAAATTGACTGCTACTAACATGTAAAAACTAAATTGATTATAACACCAAAATGTAGGGACCAAAATAGTGTTTTCATAATTAGTAATTTAGGATTATTGGAGTAGTTAAGTATATACAAGTTAATGCAAAATTTAATGTGATTACAAGTCTCTTTAGTCACAATATTTGAGATCATTGTTCTTGGGGGTTGTAAAAATTAATAGGAGCATTGTTTATTTCACACACTATCACACAAATAAAACACACATGCAAAAAGTCCAAAATTGTGACTGCAAGTCATGTTTTACATTGTTTTTTGTGAGTGTGTAAACTATATGTACGATAATATTTTCCCAATTAGTAGTCTTTTTGTTTGGTTGCTAAAGGTTTGGCTAGGATTTTACAAAGCATCAAAAACCTGAAAACATTAAAAATGTTTTAAGGAAGTTATTTTATGCCATGCGAACGCTACCTATTGTTTTTTTTTTTTTAGTTAAATTTCAGTAACTTATCCAGAGGTTTGGGTTAATACCAACTAGATTCAAGGCATTAAAAAATTGAACAATTTGGTCCCTAAAACTAATTTGGTCACTAAACACCATTAATGCCATTAGTCAGCCATCTCTTCCCTCTCTCGTCTCTCTAATTCTCCCCTGCCCCTCTATTCTCTCTCTTGCCTCTCTCTTCTCTCTTTGAGTGTACCCCAAACCTAGCCAAACCCATACCAAATTAGAGAGACACATACACAGATTTTGATTAATGAACCCATCAAATTCTTCTCTTGTACAAAGGCAAACAAATCACTATACCACCACCATTGTCAGTTTGTCACAAACCCACCACCACAAACAAATCCTACACATCACTGATTTAGGCACATATGCATAGTATATCCTATTTTCCAAACCCTAATAGCCAAGCTCAAAAAACCTAATATCCCATTTTACAAACCCAAACCAAAGTCAAAATCACTAAATCCCTACAGCCAATAAAAAACTCAATTCCTAAATTAACAAAACCAAAAACCAATTACAAAAAAAAAAAAGGTTTTTTCCATAAACAAAATGAGAAAATAAATGAGGAAAATAAAGAAGAAAATAAGAGAGAAATAAAGAGGAGAAGGCATTGGCTAGTGGTTGTGGTGGTGGTGTTGAGCTCAGTTGCCATTAGTGGTGGCATGGACTTTGTGGAGTTCGGCAATGATTGAACTTAAAAGATAACAATCTAACAAAGAGAGCAACTATGGTGTTGGCTTGCGACAGCTGTGGCTTGAGGTTTTGGGAGCTGATAGTTTAGGGTTAGGGAAAGGGATGAGAAATGTTGTGATGGGAGAAAAGAGAGAAAGACGAAATAGAAGAGAGAATCTATGAGAGGAGAGAGAGAATAGTGGGCTAAATGACTAACGGATGTGGATAGGCTTATCGGTGTTTAAGGAGTAAATTGAACTTAAGGGATAAAATTAATCAATTTTAAAATGTAATGGACCTAGTTGGTGTTAGCCCAAATCTCAAGGTAAATTGTTGAACTTATCTCTTTTTTTATGAAATCTATGTGATATTTGGAGTTTCTACATAATTCTTTAACCAGTCATTTTTTTTCTTTTTTTGTTTCCTTTCTTTACGATAGGATATCGTATGTGTATTAAATTTATGGGCTACACAATAAAATGTAGCCTCCTAATAAACTGTCCTTTTCAATCCTAAATTTGTAGTGCAGCAAACAAACAATAATATATTTATTAAACTACCTTATAACCTACACGCGCTTTCCAATGAAAAAAAATCATGCATTTCCTAATACTTTTAAAAAGGAAATTAGTTGATTATAAAAAATCAAGGTATATTTTTTTAATCTCTTCTAAAAAAAGGTATATTTTTTAATTAAAACCCCAAAGTATATGACACAAATTACAAATAATAAGTCAGTTAAATTACTAAATTATCAAGTTTTGGCGAACTTTATCTTGTAAAACAAAATAAACTATGGAAGAATGGAGATAAAAACCTGCAAATTTTATTTGAACAAAAATTAAGTGACTGGATGGAGAAAAAACTCACTCATAGAAGAAAAAATCATTTGCTTTTGTACACTCATGGAAATTCTTAAAATCTTCTTGTGCTCCTATTTATTGAGTGATTCCCCCCACCCCATGTCTCTCTGTCTCTCAAACAGAACAAGCACGTCTCAAAAAAAAAAACAAAAAAAACAAAAAAAAAAACAAAAAACAAAATAAGCACAACAAACTTCATAACAATGACTCACCTAGATGCCATTAATTTGTTCATTAGTAACAAGGACCATAGCCATTGTCTGTTTTTATTTTCCTGAAGAAAAGAATGATTAATCACTGACCACTTGAATGGTGCGATTCAATGGTAAGAAGCTATCGTTGCTGCATCACACATGCTAAAATGAGTTATGGGGCGTGGCATTAATTATTGCCATCACGGGGCATAAGGGCGATAGTGAATCCACATGGAGACCCACGTTTTTTAGTCAGCAAAAATAAAAAAAATTGAATAATGTTGTCACTTTCAAGTTTCAACTTCATAATGTGGCCGATGAAAAGAGTCAAATATGAAGGGCCATGCCCCATGAATGATTAATGTTGTCTTGACTTGCTTCTAGCCTTTGTGCAGTGACCTGAAGAAAATAGGATCCACTCACACATGGCCTGATATTTTTTGGTAAACATCACAAAGAAAACAGGATCCACTCACATCCTATTCTCAATAAATGGTAGCTAGAAACAGGACCAGAGTCTGTCCTGTTCAGAGAACTAGTGTGGGTGGCACTGTCCTTTAATAGGCGCTGTTCTAAATGCTTTTAAGTAATATAATTGTTTTATGGAAAATGTTAACAGCACCGTGCGGTGTTTGTTAAGATTTTTCTTAATGGGTTGTGTTAATAAAAAAGACAAAATGTTATTAAAAATGTTACCAAAAAAGATAAAAAAAATTATTAAAAAATTACAAAAAGTAAATTAATGCTATAAAAAGTTGCAAAAAGTTATTAATATGCACATTACGGTGTCTATTAACACAACTCTTGTTTTATTATGAAAAAAAGTATATAACTATTTCATTAAGTAATAGAAGGTGCAATTTGATTAGTCGATATATATAAACGGACCCTAGATAGGTGCTAAAACAATGTTTTGAACATAAAAAATATGAAGTACAAAGTAGAATTTTTAACAAAGGAAAGGATATCACAAACTTAATCCCTTTTGTGTGTTTGTATCTCAACAAAAAAATAAAAATAAAAATAAAAATAACAAAAACAAAAGCTAAACAATACAAAACAAAACAAAACCAACAAAAAACCAAAAAATTAATATGTTAGCAATTTCGAAACCAATAATTTAGTCATTAGTTCATGATTAGCATGATTTAAAATTACAATTATCTCACCTCCTTTCCATTACCATTGTCTTTTTCTATTTTTATGAAGACAAGAATGATGCAATGCCACACGTCAATATCTTGTAGTTGGTGGGTGGGATTGATTTGCTTCGTAGCTTGACTTGCTTTTAGACCTCTATGTGATAAGAAGTGAAACAGGATTCCCTCACGCATGACCTCATTTTTTTTGTTTATTAACACATGACCTGGTTTACTTACATATTAATTTGTTCACACAGAATGGTAGAAACTGGACCTGAGTCCGTCCAATAGGAGAAAGACTTGTCGCGTTAATAAGAGATGAATAATGCACACGTGAAACATGCATTCTATTGTTGCACATGCCTGCTATATGACAGGTCTTTTGTGAATGAATATGCACCTAGTGCATAGGTGCACCAAGTTAATATTATTGAAGTAATTAGGTACTCAACCCCACCTTCCCTTCCTCCCCACTACATGCATCTATTAAAAAAAAAATGTAATTAGGTACTCAAGTTAATGCAAAATTTATTGCAAAGACAAGGTTTAATAACTTTATTTATTTACTTTTAATAATCCAATAGTCACAACAATGAGAAGAAAGATTTGAACTATGATTCTTTTAATAAAAAAAGAACAAATTATACTATTTAGTGACATGTTACTTTTCTTCTCAAAAGACTATTTCTTCTCAAAAGACTAAAAAAGAGTAACATGTAACTTGGCTATAAGTCCCACTTTAGTCTCAGTAGTTGACATCTTTGTTTATGAGGGTTATTAAAATTAATAGCTTGGTCAAAGATAAGGCTACCCAAACTCAACTGATACTTGCCATACTAACAAATTTGACAGAGCTTGATCCGCTTAATGTGGCGGTGGCCTACTTCGAAATTTGACAACTTCCAGGTTGAGGATGGATCATTACAAGAAAACCCAAATCCAACATATTTGACCAATCTCCACCCTTAAACATTGTCATTCTTTGCCAATATGATAGTTTCTCTATTTTCTTTCTCAAGATTCTAGCTAAATCTCAATTAGATTCGAAAATATTTCAATATATTTAAGAAATCTTGATAGATCCGGGTAGATCTTGGCCAAATTTGGTACTCTACCCTTTGTTTGACCAACTCCAGCCATGCACCCACTAAGACCCAAGCTGTTAGAACCACTACTCCTTCCAATTTGACGATGGCTTTCATTCTTTCCCACTCAAAGTGATTGAGTTGAGCACAAACCTAACTTAAATTGACCCATGGGCACTTCTAGTTAAAGACATATGGATATAGCTTTTTAGCTCAATAGTATTGTCTACCAAATTAGAGACCTTCTCAAGGCATTCTAGAGCATGCTCAGACTTTGTTGAAGGATCAAAAGGTGATACAAGGTTGATTAGACGACCTCTTTACCCTTATCTCTATATGAGCCAAAGGGACGAATGAGCCAGAAGGCAAAGACTCGAGGTATATTAAAAAAAATTGACTCTCTTAGTATATTAAAAAAAAAAAATGTTACTAACAATATATTTACAATTGCATCTATAAAAATAAGTTTTTAAATTTAAATTTAATAAAATCCTATTTAAGATTGACTATGTTTTAAAAATAAATAAAGTTAATTAGCAATAACATCAATTGAAATTGAAATATTAGTATAATTTAAATATGAAGACTTAATTAATAATTTTGTATTACAAAAAGTAAGAAAACTATATTTAACTAAAATAATATATATCAAAATATTTAAATAAATATTATTTTATTTATATTTAAATATAAAATAAAAAATGCCCCTCTTAATGCTATCCGTTGGGCCTCAAAACACATTGAGGCAACCCTACTTCAACCCAAGTTTGGTGAGAGTTAACTACCCAAGCTTAGTACTAATCATCTAGCTAGACTGTTCATTTAGTAGCTCTTTTAGCTCACTTGCATGGCATCAAATTTGGGTCTAAAGCCCTCTAATAACTAACAAGAGAAGAAATTTTGGGCATGAAATTCAGACCTATAAATGGCCCGTTGGGTCTATTAATTTCTTGGGCTTTGTTTATGCCTCAACCAAAACCCATGAAAATACCAAAGGAAAAAAAAAAAAAAAAAAAAAGGCAAAATTCATGCCAAATCAATAAAACCCATACCAATATGAACAGGTTGATATCCAAAAAATAACCCAAATCCATCAAAATTTTGAAACCTAAATTTTGAGGAAATAACTAATCAAACAATAAATAGAAATTAGAACAAACCTTGAGGTTGGGTGCAGCAGCGCCGGCTCAGAATGATGCGGTGGTGGCTCCAACAGCAGGATGGAGATCTGGTGGTTAGAGGAAAGAAGTAGATGGAATGGGTTAGGCGTTGGTCTGTTTCTCCAAGTCTCTGCTTTTGGTCTAATACATGTTTGATGATTTTAGTTTTAATTGAGTTATAATCCTGTGTGATAAAGTATACTACTTTCTCATTAAATGTCTGACATGGCAACTCCTGATTGATGGCATAAATAAGCCCTTTTACGCTAGCTCCTGACTGTAGGTATTATTATTATTATTTTTTTTAATGTGTAGGAGCATGGAAGTTTGCCAATAATGTTGCACAATATGGCACTGAAGTGAAATAGGGGATGAAACTCTTTATTAGGGAACAGAGGGTGTGTCCATGGTATTGTTGGAGCATATAACACTTGTATAGATTAACGCCTAGATGCAAACTACAGATGGGTACTGAAACAAAGTTTGAAACATCCAAAATGTGAAGTCCAAAGTAAAACTTGTTAGGAAGGAAAGGTGTAAGGTTGAATTTAATCAACCATCTTGTTGGCTTTATTCCGTGCCAAATTGCTTGTAATTTAAGCATTTAGTAACCCTGTATTTAGGTGGGATTTATGTAAGGATAGTGTGTGAGAAGATGTGAAGAAAAGCTCAAGATTGTGCAAGAAGGCAGAGTCTCGCAGCTAGGACTCGCGAATGACTTGTGGTTGTAAGTCGCCAAATGCAGGCACATAAGAAGCACACGGGAGAGGTGAAGGGTTGTGCCAGCTGTCGCACTACAGGACAAAAGTCCCAGGCTGGCCAGGCCATTATCTCGCGACTGGAACTCGCGACTTAGACCAGTCGCGAGGCTAAGCCACCAATTCACCCTGTTTGGCAAAAACTGTCTCTTCGTATTCCTTTCTCACCCCACTATATATAAACCCTTATACCTACGATATTGGGAGAGCTTCTAGAGAGAAAATTGAGAGAGAAATCTTAGAGAAATACAAGATTACCTCATCCCCAATCTTTACCTAAGAGACTCCTCAAATTCCTCTACTCTCTTCCTCTCTATTGATAAATCCTTGAGAGGTTATTGACCAAATCCTTTTCTCATCTCACCCACGTCTGTGAGAATGTCTTTTGGTGCTAAGGGAAGCAGTTTGGAAGGGACCAATGGTTATTGGTTGATGCTATGGGCTATAGCGGAATCTAGTAAGCTAGAAAAGAAGAAGGTTCGGCGCAACCTCGTTGGGGCAAGAAGCTTGGAGGGCTTAGGTACTTGGGTAGATTAGACTTGGAGGGTCTATTGCTGTTCATGTATCTCAACTACATTTTCTAGTGGATTATTGACCGCTTGGAGGGCGGCGAAGAGGTTTTACACCGAGGGTTTCGGTTTCTTCTTCGATAACACATCGTGTGTTGTCCGTGTGTTTGCTTCTTCCTTCCCTTTATTTTTGTCTTATATTTATTGCTGTGAATGTATTTATATTTGGCTTAGATTAGTTATCAATTCTGTGGTTTCATCTTCCATAACATATCGTGTGTTGTCCGTGTGTTTGCATCTTCCTTCCCTTTATCTTTACCTTATATTTACTGTTGTGGATGTGTTTATATTTGGCTTAGATTAGTTATCAATTTTGTGATTGGTTTATGTTCATATTCTGCACATCAATTGTTTGATAATAAACTTGAATTGATAATTTGTAATTCGGGGTCCAAACATTCAAGGGTGTTTTATACCCATATTGAACATTCAAAAGGATATCACAAGCTAAATTTAATGATAAAATTTTAAAACAACTACAGGCAAAGCCAGATTTCCAAGTGATATTACAGTATCATAGTAAAGGAAACTTATTTGTGAAAGACAAAAGGCCTAAGGAAATTCCCAACAGTTACAAACAATACTACAATTCCAACAAAAGTTGCAATGCCTCTCCAAACATCACGGAAATATATTGTTCTCAAGAATGCAATATTTTTATTCCACCAGTTGCCATAGTGCTCATTAAGATCTTCAGCGACATCATGATAACATGAATTTTTTTCCACAATTTCTTGGCCAAGTTTGTTAACCATTTGGGCAACTGCTATAGCTGCCTAACGAGTGAGCAATAATCTTTTTTTCAGCAAGCAATTCCGCATCTTCTCTAGTGTTTATAAGGAAATCTAATAGCACGATATAATTGCAAATGTATGCTTGGAATGGATAATGACACTGCTCGAGGGCCATGAGGTTTCGGAAAAGTTCTTCTGTTCCACGATCCATCACGAAGCGTGGAACTACCAATCTAGTTTGCAGACGGTCCAAGCACCAAAAGCATTTTAAGCATGGTAAGCAATCCAAGAGCTACGAGCATTTGAATCTTGGAAAATTTTCTAAGGGATTCGGCTTCTTGACTTCAATGTCAAGTAAAAATCTTTTTGCTTGATCTTCCTTACACACCTGGAATTTCAATCCTGCATTGTCCAACTTTGTTGCACTATGTAGATGTTCAATAATGCTTCCAGTTTTCAAGTTGGGTGGATAGTAGATATCTCTCTGTGTAAAGTTGTTATTTACAACTATGTATTTTGTTGGCTTTTATTCCGTGCCAAATTTGATTGTAAGTATTTTCAATCGTTTATACCCTGTATTTATTGTGGGATTTGATGTAAGGGTTGTGTGATAGAGAGAGTGTGTGAAGACTCAAGCATTTGGAAGACTGGAGGATTCTCGCGGGTATGTCGCGACCTAGCTTCCCGAGAAGTGAAGCATGTGCCCTGCACATGCTGGAATGGCAAGAGTCAGGCCAGGTGGAGACAGCTGTCTCTCGCGAGTATCTCGCAAGTAAGGCCTTCCCGCGAGACACCCGCGAGACAAGCTATTCTGCTAGCCTGTACTGACTGACTCACACATTTTGCACCTATCCTATATAAACCCTCATTACCCACAAATGTTGAGGATTGCTTCAGAGAGAAAACCCTAGTCAAACACATTGTGAATTAGAGATTGTCATCCCCACATTTCTCTATACACTTGCTTGTGGTATCTCCTCAACCCTTCCCTCTCCATTTCCACACCATTGAGAGGTTGATAGCCCAAACACTTACCACACCCTTTGAGAGTGCTGTGAGACATTTTTGGTGCTGCTGGGAAGCATTGGAAGAAGCCTGGAATGGCAGATGCAACATGGAGCTTGTTGCGGGATCCGGGGTGCTAGACAAGACTCGGTTCTGAGAAGCCTTGTTGGAGTAGGAGCTTGGAGGGCTTAGGTACATCGGGTAGATTAGGTTTTGAGGGTCTCTTGCTAACCCATGTATCCCAACTGATTGTCTAGTGAATCGATTTCCGCTTGGAGGGCGGCGGAGAGGTTTTTCGCCGAGTTCTTCGGTTTCCTCTTCGAGAACACGTCTCGGTGTTTTCTGCGTTTGCATCCTTCTTCCCTGCTCTTGTTTAATTCTATTATACTGCTGTGTTGCTTAGTTTATGGATTAAAGTAGCTTATTTATTCATCCGCTCGCTTTTACACTATTCCGCACTTTGTATTAAAGTTGTGTAAAATCTATCGAGCCGTAATTTTAATTGGGGGTCTAAACAGCTCTTGTGTTTTCAACACAATATCGAGCTTTCAATTGGTATCAGAGTGGGTACACTTGCTGTGGTTTTAATACCTAAGTGTGATCGTAGACCCCTTGGTGTGTTTTGAAAAGTGTTCTTGGTATGTCTACCATGAAGGACTTGAAAAATGTTTGTGAAAATGACTCAATGAGCATATTTGAACATTGTTCTAGTAATGCACTCTTAGAGTTATTTAAATCTAAGAAACATGCCAGAATTTTTAGTCACATGCTGAAATCATTAGTTCATAGGAACCATGATATACATAACAGCCTATGTGAGTCAAAGTCCTTAATCTATGATTGTGAGAAAAGAAATAGACAGTTAAGTGATGAACTTGGTCGTTTAAAAAGGAAACTTCACTCATCCTTGAATGAAATAAGGAAAAATGATTCTTGTCTTGATGGTCAAGAATGTCTCTCTCATGCATGTCTCTTTGTTCATACTGCATTGAAAGTGTTTAACTCGTGTTTGTGGTACCTTGACAGCGGGTGTTCTAGGCATATGATTGGAGAAAAATCTCTGTTCAAAACTCTTAAAGAGAAGGAAGATGGATTTGTGACATTTGGAGATGGTAATCACTCACAAGTTCTTGGAAAGGGAACGGTGGATATTTCGGGTCTGCCTTTGTCAACCGACGTGCTGTATATTAAGGGATTAAAAGTGAACTTACTAAGTATCACTCAGATTTGTGATGAAGATTTCTTGGTCCAATTTTCAAAGAAAGGGTGTCTAATCTTGAATGAAGAAGGTGTTCAAGTTCTAAAGGGACTAAGGACCACTGATAACTGCTATGGGATTATTCCAAAACCCAGCATAGCATGTCGAAGTGCTCAGGTAAACCTCTTGGAGTTGTGGCATCAACGGCTTGGACATGCAAATTACAAACAAGTGGCAAAAGTTTCGAAGCTTGAGGCTGTGGTTAGTCTACCTAAGTTTGGGAAAATTGAGAAGAATGTTTGTGGTCCATGTCAATTGGGAAAACAAACAAAGTCAAGCCATCCTAAAGTGAATGTGGTTGCAACCTCTCGTCCGTTAGAATTACTGCATGTGGATTTGATGGGTCCTACAAGAACAGAAAGCATGGGTGGAAAGCGGTACATTATGGTGATAGTTGACGACTTCTCAAGGTATTCCTGGGTGGATTTCCTCAGAGAGAAATCGGAAGCATGTAATAAGATGAAAAAATTGTGCAAGAGATTGATGAATGAAAAGGGAGTACCTATCATCAAAATCAGAAATGATCATGAGAAAGAGTTTGAAAATGCAAAGTTTGAAGCATTTTGCAATGAACACGGTATCAAGAAGTAATTCTCAGCCCCAAAGACTCCACAACAGAATGGAGTAGTTGAAAGGAAGAATCGGGTGATTCAAGAAATGGCTCGAGTAATGTTACTCAACAAGAACCTTCCACAGAAGTTTTGGGCTGAAGCTGTGAACACTTCATGTCACATTGGGAATAGGATTTACTTCCGAGCAGGAACGAAGAAGACATCGTATGAAATTTGGAGAGAAAAGAAGCCGAAGGTGAAATACTTCCGAATATTTGGGAGCAAATGTTATGTACTCAATGATAGAGAGAATCCCGAAAAATTTGATGCTAAAAGTGATGAAGGGATATTTCTAGGCTATTCATTAAATAGCAGAGCGTATAGGGTCTTCAATAAACGGACTAAGACAGTAATGGAGTCAATAAATGTGGTCATTGATTATACCATATCTGAAAGGGAAAGGGATGATGGTGAAGGAACAAACCTGAAGAAGGGGGAGGTTGAGGACAACATGTCACAAGATGATGAGATCGAAAAAGAATCTCCAAAAAGAGAGTCTACACCCCCTATACCAAGAAGGGAGGCCAGATCAGTACAAGGGTCTTCTAGCCCTCTCACCCCTCCGGAAGTTCAACCTCCAATCTCTCGTGACGAAGAACCTTCTACCTCCAAGAGACCGTCATCAAGGGTAATGCTCAATCATCCATCGAGTAATATCATTGGTGATGTAAATGAGGGACTTCGATTGAGAAAAGGACCAAAATACAGTGCGAATCATGTGACGTACAATTGTTACTTTGCTCAATTCGAACTCAAGAAGGTAGAGGAAGCCCTTAGAGACGAAAATTGGATCGAGTCTATGCATCAGGAGTTACATCAGTTTGTCATAAATGATGTATGGGAGCTGGTCCCAAGACCCAAAGATACTCATGTCATTGGCACCAAGTGGATCTTCAAGAACAAAACTGATGAAGATGGTGAAGTAGTTCGAAACAAGTCTAGGTTGGTAGCTCAAGGATATACCCAAGTGGAAGGCATAGATTTTGATGATTCATTTGCACCAGTAGCAAGATTAGAGTCAATTCGTATTCTACTATCCATCGCATGTGTTATGGATTTCAAACTGTACCAAATGGATGTAAAAAGTGCATTTCTGAATGGTTTTCTAAATGAAGAAGTATTCGTTAAGCAACCAAAGGGATTTCAAGATCCTCATTTTCCAGATCATGTGCTAAGGTTGAAGAAGGCACTGTATGGGTTGAAGCAAGCACCAAGAGCATGGTATGATCGTCTCACAACTTACTTGTTGGATCGAGGATTCAAAAGAGGCCAAGCTGATCGAACATTGTTTGTAAAGAGAGATGAAAAGTCTCTCCTAGTTGCTCAAGTATATGTGGACAATATTGTCTTCGGATCCACAATTGATCATTTGGCTCATGAATTCTCTGAAGAAATGAAAAGGGAGTTTGAGATGAGTATGGTGGGGGAGCTGAACTATTTCCTTGGACTTCAAGTGAAACAACGGAAAGATGGGATATTTATATCTCAAGAGAAATATGCCAAAAATCTTGTTAAAAGATTTGGTCTAGACTCTAAGAAACATACGTCCACTCCAATGAGCTCCTCATCAAAGCTGAGTCGGGATGCAGCAGGTATAGAAGTGGATCCAACGCTTTATAGAAGCATGATAGGCAGCCTCCTATATCTCACAGCCAGCAGACCAGACATAGCCTTTAGTGTAGGCGTATGTGCTCGATTTTAGGCAGCCCCTAAAAAGTCACATTTAACAGCTGTTAAAAGAATTATCCGCTACATAAATGGCACCTCTGATTATGGAATTTGGTACTTGAGAGATTCAAATGAATGCTTAGCCGGATATTCTGATGCTGATTGGGCTGGATGCATTGATGATAGAAAAAGTACTTCTGGTGGATGCTTCTATCTTGGAAATAACCTGGTGTCATGGATGAGCAAAAAGCAGAATTCAGTCTCTCTATCAATAGCCGAAGCTGAATACATTGCTGCTGCAAGTTGCTGTGCTCAATTACTATGGATGAAGAAGCTTCTTCATGATTATGGAATCACTCAAGACACGATGTGTGTGTATTGTGATAATACAAGTGCCATAAATCTGTCCAAGAATCCAGTTCAACATTCGAAATCAAAACATATCGAAATTCGGTATCATTTCATTCGAGATCTGGTGGAGGAAAGGACTGTGTACTTAGAGTTCATCAACACTGAGAATCAGAAGGCAGACATATTTACTAAACCTCTAGATGGCCCAAAGTTTGAATCTTTGCGTAAGACCATCGGTGTCGGTGTCATTCCCTGAACTCTATCTTGTGTGTGAACCTGTATTACTCCTTGTTGCATACTTTTTGTTGTGGTTCCACATGTTTAGTTTCTAGACGTTTTTTTTTTGTGTGTATTTTTTTCTGTTGATCTTATTTTTCATGTTCGGTTTTGGGTGTGTTCAAAAATTTCAAAAACCCATAAAAATTGAAAAATCTCAAAAGTTTGATCACGTGTTCTGTGCATGTCACATGTGAGTTTGACCTAGTACCTTCGTACTAATGGCATAGTGCATTTACGATCTTGGCTTGTCATGTATGCACTCTTTTCTATGTGGAAGAAATCTTGATCACTATGTGTGACTGTTGTAAATAGATCTTCAAGCTTGTCATGAATGATTGGTCAATAGTCTTGTTGGTCTTGATACTTGCATAGACTTGTGTCTATATCTCTTCCCACTTTATTTTTATGTGTTTGCTAAAAGAGCTCACCAAATGTAAATCTCCAAATAAAAAGAGATATTGAGCTACAAAAGCCTGTCGCACATACTAGTATTCGACTAGGAAAAAGGAAAAGCGACTCTTCTTAATGTTTTTGTTCGGTGCTCAAAAAGCCAAAGGCTACTCTTAAATTTTGAAATATCACAAATTTCAAGCACCAATCTCAAAAAGAGATGTTGTTTTCCTTGTCCAATCAAAAGTAAAATGGACCAATTGTTATGCCTTATGCAGAAGCCAAATGAAAAGCTTCTGAAGTTATGTATTCAATGTGTGGGAGGTCATATACACTCATTTCTATAATGGAGATAGTCCACCTGATTTCATATCAGTTGTGTATGACTCGATTGAATTGATCATTGAAGTTTCGCTCTGGTCTAAGGACTATTTCACATTTGATACTCACACACAACACACAAGACTTTGATTCAATGAATGCCTATCTCATTTGTGTGATTGTATATGTTCAAATGTGACGTGTAAGCTCATGAACCTGTTGATCAAACCCAAAAAGATTTTTGAGTGTTTTATTCGTTTTTGAAAGTGTTTTTAGTCCTTCATATCTTTTGTTGTTGATCATAATGCATTTTTGTGTCTTCTTTCAAAAACTGGTTTAGGAGTTGTCTCGTGAGAAGCTCGCGACTTAGAGCTTCCCGCGAAAAGGGCTTGAGGGAAATAATCTTTTCTACCTGTCACACAGAAACTTTCGCGACTGTCTCGCGACTGTCTTGTGACCAAAAGCTTCTCGCGAAATGGTGTTTGGCTGAAAATTGGATTTTCCAAATTTCAGACAGAGGTTATCGCGACTGTCTCGCGACTGTTTCGCGACCTAATGCTTCTCGCGAAAATTTTGTGCTTCAGTGGCCATTTTTGCGGCTGTCTCGCGACTATTTCGCTACTCTGTAACCCGCGAAAAACGCGTGTTTTCACTTTATATGTAGCAGATGTGACCTTTACTTAAATATTTCTCATTTCCCTTGCTCAGCCCTTCTCGAACCCTCTTTTAACCCATTGTCAATTTCTATCTAAACCCTTCATTTCCTAGCATTTCTTTCTGCATTGTCAACTTCAAGGTATGTCTTCTAAAGCATTATCCTTCAAATTTCTCCTACTTTATGCTGATTTGTCACTAGGGTTTCATATTTTGGGAATTTTGGATTAGTTTTCTAAATTGGGCAAATTTTTCTTAAATATTTTGATTAGGCTGTGACCCATTTGTTGTTTCTGCATTTGTATTGGCCCCTTGTGGCATTTTCTCATGTATTGAGGGTAGATTTTCCCATGTTCATGCATTATTCATGTTATATTTGCATTTGTGCATGCTAGGTGTTTGTCAAAATGTCCGAGCAACATTTTTGTGCCAAATTGAAATCAAGTGATTTCAAACTATGGGTTGTTACATGCACACAGACACACACACTTGCACAGTCTCTTAGTTTTATACATTATGTCTATGCATTCAACATATTGTTTGGAGTTGATTATGCAGTGTTCTATGTAGTGTTACTTTTGTTTTGACCTAACTTGAATCTAATCAAATTCTGCGTTCTGTGTTCTGTGTGTGGTGCACTTGTCACTTGTTTTTTTGTGTGTGCTCTATTGCCCAGATGTCTCCATTCAAGACTTCAGCTGTGAAAGGAGGTAGCAACAAAGGGAAAGAGCCGATCATTGATGTTGATGCTGATTCACCCAGACCAAAGAGAGCTCGTTGTTCAACGGAAATTTTTGATCCTCACTTGTTTAGGTCTTATGCTGCTTTTGAATCCTACAAGAATCACTTTCGAGATGCTCCTTTGATAGTTGAAAGGGGGGTTGATCAGCCATCACTCAGGGACACAAAAATACCCATTTGGTTTGCCACGAAAGATTGGAACTATCTGCTCTCGACTTTCGAGGATACATACGAAAACATGGTTAAGGAATTCTATGCCAATGCAAGTGTCGTCGGAGAAGAGATTAAATGTTGGGTTAGAGGAAAGAGTTTTTCCGTCACACCAATGTACTTGGCGAAAATTCTACACATCAACCGGCCAATACTCTCCATACCACCAGTATATGATGAGCTGAACCCAGATGAAGAGTATCTCAAACAATCTTTAGGAGCCAATTTGGAATTCTCCTCCAATAGGAAGTCAATCAGTGTGGCATCCCTTTCTTTCGAATTACGACTTCTCTCAATGATCATGTGTAGCAATCTATATCCCTTGTCCAGCACCGGATATATGAATCTTGGTCGAGCATTGTTTTTGAACGATCTGATCACGGACGTAGAGATTGATGTGTGCTCTCATATTTTTCACATTTTGGCAAAAACAGTTGACCGGACCGCTTCAAGGAATTGCATTCCTTTCTGTCGCCTTATTTCAAAGATTTTGAAGCTTAAAGGTGTCCGTTCATTGGAGGATGAATGTCCGTATCCAAGGCCAAGTCCAATTAACATTCGCTCTTTCCATGCGAGTATGAGCCACACCAAGAAAAGCACCAAGCAAGAAAGTCACACACCATCAGGAACCTCGAGTTCTGCAAATCGTACCTATGATGAACAGTTCAACAATATCTCCATTGCTCTTCAAGAGATGAGTACAAAGATGTCCGGGCTGGCGACCATCATGTACACTCACCACAGACGTCTTGATTCACAGTTCACATCACTTCAAACTCAGCTGGACGAGATTCAACGGAAGCTAGAAGAGAATGCCTAGCTATTCCATGACAAAAAGGGGGAGATGATGTCATTGATAGGGGGAGTATGGTGATAGGGGGAGAAGAAGTCAACAACAACAATTTCTATGTTACTAGTTTTTCTGCTTCTGTTCTAAAACTTTGATACTATGTGTACATTTAAGTAATATTTCAGAAGTTTCTTTTGTGATATTCTCTATGCTTTGTAGCATACTTTGCATGTACCCATGTTGCTTTTGTAAGCTTTAAGGGTTTATTTCATTGCATAGTTTTGTAGGCTTTTATGGTATGTGCCATGCATATTCAGTACTTTGTTTATGCAACTTTTATGCTTATGTTATTGAAGTTTAATGTCACACATTTTACTTCAGTACATCGCTCTTGTGCCCGTGTAGGATTGTTCCTAGATGCATATATGTTCTATGCATTGGTTGAGTGATGAACACTCTTGTGCCCTAGTAGGATTGTTCCTAGATGCAAATACTTCGTGTATTTCGCATTGGTTGAGTGTTGGACTTGCAAATGATACTCTTTATTTGAGTTTATCACCTTGCATGTCCGGATGGTCATTCCTTGTGTGAATGAGCATAGTGATCATTTTTGCGTAAGTGATTACTTGTTTGATCTTGCCATGGTCTATTGTTTTTATTCCATTTTGCTTGATCATGCTATTATTGCTCCATATGCATTTCAAGTTTTTCTGCATACAATGATATTATTTTGTTGTTGTGTTTTAGGAGATACTTGTTCATATGTTTCAAGAGCTTTTAAGAATCTAGAATTAGGTGTGAGTGAGTTTTGCCTTTGTTCCCAAACTCACGTTTAAGTCTAGAGTCTGTTTTAGGGTTTTGTCACGGAATAGCCAAAGGGGGAGATTGTAAAGTTGTTATTTACAACTATGTATTTTGTTGGCTTTTATTCCGTGACAAATTTGATTGTAATTATTCTCAATCGTTTATACCCTGTATTTATTGTGGGATTTGATGTAAGGGTTGTATGATAGAGAGAGTGTGTGAAGACTCAAGCATTTGGAAGACTAGAGGATTCTCGCGGGTATGTCGCAACCTAGCTTCCCGCAAAGTGAAGCATGTGCCCTGCACATGCTGGAATGCGAAGAGTCAGGCCAGGTGAAGACAGCTGTCTCTCACGAGTATCTCGCGGGTAAGGCCTTCCCGCGAGACACCCGCAAGACAAGCTGTTCTGCCAGCCTGTACTGACTGACTCACACATTTTGCACATATCCTATATAAACCTTCATTACCCACAAATGTTGAGGATTGCTTCAGAGAGAAAACCCTAGCCAAACACATTGTGAATTAGAGATTGTCATCCCCACATTTCTCTATAAACTTGCTTGTGGTATCTCCTCAACCCTTCCCTCTCCATTTCCACACCATTGAGAGGTTGATAGCCCAAACACTTACCACACCCTTTGAGAGTGCTGTGAGACGTTTTTGGTGCTGCTGGGAAGCATTGGAAGAAGTCTGGAATGGCAGATGCAACATGGAGCTTGTTGCGGGATCCGGGGTGGTAGACAAGACACGGTTCCAAGAAGCCTTGTTGGAGTAAGAGCTTGGAGGGCTTAGGTACATCGGGTAGATTAGGCTTGGAGGGTCTCTTGCTAACCCATGTATCCCAACTGATTGTCTAGTGGATCGATTTCCGCTTGGAGGGCGGCAGAGAGGTTTTTCGCCGAGTTCTTCGGTTTCCTCTTCGAGAACACGTCTCGGTGTTTTCTGCGTTTGCATCCTTCTTCCCTACTCTTGTTTAATTCTATTATACTGCTATGTTGCTTAGTTTATGGATTAGAGTAGCTTACTTATTCATCCGCTCGCTTTTACACTATTCTGCACTTTGTATTAAAGTTGTGTAAAATCTATCGAGCCGTAATTTTAATTGGGGGGGTCTAAACAGCTCTTGTGTTTTCAACACATTATTGAGCTTTCACTCTGCAAATCAGTGAAATGTTTTACTTCCTTCTCAATGGGTATTTTCTTCTCTCTGGGAAAAAGTTAAGTACAGGCAAGTTTAAGACATGATTCATGAATGCTTGTAGACCTTCCAATGTGATGATGTAACTCATCAAGAATGAAAAATGGAAGCTGATTCTCAAGTAATATCAAGTCATGCTTTATTCCTTCATCTAGCCATGGTTTACTTAATATATAATCATCCTTTTGACATTCTTCCCTTGTAGCAGTCCTTAAGAAGAGCTCAATGATAAAGATAGAATCCAGGAAAATCATTTCCACAAAAACTTCCTTTTTGGGTAGAGAGATGTCTTGTGCATAACAATGCTGGATATTGTCTTCATTTTTTTGAACGATGTTTTTAAATTCCATCTGGCATTTCCAGGTCCGCTGAAAGAATTCTTGGAAAAATTTTTGTTTTAAGGCTTTCCATTTCCTTCAATGCATCTATGTCATGATGAACGGGACCTATTGAAATTAGCCTTGGAGGGTAGGCTTTCATCTTTATCTCACGAAGTCTCTTGGGGACCTTGTAGATGCAACACTCGGGGCGCCAGTGGAGTTGCTGAATGATAATTTCTTTGCATTCAAGTTCTTTTTCATGAAAAGAATCACTAGAAGTGGTTGACGTGGCCATCTTTTTTGAGTGGCAGGTTCCATTTTCCTAGTGACAAACAAACAGCAATTATTAACACTAAACCTAAAACTTATCCCAGGATACCATTTGCAATGCCTTCCATTTTGATATGACAAATGCATCCTCACTTTCACAGCGTGTAGATCAAACACAATTGTAGAATTCACAAATTGTCCCAATAAAGATACATACTTGATACGTGCAGATAATATAGCATTATAATGATAACTGCTCCAGGTTCCAGCCCGACCCCAATCCCATATAAATATCTTCTTTTGCAATTATCACATCATCATCTGAACACATGGGCCAAGATGGAAAGATAAATGATAAATTAAGCAGTTATATTACGTGTGTATCTGTGTGTCTATATATATATATATATATATATGTATATATATACACACACCGGTGTTTGACTTTTGTGGCTTTTGTCTACACACTAATTTGTATTCTCTATATCTTTTAGTGAACTTTCTTCTTGTATTGGCCTAAAGTATGTAAATCTTTAGTATTCTCCTTTGTGTGTTTTGTTTATATATCTTTCTAGTTCTCTTTGTTTCTATTATTTATTTTGAAAATATTTCTAAGGCTCATTTTCATTATCAACATTGTGTTCGAATGTATCTAAAGGCACTTTGTAGTTGTAGAACATATTTGTAAAAGATATTATGCTATTACCTAAAATTGGTACATGTGCTTCCGCTTTTGAAAGCGGCCCCTATATACGCGCTATGAGCTATTTTGATCACCTCTAACTCTTTGTGATGAGATGAAGACCATTATTGATAAATTTTTATGGGGTTAGAATCTCAAGTTTGATGGAGAATCTCGATCTCGGCAAACCTTGAAATGGAGCCTGTCGTGGTTGGACAAGCTCAATTGTGGAGAATCTCGATCTTGGTAGAAATGGGTTGTTGGGGTATTGATTTGGATTTTTTATTGATTTGGGTTGAGATTGGTAATGGGTTTTGAGTGATGATGGGCCCAGTGACTGTGCTGATTGTGGTGTTGGGTGGTTGAGGTTGTTTTGGCAATTGCTCATGCTAGTAGGGGTAAGGAAATATATTATTTTATTATTATGTTGTGTAAAATAAAGAATGAGATATAAGATGTATTTCTATTGTTTTTTTCTTCATTTTTGTTTTATTTTCTGCTAATGGGAATGCTCTAACAAAAGAAATTTACTGTAAACTAAAATATTTATGATTTGACCAAGATTTATGAAGCACCAAATGAATACCCGAGAACATTGAAAACGTTTTTAAGAAAATATTTTACGCCACACAAAACATTGCCTTAATATATTTTCGTACGTGTATTAAATTTATGGGATGGACACAGAAATGTAGCCTTCTTCTTTTCATAAACCATCCTTTTCAATCCTAGTTTTGTAGTGCAACAAACGGAAAATAATTGATGGGGATAATTGCAGTTTTTCCACCCTATAGTTAGGCCAGAAACCACTTTGATATATATATGGTTTAAAAATTGTCAGTTTATCAACTTGAGGTGGACTCCATTAGACAAACATAACCCATTATTAGTTACTATTAAAAAAAAACACAACTTTTAAGACAAAAAAGAAAAAAGAAAAAAAAAATGAAATGAAAATGGATCAAACAGTCTCTTAAGAAAAACTTTCTCTCACCGTTATGAATTATAGAATCCATCATCCAAAAAATATCCACAAAATTGAAGGCGATTTGAGAATGGAAGGATACCAGGGCCAGGAGCAAAAAAAAAAAGGATATAATAATTTCCTTATACTCTATTGGAAGGATTCAAGGCTTGTAAACATTTTTGATATGTTTGGGTCAATGATTCAAAGGTATATCTTGTCTAACAATTGAAATACACAGGCTACAGAGATGCAAAAATGAGTATCAAAAGCCACACAAAAAAAGAAAATAAATATGGGCTACAGAACTTCAATCACAATTATGTGGACAAAAAAAAAAAAAAAAAAAAAAAAGGAAGAAAAAGAAGAAGAAAACCTAGAAGAACTCAAAAACAAATCCCAGCATCACAATAACCCACAGCCAAAAGAACCCCAATCTTCACCACTAATCTCCATCCACACCTCCAGCCAATCACTACGACCCACTAACAAATGGTTGGTTGTGAGGTAAAGACAAATAGAAAGAATGAAAAAAACTCCCACTCACTCACTAGTAAAAGGATTAATTTGAGGCTGGAAATTGTTGCGTTCTTGTAATTGTTACTAGGTAGAATTTGTGGTTGGAATGAGAATATTAATTTTTATACAACCCTAACTTGAGTTCTTTATTTATTTATTTATTATTATTTTTTTTAATGTGAAAATAATGAGGTGGTAATTACCCATAATAACATAGATTACTAGCCAACTGAAGTTATTGAACTAATGAAACCCACAAATCTACTTTCCAATTAAAAATCATGCGTTTCCTAATACTTGTTAAAGGAAATTAAATTAGATGATTATAAAACACCATAAACCAACCTTGCAAGGTACAAAACCAGCTTCGGTCCTGTGCTGTTGTGCATCGGACCCAAACCTTTACCTGCAAGATATATTTTTAATTAAAATCTTGAAGTACAAAGCACAAAATATAAACTCAATTGAATTACTAAAATTACCAATTTTTGGCTAACTTTATCTTGAAGAACAGTAAAGTGAAAGGATGAAGTAAACAACCTGCAGATTTTATTTGAACAAAAATAAAGTAAAAGGACGGAGCAAAGAACCTGCAAATTTTATTTTGAAGAAAATGCTTGTACACTCAACTCCAAGAAACAGCACAATTCATGTCCAACGAAGCAAGGCTAAGACTCTTTTGATTCTCTCTCTCCTCATAGCTAAAACTCACTCACTGAAGAAAAAATCTTGTACTTTTTACGCTTGATAGCAATTCTTAAAACCTTCTTGCCCTCCTATTTATTGTGTGATCCCTCTCTCACAAACAGCAAAGGTACAAAACACGTCATAGTTATGGCGTCATTCTCACTCTCACCTACTAGCCATTAATTTGTTAACTAGCAACAAGGAAAGGACCATTGCCGCCATTGTCTTTTTTCCTGAAGACAAGAATTTTATATATATATATATATATATATATGTTGTCACTTTCAACTTATAACCTGCCTGGCCAAAATGGTCAAACATGAATGCCATACTTAAAAATGAGTTATGCTAGTACCACACTCTTGTGATTGACAAAAAAGTGTCATTGGGATTAGCAAAGGTGTCTCTCCACATGATTCACTGATACTCTTTTATCAATCTTATCAATCACAACTCATCATATGGCGAGTTGTAGTATAAAATTGTGTCCAATTATATAGTTCTAGCACAACTCATCAAAAAATGACTCGCTCTTAGTCTTTGTGTGAAAACAAGAGAATCAAGATCAACTCACACATGACCTGATTTAATTAAAAACATTAGAAACCAATCTTTCAAGGTATATTTTTTAATTAAAATCCCGAAGCACTTGTTGCATATTACAAAATATGAAGTCAATTAAATTACTAGAACAAAAATAAATTATGGAAGGACGGAGAAAAAAACCTGCAAATTTAATTTGAACAAAGATAAAGTGAAGGGATGGAGCAAAGAACCTGCAAATTTTATTTGGAAGAAGATGCTTCAATACTTAACTCCAAGAAACATCACAATATGATAGAGATCTTGAACTTTTAAGGGCTTGTTTGTTATCATTATTTAAACAACAATTTTCAGTATTTAAATAATATTATAACTATTTTCATATATTTTTTTATCTACACATATTTTTATAAAATACAAACAATGTTTCTTAAAATCTCTTACTAAACAGGCACTAGGTGACTCTCTCCTCAAAGCTAATTATAGGCCACAAACTGAATGACCCCTTGTGATTAAACCAATTAATTAATTAGCCAAGTTATTAATTAATCAATTTATCATGCAATTGCGTGTAAGTACAAACAAATCACCAAACAACTAAATATGCAGCAGAAATTAAATAACACGGTGATTTGTTTACGAATGGGAAAAACCCTTGCGGCAAAAACCCCACCGGGTGATTTTCAGGTCACCATTCTCGAAACTTCACTATTATCAAATCAAGCGGTTACAAGTAAAGGAATCCCAAGTACCTTACCAACCTACAGTTGAACCCTTACCCCAATACCCAATAGGACTTGATTTATAGTGACAGTTCCCCCTTTTGATGCACGGCTCCCAAGTACGTGACTAACTAATTTGATGCGCAGATCCCAGTACGCGGCTTACTCCTTTGCTCGAATCCAAGTACGTGACTAACTCCACAGCAACCCCTTGATTGTTGTAGTTGATTTGCAGCAGCTTCACATAGAAACACCAATAAGATCTTCAATGTTGGTGTAAGAGACTTTGCTTTGTTACAGAACCCAAAGGCATACAAGAAACGCAGCAAGAACTCTTTCTTCTGTAGGAGGAGGCTAGGGTTTCAAAAAGAAAACCTTATGAAGCTCTCTAGGGTTAGGTTTTTCTTTTTTCCACCTCCTTTAAATAGGAGTTTTATAGGCTCTCCTATTCCAAATAGGTTTACACAAACCTTGGGCTTTCCTAATCCAATAAGGATTATACAAACCCATAAACAAATAGCCTTTTAGAATAAAAACATTGTTGCTATAATCTGAAAATCCATAAGCTCGATCGATCAAGACATCTATCGAGCTTTAATGAATCTCGACAGATCGAGATTCTGTCGAGGAGATATCGAGACCTGCAGATTGCACTTTTCTTGAGCAGTTCTTGAGTAATCTTCATGTCTTCAATTTAACCACTTGTGATGATCATCTTAAACCTACTTAGATTTACCCAAATACAAGTAAAGTGCATTTTGTCAAAACATATGCCAATTACATAAAAATATGTCCCCAACAATCTCTCCATTTGGCAATCCGTGACAAAACCACAAGAGTACATTGAATGTCCTAGAATACATTCTACTCAAGATTACAGAATAAGTAAGTCTAGTCTAAAAGATCTGAACCTTGGAAGTTGCTACAAGAAGAAGGTTTGGAATCTTGACTTGGCTTTAACTTGTCTTTCCTGAAAGGCACTAAACAAAACACATCAAGGTACCATGTGGAAAATAATGACAAGTTAAATAAACAGGAAACATGTGTATAAAGAGAGAAAAGAAATAATGCATGTGAGATAAAGAGTGAAACACATACATCATTATCAAATATAGAAACAACACATGATGTATGTAAATGGTTACAAAACCAAAAGATACACAATACAAAATATATGTCAATATTAATGTGTATCAAACTAACTCTCCCCCTTAGTTAGTTACATCAAAAACATTATTCCCTTTAACATGAAGTTCTCCCCCTAAGTCTATTACTCCCCCTGAGGAATGACATTCAATTCTCAAATTTCTCCCCCTTTATGACACAATTGTCAAAGGGCATAAAAAACCAAAAGACATGATAGGAGATAGACAGAAAACTGACAAAGATGGAAACGGGGAGAACAAGGAACCATAGACCTACAAGAAAAAGAATAACAAGATGCTATGGACAAAAAAAAATGCAAAACAAAAAAAATGAAATGCATGCAAGGGAATCTCGATTGATCGAGAGGTGGCGAGACAGGTGTCGAGCATAAAAGACATCGACAGATGCAGCTGTCGAGGATCTGTCGAGGGACAAATCAACAAAAGGCTAAAGAGAATCTCGATCGATCCACCAACTGTTGAGAAGCTATCGAGTGGACAGGAGCTTTCTAGATCGATCCACCAGGTGTCGAGGAGGTGTCGGGATTGCGATAAGAAAAAGTTTGAGAAGCTCGACAGATAGCTAGGTGTCGAGGAGGTGTCGAGCCAGCTTTTAAAACCAGTTTTTCGAGAAGAGAAAAAACACAGACATGAATGCAATCCAACATGCAACTCAACCAATGATCCAATCAACATATTAAACTCTCAAGATCATCTCTCAACAGGAATTTTAAGCACTTGGATCCCCAAAAATACACACACACACACTAAACACGTCTAACAAATTTTATATTTCAAAAACAAGTCAAGACAGTTTAGTGAGCATACATTAGCATATGTAAACACTTGTGATGGCCAAATGACATTGTACCTGTACATGTATCAAGAGTAGTAAAGAATATTGCGTGCTGAAAAACATCGCAAGATTGCATATATGTATACATGTTATGACGATCTGAGATATGAGTAAATAACTTTAACTCACACACAATCATAACTGTTTGATAGGGACTATCACCTTCGAGGTACATTCTATAACTCCCACATCTCCTAGAAAACACGCTTGCAGTCATATTTAAAGCATTTTTGATCTTTTTGCTTTTTATTTTCTTTGCATATTTTCTTTTAAGCATATCATGCATGGGCATAAAAAGAGAGAAAAGAAATACCCAACATGTTAAGCATAGACATTGCACTTTTGCTATGCTAAAGCATATGGATGTCTTTGACACTGCACTTTTGCTATGCCTAAGCATACAGGTGTCTTTAACACTGCAATTTTGCTATGCCGAAGCATACAGGTTTCATATTATGATTGGTAGACAACAGTGGTGAGATGGTTATTTATGCCTTTCTCTTAGGATTTTCTAGTCCTACCCGTCAAAAAGAGTGATATGAGTGCTAAGTTTTAAGAGATAACTTAATCTTACTCATCACAAACAAGAGCCACAAAACTCACTTACTTAGTTGTGCATAGAGATGCTCATCTAAGCTACAAAAGATACAAAGTTTAGAAAACTTTGTTTCAATGGCCATCCAAGGTACACAAGTACCGATGTACACAAAACACACACTGTTTTTGTATTTTCTGATTTTTCAAAAAAAAAATTATTTTTATTTTTATATCAAAAACAAAATAAACAAAACTGAAAATAAACAAACAAAAACATATTATCAAAGTAAAGCATAAAACTAGATGCAAATGCATGAGGAGGTAGATGCATGAAAGCATGATTCCAAAAGCAAATAAGAAATCAAGCAAAAGAAAGTCTAGCTTTAGATAGAAAGAATTAAAGCAAAGGACAAACAGAAAGACAATTAAGTCTTAGGATCCTTTATCACCCACACAGCACGAGTCCTTGGCCGTGAAGATGAAAAGGCATGTGTCCTAGTATGATTACTAAAGGACATAGAGGAATTAGAATTCCCTTGAAATTGAGTCAAGAAGCTCAAAACTTTTAATAACTCACCAAAAATAGGTACAGAGCCTTTAGACAAAGGATAAGACCTATTGGACACTCGCTTATGAGGAAACAACTTGAAACAATTAGAGCGAGTGTGACCAGAATCACCACAATTGTGACAAACATGAGTAGTTTTAGAGCTACTCGGCTTCCTAGAAGGAGGTCTAACCTTAGAGGTTGACAACTTAGGACAATTTGGCCTAATATGACCAACAATATGACAATGATGACAAGTGGGGACAAATTCAGAATTTTTATTCAACCTAGGAGGAGTTTTAGACATAGGTTTAGAAACTTCAGTGTTAACATCAGAATTTTTACCACTGTCTATCCTAGCAATATTAGCCTTCAACTCTTCATTATTCCTTTTAAATGGGGGAACATAAAAATCTTTTTCTTTTGAGTTAGGCTCAACAACAAGTTTGGCACTAGTTAAATTTTCAACTTTAGTTTTAAATTCAACTAGTTGCTCTTCCAAACTCTTAATTTTGTCTACCTGAGATGAGATTTGATTTTTAAAATTCTCATTCAAATTATTGGCTTCATCCAATTTTGCAATCAAATCATCTTTTTCAAGCTTGACCTTTTTAAATTTAGCTTTTAATTTTGTAGAACATTCAAGAGATTTCATACAAAAATTATAAAGCTTGCAATAGGCATCTTGAATATCATCGTCATCATTCAACATAAGATCATGCAAATCAAAACAATCAAGAGTTTCCATGACAACAGGGGTCAATGGATCAACACAGCAAAGAATAAAACCTAATCAGAGTGTGCCTGCTCTGATACCACTTGATAGGCCACAAACTGAATGACCACTTGTGATTAAACCAATTAATTAATTAGCCAAGTTATTAATTAATCAATTTATCATGCAATTGCGTGGAAGTACAAACAAATCACCAAACAACTAAATATGCAGCGGAAATTAAATAACACGATGATTTGTTTATGAATGGGGAAAACCCTTGAGGCAAAAACCTCACCGGGTGATTTTCAGGTCACCACTCCCGAAACTCCACTATTATCAAATCAAGCGGTTACAAGTAAAGGAATCCCAAGTACCTTACCAACCTACAGTTGAACCCTTACCCCAATACCCAATTAGACTTGATCTGTAGTGACAGTTCCCCCTTTTGATGCACGGCTCCCAAGTACGTGACTAACCAATTTGATGTGCAGATCCCAGTACGCGGCTTACTCCTTTGCATGAATCCAAGTACGTGACTAAGTCCACAGCAACCTCTTGATTGTTGTAGTTGATTTGCAGCAACTTCACATAGAAACTCCAATAAGATCTTCAATGTTGGTGTAAGAGACTTTTCTTGGTTACAGAACCCAAAGGCGTACAAGAAACGCAGTAAGAACTCTTTCTTCTGTAAGAGGAGGCTAGGGTTTCAAAAAGAAAACCTTATGAAGCTCTCTAGGGTTAGGTTTTTCTTTTTCTCACCTCCTTTAAATAGGAGCTTAATGGGCTCTCCTATTCCAAATAGGTTTACACAAACCTTGGGCTTTCTTAGTCCAATAAGGATTATACAAACCCATAAACAAGTAGCCTTTTAGAATAAAAACATTGTGGCTATAATCTGAAAATCCGTAAGCTCGACCGATCAAGACATCTATCGAGCTTTAATGAATCTCGATAGATCGAGATTCTGTCGAGGAGATATTGAGACCTGCAGATTGCACTTTTCTTGAGCAGTACTTGAGTAATCTTCATGTCTTCAATTGAACCACTTGTGATGCTCATCTTGAACCTACTTAGATTTACCCAAATACAAGTAAAGTGCGTTTTGTCAAAGGATATTCCAATTACATAAAAATATGTCCCCAACAGCTAAAACTCACTCAAGATCGCAGAAAAAATCTTGTGCTTCTGTACACTTGACAGCGATTCTTAAAATCTTCTTGTGCTCCTATTTATTGAGTGATACCCCCTCTGTCCTTCTATCTCTCAAACAAAACAAGCACGTGTCTCAAAAAACTCAAAAACAAAAAACAACAGCAACAATACAACATCAACAAACGGAGCAAGCACAACGAACTTCATAACTATGACATCTTTCTAACAAACTTACAAGTCACAACCATCAATTTGTTCATTAGTCACAATGACCAATGCCATAGTCCTTTTTTTCTTTTCTTTTTTTTCCTCTCTGAAGACAAGAATGATTAATGACCACCCAAGAGGTGTGGTTCAACCATAGGAAGTAATCGTTTCCCTATCATTTGTGATTGTAAAGGTTGTGGGGTTTGAGTAGTGACGCTCTTCATTGTTACTTGAGTGATATTCGTATTATTACTTATTGTTATTAGGGTTGCTGAGTTCATACCAAAAAAAACTATTTTTCGGTAAAAAAAATTAAAAAACATAAAATAAAATAAGAAAGAAGAAGAAGAATGATTAATGTTATCACTTTCAACTGCATAAGCTAGCAGGTGAAAATGGTCAAAATTAAGGGCCACACCCCATGAATGACTAATGTTTTCCTGACTCATTTTTAGTATTTGTGTAGTGACTAGAACAGAAACAAGATCCACTCACACATGACCTGATTTTTTTTTGGTAAACATGACAAGACCTGAATCACTTACATCTTATTCTCAAAGAATGGTAGATAGAAACAGTACTAGAGTCTATCCTGTCCTTTCTCAAAAAAAAAAAAAAGAGTCTATCCTGTTCAAAGAAATAGTCACATTCATAAGAGACGTGTGCCCACATAAAACACACATTCAGTTGCACGTGCCTGCCACATGATAGGTTCTATTGTGATTGAATGTGTACCATAGGTGCACCAAGTTACTATTATTACTAATTATTTAAAAAGAAGCACACAAGTCAATGCAAAATTTATTGAGTCTGACAATTTTTTTATAATCCATTTATTTGTTTGAGATATACTATTGTGTACTTCTATGGTATATAATAATAAATAATTTTAAGAAATTTTTCATGAAAAAATGAAAAACTAATTAACTGATTTGCTTATCAAAAAAAAAAAAAACTGATTTGATAGTTTTTTCAAATATTTATAAGAACTTTCTTAAAATAAATAATTAATATATACTGTAAGGGCATATATTAACCGAATCCTATTTATGATAATGAAGAGTTTGAGTTAAACTCTTATTTTTCTAATAAAAGATAACAAAATATTATTCAACTAAGTTACACATATCCACTTGTGTGTATTAAAAATACTTAGTATTGTAAAAAAAAAAAATTGTGGGTTAATCCCATATTAGAAAATGAGTATGAGTTTAAGAGATTTAAAGTCTGTACTGTGTATCCAAAAATTAAGTCATTTTGGATATACACCACTGTAAATTTTTTTAAAAAAACCTTCTCCCCTCTTTCCATATTTATTAAAAGTATTTAGTATTCTTAAAAAAAAAAAAAAAAAAAAAAAGTTACACATATCTTGGCTACAAGTCTCTCTTTGGTCACAAACTCACAACAGTTGACATCTTTGTTCACGAGGCTTGTTAAAACTAATAGTCCTTGGCAAAAGTTTGCCCCTAGGAAAACATGATTAGAAAAATGAATGAACAAGTACAATAACTTTAGTGAGTGTGTTTAACGTCGCTTACTGATCGTGTAGACTTTAGTGACGAGTCCCAAGACCTCCCAGTCCGTGCTTCCCTTGCGGCCTGTAGGGAAGCTAATAACTTCAACAATTTGTACATGGATTGGCTTGATGAAAGACATAAAAGCGCAATAGTGTCTACGTAATAAGGATGTGTTTAGATATCACTTATTTTGCTGAAATTAAAAAATTATTGCTGAAAGTATTATAGATAAAGGTAAAAGTTAGTTGAAATAGTATAGTGAAGCCCATAAATAGTGCCAAAAAATACAATAAAATCTATAACTAGTAGTAAAAATAAACTGAATAGTAAAATAATTTTCATTTGTCATCCTAACCCAATCACACACTAAAAAACGTTATCAAGACATTCAAGGGCATGCTCAAAACTTTTTTGAAGGGTCAAAGATTCAAAAGCCATACAAGGTTGATTAAACAACCTCCTTAGAGCATCCACAACCCAAATGCTATATGGCATGTGTTGAGATATTTTAGCATTTCAGCCTTCAAATGTTGCTCCGGCCGAACTTGCAAAATGTGTCAATTGTAAAAAATTTTACAATACTGCTACAATACCATCTTATTTCTAAGATGGTACTGTAGCAACATTGTATAATTATAAATTATTATTATATTATATGATTCTTCTCTCTCTTCCTTTCTCATTCTTTCATTTCCCTCTCTCTATTGTCTTCTTCTCTCTTGTTTATTCTCTCCTCTTCAGACCCAAAACCATGGTGGACATGAATGCCATCACCAAACCACCATGGCCGGACTCACTATCACAGGCCCCACCGCAAGCCATCGTCAATGCCACCGCAAGCCACCTAACCAAGCCTCTCTCTTCTCTCTCATCCCCTCTCTCTCTCGCCATCGCTGCCAATGCCAAGCTTCTCGTCTTGTTCGTGGATCGTGTTGGATCATCTTCTCCGTGGATCGTCTTCTCTGAGTTTTGGATTGGGTTTTTTTTTTTTTTTTGGTGGGTTCATGGTGGTGGAGTTGGAGGTTGTCGTGGTTTGGTTTGATTTTGATTTTGTGGGTTGTCGTGGTTGCTGGAGTTTGTGGCTAGGGTTTCAAGAGAACAACAGTTTGGGTATGTTCTAGTAGCAGGTGGTTGTGATTTGGGTCTTGGGTTTTGGGTTTTTTTATTTGTTTGGGTTTTGGGATATATTATTTTATTGTGTGAAAATATTATTTTAATGAGTAGAATAGGAAAATAAAAGTTGGGATGCTGGGTGTATTGTAAAATTGTATTGTATAATTGATAAAGTATCTTTTTGGGATGGTAAAATAGGATGAGATGAGAATTCCGGCTGTAGATGCTCTTACCCTTATCTAAATGAGCTAAACTGCTAAAGGTATAGACGAAATAGGAGGAGAAGGCTAAGGACCAGTCAAGGATGGTTCAATACATTTGCAGTAGATTTTAATGATTTTTTTTAATATCTAAATAGTTTTTATTTAACTTTTTATATTTTCAGTGATTATTCGGTACATTCATTCTAATTCATAATAATTTTTTAAAAAAAATTAAACAGTTGTATTAGATTTCTATTCGCTCAATATTTATGAAGACTTCCTAAAGATATATTGTAGAAATGATGCAACCTCCCCCACCCCCCACACACACACACAAATCTATACTGTTTTTTTTTTCTTTTAAAAAATTTAGCAATTATTCCACCATTAATGGAGACTTGAAACCATGAAAAAGAAATTTAGGATAAGGCCTAGCTCTAAGTGGCTTAGGTGTTGAGGCAGCACTTGTACCAATAGCATTGGCGGCTCTACATTCAGTTTAGGGTGGTCATAAGATTATTCTGACCTAAAAAAAAATTTATTATATATAGATTTTAAAATTTTATGATTTTTTAATCCTAAAAAAATATTTGTGACCGCCTTAAATTTTTTTTAGGCTCAACATATTTAAATTTTGGACAAAATTTAGTAACAAACTTGATTATAAACTGAGACTATAACTCTATTCAATTTTGTTTATTTATTTATTTATTTATTATCTTACATGAATTTTGACAAATCCACAAATAGATTATATATATATTTTTTATATTCTCAATACTTGCAAATTTTCAAGAAGATCAAAGATTAATAGTTATGTCACCAATCAAATATTTAAATTTTGAATTTTTGTAATCTAAAATTATACATAAAAAATAAATTTATGGATCAAAAGTAAATGACATATAATTGACATGCGTTTTTAAGAACATATTGAACATGCAATTCAATAATTAGATTTACAAAATATGTGGCCATGTTAATTAATTTATTTAATGAAAGTTGTAACTTTAGGGTATAATTAAATTTGTAACCAAATTTTGTCCTTAAATTTTAATCCCCTTAACAATATATTCAGTTCTTACAAACAAAAAGAAAAAATCTCAAGAAAATTTTTATCTAACCAAAATTTTTATGGAGATGTAACTTGCAATATTGGTAATAAGAATATCATGCAAAAATTTCAAAAAAAAAAAAATGTAGAAAGAAATTTGTAAGGTTGAATTTTATCAACCATTGTGTTGGCTTTATTCTGTGCTAATTTGATTGTAATTTAGCATTTAGTAACCCTGTATTTAGGCGGGATTCATGTAAGGGTAATGTGTGAGAAAGTGTGAAGAAATGCTTAAGAGTGTGCAAGGAAGCAGAGATTCGCAGCTGGGACTCGCAAGTGACTCGCGACTGGCAAGCCGCCAAACTGCAACACACGAGTGAAGCGTACGAAAAGATGAATAGTCACGCCAACTGGTGCATTACAGGACAAAAATCCAACCTGGCCATTCTGTTATCTCGTGGCCTGAACTTGCGACTCAGTCAAGTCACGAGGCCAAGTCGCCAACCAACCCTGTTTGGGAAAAACTGACTCTTCGCATTCCAAACACACACCACTATATATAGACCCTTATACCCACGAAAGGTAGAAAGCTTCTAGAGAGAATTTTAAGAGAGAAACCCTAGAGAAAAGTAAGATTGATTCATCTACAATCTTCACCTAAGAGACTCTTCAAATTCCTCTACTCGCTTCCTCTCCATTGACACATCCTTGAGAGGTTATTGACCAAATCCTTTTCTCACCATACCCACGTCTATGAGAAGGTCTTTTGGTGCTTAGGGAAGCAGTTTGGAAGGAACCAATGGTTATTAGTTGATGCTATGGGCTATAGTGGAATCCGATAAGCTAAAGAAGAAATAGGTTCGACGCAACCTCGTTGGAGCAAGAAGCTTGGAGGGCTTAGGTACATTGGGTAGATTAGGTTTGGAGGGCGGTGAAGAGGTTTTAAGCCGAGGGCTTCAGTTTCCTCTTTGACAACACATCGCTGTGTTGTCTTTGTGTTTGCATCTCTCTTCCCTTAATCTTTACCACTTAATCTCTACTGTGGATGTGATTTTAAATTGGTTTAGATTTTTTATCAATTTTGTCATTGGCTTATATTCATGTTCCGTACATTAATTGTTTGATAATAAGTTTGAATTGGTAATTTGTAATTAGGGGTCAAAACGTTCATTGTGTTTTATACACATATTGAACATTCAATTGTTATCAAAGCAGGTGCACTCTATGTGGTTAAATTACCTGAGTGCGGTCCTAGACCCCTTGGATATGGATGCAGCTATGGAAAAAGCCATGTTGAATTGTGGTTTAAATATTTGTGATAATGACTCTATGAGTATGTTTGAAGGGTGTCCTAACAATGAACTCTTAGAGTTACTAAAAACAAAGAAACATGCTAGGATGTTTGCTCACATGCTGAAATATTTTGAAAATAAGAATCACATCTTACACAATAGTCTATGTGAGTCTAACCCTTTGATTAAGAAGTACAAAAGAAGAAATAGAATATTGTGTGAAAAGGTTGATAATTTGAAAAAGAAAATTCAATCTAACAGAAGCATGAAAAATGGAGATAAATTTATGTTTGATGGTCAAGAATGCTTGTCTATTTGTGCACACCTCATTGAAGGTATTTCACTCACGCTTATGGTATCTTGATAGCGATTGTTCTCGTCATATGACAGGAGATAAATTACTATTTAAGATTCTCAAAGAGAAAGTTGGTGACTATGTGACATTTGGTGATGGGAGTCATGCTCAAGTTCTGGGCAAAGGAACTGTTGAAATACCTGGATTACCTTTATTGAAAGATGTGTTATACATCAAAGGGTTGAAGGCGAATCTCTTGAGCATCACTCAAATATGTGATGAGGATTTTCTTCTCCAATTCTCAAAGAAGGGGTGCATAATCATTAACGAAGAAGGGATTCAAGTCTTGGAGGGAAATAGGACTACCGATAATTGCTATGGAGTAGTTCCTACAGCACCTATTGACATGCTGGAACTTTGGCATCATAGATTTGGGCATGCAAATTTCAAACAAGAAGCTAAAGTCTCTAAACCTGAAGCAGTTGAGGGGCTTCCAAAGTTTGGGAAAGTGGAGAAGACTACTTGTGGAGCATGCCAAATGGGAAAACAAACAAAGGCAAGTCATCACAAGGTGAATGTGGTTGCTACCTCACGGTGTTTAGAGCTTCTCCATGTTGATCTAATGGGGCCTACAAGAACTGAAAGTCTAGGAGGAAAGAGGTACATTATGGTCATTGTTGATGATTTCTCAAGATACACTTGGGTTGAATTTCTTAGAGAAAAATCAGAAGCATGTGAAAAATTGAAAATTCTTTGCAAGAGATTACAAAACGAGAAAGGAGTTCTCATTGTCAAAATAAAGAGTGATCATGGCAAGGAGTTTGAGAATGCAAGATTTGAGTCGTTTTGTGAACATAACGGAATCAAAAGGGAATTTTCAACTCCCAAAACTCCTCAGCAAAATGGAGTGGTTGAAAGGAAGAATCAAGTGATTTAAGAAATGGCTAGAGTTATGCTACTCAACAAGCAAATTCCTCAAAAGTTTTGGGGAGAAGCCGTGAACTATTCATGCCACATTGGTAATAGAATATTCTTCCGAGTGGGAACAAAGAAGACTGCTTATAAGATTTTGAATGGAAAGAAGCCGAAAGTAAAGTACTTCCGAGTATTTGGAAGCAAGTGCTACATTCTAAATGATCGGGAGAACCTTGGAAAATTTGATGCTAAAAGTGATGAAGGTATTTTTCTCGGGTATTCTACTACTAACTGAGCATATAGGGTTTTCATCAAAAGAACTAAGACGGTGATGGAGTCCATCAATGTAAAAATTGATGATGCTATAACAAACCCTGTTTGGAAAAAACTGACTTTTCGCATTCCAAACACACACCACTATATATAGACCTTTATACCCACAAAATGTAGAGAGCTTCCAGAGAGAATTTTGAGAGAGAAACCCTAGAGAAATGTAAAATTGATTCATCCACAATCTTCACCTAAGAGACTCTTCAAATTCCTCTACTCTCTTCCTCTCCATTGACACATTCTTGAGAGGTTATTGACCAAATCCTTTTCTCACCATTCCCACGTCTATTAGAAGGTCTTTTGGTGCTTAGGAAAGCAGTTTGGAAGGAACCAATGGTTATTGGTTAATGCTATGGGCTATAGCGGAATCCGATAAGCTAAAGAAGAAATAGGTTCGGCGCAACCTCATTGGAGCAAGTGGCTTGAAGGGCTTAGGTACATTGGGTAGATTAGGTTTGGAGGGTCTTCTACTGTTCATGTATCCCAACTATATTCTTTAGTGGATTATTTACCGCTTGGAGGGCAGCGAAGAGGTTTTACGTCGAGGGCTTCAGTTTCCTCTTCGATAACACATCGCGGTGTTGTCTTTGTGTTTGCATCTCTCTTTCCTTAATCTTTACCATTTAATCTTTACTGCGGATGTGATTTTAAATTGGTTTAGATTGTTTATCAATTCTGTCATTGGCTTATATTTATGTTCCGCACATTAATTGTTTGATAATAAGCTTGAATTGGTAATTTGTAATTTGGGGTTAAAACGTTCATTGTGTTTTATACACATATTGAACATTCAATTGGCATCAGAGCAGGTGCACTCTATGTGGTTTAATTACCTGAGTGCGATCTTAGATCCCTTGGATATGGATGTAGCTATGGAAAAGGCCATGCTGAATTGTGGTTTAAATGTTTGTGATAATGACTCTATGAGTATGTTTGAAGGGTGTCCTAACAATGAACTCTTAGAGTTATTAAAAACAAAGAAACATGCTAGGATGTTTACTCACATGCTGAAATATTTTGAAAATAAGAATCACATCTTACACAATAGTCTATGTGAGTCTAACTCTTTGATTAAGAAGTACAAAAGAAGAAATAGAATATTGTGTGAAAAGATTGATAATCTGAAAAAGAAAATTCAATCTAACAGAAGCATGAAAAATGAAGATAAATTTATGTTTGATGGTCAAGAATGCTTGCCTATTTGTGCACACCTCATTGAAGGTATTTAACTCATGCTTATGGTCTCTTGATAGTGGTTGTTCTCGTCATATGACAGGAGATAAATCACTATTTAAGACTCTTAAAGAGAAAGTTGGCGACTATGTGACATTTGGTGATGGGAATCATGCTCAAGTTCTCAGCAAAGGAACTGTTGAAATACCTGGATTACCTTTATTGAAAGATGTGTTATACATCAAAGCGTTGAAGGCGAATCTCTTGAGCATCACTCAAATATGTGATGAGGATTTTCTTCTCCAATTCTCAAATAAGGGGTGCATAATCATTAATGAAGAAGGGATTCAAGTCTTGGAGGGAAATAGGACTACCGATAATTGCTATGGAGTAGTTCCTACAGCACTCGTGTTGACATGCTGGAACTTTGGCATCATAGATTTGGGCATGCAAATTTCAAACAAGTAGCTAAAGTCTCTAAACTTGAAGCAGTTGAGGGACTTCCAAAGTTTGGGAAGGTGAAGAAGACTATTTGTGGAGCATGCCAAATGGGAAAACAAACAAAGGCAAGTCATCACAAGGTGAATGTGATTGCTACCTCACGGTGTTTAGAGCTTCTCCATGTTGATCTAATGGGGCCTACAAGAACTGAAAGTCTAGGAGGAAAGAGGTACATTATGGTCATTGTTGATGATTTCTCAAGATACACTTGGGTTGAATTTCTTAGAGAAAAATCAGAAGCATGTGAAAAATTGAAAATTCTTTGCAAGAGATTACAAAACGAGAAAGGAGTTCCCATTGTCAAGATAAGGAGTGATCATGGTAAGGAGTTTGAGAATGCAAGATTTGAGTCGTTTTGTGAAAAGAACAGAATCAAAAGGGAATTTTCAACTCCCAAAACTCCTCAGCAAAATGGAGTGGTTGAAAGGAAGAATCGAGTGATTCAAGAAATGGCTAGAGTTATGCTACTCAACAAGCAAATTCCTCAAAAGTTTTGGAGAGAAGCTGTGAACACTTCATGCCATATTGGTAATAGAATATTCTTCCGTGTGGGAATAAAGAAGACTGCTTATAAGGTTTTGAATGGAAAGAAGCCGAAAGTAAAGTACTTCCGAGTATTTGGAAGCAAGTGCTACATTCTAAATGATTGGGAGAACCTTGGGAAATTTGATGCTAAAAGTCATGAAGGTATTTTTCTTGGGTATTCTACTACTAGCTGAGCATATAGGGTTTTCAACAAAAGAACTAAGACGGTAATGGAGTCCATCAATGTAAAAATTGATGATGCCATAACAAAGGTAGAAATGGTTGACGATGGGGAAGGACCGCACACCAAAGAACCCACTGTTGAGGCCGAAGTTCTTGATATAGAAGCTGAAGAAACTACGCCAGTAAAGGAATCAAGTCCCTTGAACACAAGAATGGAAACAAGATCAATGTCTAGAACATCAAGTCCCCTTACTCCTCTAGAAGTTCATCCTCCCGTCTCCCGGAATGATGAAGTCTCCACATCAAAGAAGCCATCGTCAAGAGTGATAAAGAACCATCCTGAGAGCAACATCACTGGATCTTTAGATGAAGGTCTTTGTCTTAGAAAAGGAAATATACTCCTGGCCAATCATGTAACATATCATTGCTACCTTGCCCAATTTGAGCCAAAAAGGATAGAAGAAGCTCTCCAAGATGAAAATTGGGTAAAGTCAATGCATGAAGAGCTGAATCAATTTGTGAGAAATGATGTATGGGAACTTGCTCCAAGGCCTGAAAATGTTCATGTTATCGACACTAAATGGATATTCAAAAATAAGACAAATGAAGATGGAGAGATAATCAGGAATAAATCTCGGCTAGTGGCTCAAGAATACACTCAAGTAGAAGAAGTAGATTTTGATGAATCCTTCGCTCATGTGGCAAGACTTGAGTCTATTCGAATTCTTATGTCCATCACATGCACCATGAACTTCAAACTCTACCAAATGGATGTAAAATGCGCGTTTCCAAATGGATATTTGAATGAAGAAGTGTTTATTCGACAACCTAAAGGCTTTGAGGATCCTCACTTTCCTGATCATGTGCTGAGATTGAAGAAAGCCCTCTATGGCTTAAAACAAGCTCTTAGAGCTTAGTATGATTGGCTTACTCATTACCTCCTGGAAAGAGGATTCAAAAGAGGTTATGCTGATCGAACTTTGTTTGTCAAGAATGATGAAGATTACCTTCTGGTGGCTCAAGTATATGTTGATGACATAGTATTTGGAGCTACAATTGATGATCGGGCTATAGAATTTTTTGAGGAGATGAAGAAAGAATTTGAGATGAGTATGGAAGGGAAGCTTACATTTTTCTTGGGCCTTCAAGTCAAACAAAAGAAAGAATGCATATTTGTTTCACAAGAAAAGTATGCTAGCAATATTGTCAAGAAGTTTGGACTAGACTCCAAAAAGCATGCCTCCACTCCCATGAGTTCATCCACAAAGTTGAATGCTGATTCTTCCGAGGTGGAAGTGAGTCCAACCTTGTATAGGAGTATTATTGGGGGCTTACTCTATCTTACTGCAAATAGACCGGATATTGCATTCAGCGTTGGTGTTTGTGCTAGATATCAAGCTACTCCAAAGCAGTCTCACCTGACTGTGGTAAAGAGAATTATACGCTACATCAATGGTACTCCAGATTATGGGTTGTGGTATTCCAAGGATTTAAATGCTTGCCTTGCCGGGTATTCAGATGCAAACTGGGCTGGTAGTGTGGATGATCGAAAGAGTACCTCAGGAGGTTGTTTCTACCTTGGTAACAATCTTGTCTCTTGGATGAGCAAGAAACAAAACTCCGTGTCTCTCTCTACAGCTGAAGCTGAGTACATAGCCGCTGGAAGTTGCTGCACACAACTCCTTTGGATGAAGAAGTTACTTCATGATTACGAGATTCCTCAAGATACAATGTGTGTCTTTTGTGATAACACCAGTGCCATAAATCTCTCTAAGAACCCAGTTTAGCATTCAAAGTTGTTCGGGGGCTTTTTTCGATTGCCCAGCCACGTGTGATCCATTGGAGGGATGACCTTACTAGGCCCGGGTTCTTTTTGGGGAGTTGTGTCCGAAACTCAACATTGGCCCACGTGGTCCAACGGCTACCGGCGTATTTTTAAGCCTACAAAATCATTAAGGCCAAAATCTAAGAATAACAATAATGGTTGAGTAAATATAAGGGTTGAATAAATATGTAATGTGTGTTTGATATGATAGTTTTGATAAGTAGTTGTAATGACAGTTGAAATAAAGTAGTATTTATCTAGAGGTAAAGTAATCATGTACTCAAGGATGTAAACTTAAAGATATGCAAGCAAAGTCACTTATCTTTGTACGGTTTATAGCCCAGTTGTGTAGCATCAGTGAGCTGATAGGGTTCCAGCAGAATGCTAGCGGTAGAGAATAGTTAAGCTTGCTCTTCTTATCATGCATTTAAATGAGTTTAAGCCTTAGTCAATAGTTGTAATAGTAGTTGGAATAAAGTAATATGTATTTAAATGTGAAGCAATCATATACTCAATGATGTAAATTTAAAGATAAGGAAGAAAAGTCACTTATCTTTGTATGATTTGTAGCCCCAACTGTACAGCTTCTGTGAGCTAATAATGTCCCAGCAGAGTGACCCCAAGTGGTAAAGAGACAGTTTGCCATGATAACTTCAAGATTGAAGGGGAAAAATGAGTGCAACTAGAGGGAGAGAGTATGCCCAGCTGTGTGTAGGGGCTGGTTAAGCTTTCTCCTCTTAACATGTACTTAAATGAGTTTTCTCCTTGACAATGCTCTTTTAGTTTTTGTGAGGTTATGAATAGTGTTGCCTTCAATGAGAAGGGCTTTTGTATGGAGTATATGTGCCTTCTAAGAGAAGGGCTTTGATATGAGATCTTAGTGCCTTCTAGGGGAAGGGCTTTAGTAATAGAAGTTCATGCCTTCCATGAAAAGGGCTTTTAGTATGAGTGTTTGATATCTCTTGAGAAGTATGGAGATGTGTTTAGGTATTTGGAGATAGGAGCAGTGAGATAGGTGTATTTTCTGAATATGGAGAATGAGAGAATGAGTATAAGAGGAGTAATAGTATTGTAGTGTGTTAACAATGCTGCTGGGATTTACTGCTGAGATCTTCTGCTGAGGAGTAGTAGAGATTGCTTTCCAAGAGGAAAAATTTTGTAAGAGAAGAGTATAGAGATGTGTTTATGGGCAGCAAAATAGTAGAATTTTGGAGTGAGAAAGTATGAGAGTAGAGCCTAGAAGAATTATGGTGTGTTATGTGTAATGCTGTAGTAAGTGTGTATGAGATTATGTAAGGGAAGTGAAGAAATAGATGTTTAGAGATATGGGCAGCAAGATATATGTATTTTCAGAATATGGAGAGTGAGATGATGAGTACAAGAGAGTAATAGTATTGTAGTGTGCTTAGCAAAGTTGCTGGGATTTACTGCTGGGATTGTATGAAGGCTTATGAAGGGCATTTGTGAGCTAAGGGTTGAAGAGTTTAGCTTCTCATTTTTTAAACTAAAAATAACTCAGAACTTCAGCACTTCATTGATGGATTTGGAAGATAATTCAAGGGAGAAAGAATAGGGAAGCTTATGAGAGAGTTGTTTTCCATTGGTGCCCCCCCCCCCCCCCCCCCTTTTTGAGGTGTTGAAGAAGGGTCCCCTTTAGCTGAGTTTAAGGGGGTATTTTAGCAAAGAATATCAGCCCAAAATCTGTCCCAAACAGAAATGAATCTTCAGAGAATCTATCTTAAGATTTGGCCAAAAATGGTATATTAGCTTTAAGGTATTCTTGCTATTTCAAGTAAGAGCTGCTGGAGAAAAAGTAGAAAAAAAAGAAGGTATTTTAGCAAGGGAAAGGTAGTTTCAATAGTTGGTTTTGGTTTTAACCAAAAGTGAAAAAATTAGTAATGCTTAGGCTGCTGGGTTAGCTGTCACAGCTGTTCTGAAAAAGCTGTTCCAGCTGTCAGCAAAAGCTGTGACAGCTATCATGAAAAAGCTATTTGTTTTGGGTAGAACCAATGAGGTCAAATGAGTCATTTCAGACTGCTGGGGAGGTCATTTCAAAAATTTGGCTGAAAAATGGTAAGATCTCTTTGGAGGGTATCTTGCTATTTTGGGTATAACAACTGGCTGCTGGGATTTCAGCCTTAAATGGCTGATGATGTCACTCCCAGCCAGGTGTCAAGTGCTGAATACACTGCTGGGGTTCAGCTGGAAATGTTTCTTTTCGGGTGTTTGTGTTTTTGGTGCAAGGTTCCATTACAACACATTTCTAGTAAGTAATAGAAGGATCGGTTGAAAGTTAATGAAACTTTAGAGATTTAGTAAAGGTCTCATTGGGTTGTGACATAAGCAAGAAGAGTATTTAATGCTCTGCCCTGGTAGCTGGCAGAGAAATATATGGTCAGATTATGGCAGACAGCAGCTGGTTATCTATGATATCATGAATATTTTGTATAGAGAGAGATAAAAGATAGCCAATCAGATTAGGCCACATGTTTGAATTTGATTTTAGCTAAAAGTAGTAATAAGATTTATGTAGAATAATATAATGAAGTTTCTAAATTTGTATAGTAACAGCTGGGGATTGAATGAACAGTTATCTTCCCAGCAGTTAGATGGCTGGAGATATTGAGTATTTGTCACATGATGAATATTAAGTTTTAGGAAAAGAGCAATAGGGGATTTTATCATTTTAAGTGCTATGTGATAAGACATGCTTACCATATGTTACCCGCTACACACGGACTCATCAGAGTTTAGGGAGTTGAAGAAGACGCGCCAAGCAACATGTTTCTTTTATCAACTTTAAACCGTTGGAACTTTACTGAACATACCTCGTGGCCCTCCAAACCACGACTCCCAAAGTTTTCCCAAAGAGACTTATGAGCTTGGATCATAAGCCGAAGGTGAGATGACGTACTTCGGGTTTTGTTGTCATTTTGTGTAAATATGGGCTCTTGTTGAAGAAGCCGCTTGCCATGAGTGTAAGACAGGTAATATTGGCCGTGAGCTTTGATTCATTGCTTAAGGTCAATCCATATGTTGATGTTAATGATGTCGTGGAGTTATGATCCCAATTGATGAAAAGGAGATGTGGACCATGAATCTTCTTCTTCAAGTAAGGATCTCGCGGGCCATGTAAGCCCAATCCATGTAGTTGAACGAGACATAAGCTTATTTTGGGCTTTAAATAGATTTACCCAAAAAAATCAATAATACGTTGATGTGGCATGGGTTGCCAATGAAGTAATGCCACGTCGGCCAAAAAAACGGTCCTAAACAAAAGTCAAAACACATAGAGATACGCTACCATTTCATTTGGGATTTAGTGGAAGAAAAAGTTGTATGCCTTGAATTCATACACACGGACAATCAAAAGGCAGACATCTTCACTAAGCCTCTCGATGGTCCACCGTTTGAATCTCTTCGTAAGACCATTGGTGTTAGTACAATTCCTTGTATCTCATGTGTGTTATGTGCTTTACCTCTTTCTATTGAGTTAACTTGTTTGTAGGGCACACACTACTCTGTTGGTTATTTGCATAGCATGATTTTTGTATTTGCTTTGAAATGTTTGTACATTGTCGTTTTGTTTATTTTTGATCATCCTTTTACTGCTTTTGTGTCAAAAATCCAAAAACACATAAAAAGTAGAAAATCCAAAAAGTTTGATTGGCATTATTGAGTTTTGTCTCAAAGCATGTTTTGCCTTGTGCCTTTTTACTAATAGCCTTGTGCATCTACGAGCTTAGCTTGTTTCATATGCACTCATACCATTGTAGGAGAAATCTTGACATCTATGTGATTGTTGTAAATAGATCTTCAACCTTGGCATAAATGATTAGTGAATGATTGTGTTGATCTTGAGACATGCATAGACTTATGCCTATATATCTTCCCACCTTTTATTTTGTTGTTTTTGCTTAAAGAGCTCACCAAATGTAAATCTCCAAATGAAAAGAGATATTGAACTACAAAAGCCTGTCACACATACTAGTATTTGACTAGGAAAAATGGAAAGTGACCAAAATAAAATGTATGATGCCCAAAAGCCAAAGGCTAAATCATCAATTGAAATATCAAAAATTTCAGGCATCGATCTCACAATGAGATGTTTTATTTCAAAATGATCAAATGATATAATGTATATGAAGCCAAATGAAAAGCTTCAAAGATATGTAATCAAGTTTATGTGGGAGGTCATATATGCATACTTCTATAATTGAGATAGGTCACATTATCTAGTGCTAGTTGTGTATACCTTGATTGAATTGATCATTGAAGCTTCATATTGGACTAAGGACAATCTCATTTTTGATATCCACACACATCACACAAGTTTATGTTCAATGAATGCCATATTCATTTGTGCGATTGTACTTCATTAAATGTGTTTTCACATACTCAATCTTTGTTGATCAAACACAAAAAGATTTTTAAGTGTTTTTAGTTGTTTTTGGAAAGTATTTTTTTTTTACAGAAATGTCAAAAATTTCAAAAATAGTGTTGTCCTGTTTTGGCGACTTAGTCGCGGGTTGGTCCAATTGCATGCCCCAGTTGCAAGCCCACTCCGAGATTTTTTGCGACTCACTGGTGAGTCAAGGTCTTAGTCGCGAAAAATACTTAGAAAATTTTTCAAAAATTGAATTTTTACGATTCTCGCGGCTCAGTATGGCGATTTGTTCGAGGGTGGAAGGTCCAGTCGCGAGGGGTACACAGAGATTTTCGTGACTCACCTCGCGACTCTCTTACGATTAGACCTTCTAATCGCAAAAAGCATTTAGAAGATTTTTCAACAATCTTGTTTTCAAAGTGTTTCATGGCTTACCCTGGCAACTTTCTGGTGACTTGATTCAATCGCGAAAAACGCGTGTTTTGTGTTTTAAGGTCAGTTTTTAAAACTTCTTAGTTTTTCCCTCGATCTTTTATGACTGTTCATTGTCTTTCCCATTTCTATTCACTCAAACTCACCGTGCACTCAATCGAAAACCCCCATTTCTACACCATTTCTACCTCAATCTTCAAGAAAAAAGTATGGGTTTTCTCTTTCTCACTTCATATTTCGCGATTTGAGTGTTATTTTCTTGATCTGTGAGTTGCATTTGTGGTTTGAGATTTATCATGTTCGAACATGGGTTTCTGATTTTCTGGTGATATTATTGTGTGTTTGTAATGGCTTTTGTACCGATCTTCTCTATCATGTGTACACATTGTGTTTTTGGTGACACACACAAACCCATTGTCATGATTATAACCTAAATCCCACGTATTTAGGGTTTTCTTCATCATACATGGTGTGAAACTGACCCAATACTAATACTGTTTGGTGCCTTGTGTGGTTTCTATTGTTTTTGATAACCCATGTTGTAGTGTCAAAATGTCTCCATTCAAGAGATCAACTGTGAAAGGTGATAGCAGCAGAGGGAAGGAGCCTGTCATTGACATTGATGATTTTTCTCCTAGACCAAAAAGGACTTGCTCACCATCAGGAGTGTTCGATCCTAACAAGTTCCGATCGTATGCTGCTTTTCAGACTCATGAAAATTATTTTAGAAATGCTACACCATTGATTGAAAGGGTTGTTGATCAACATTCTCTTATTGACACCGACATCCCCCAATGGTTTGCTCACAAGGATTGGAATTATCTTCTCTCCGACCTTGATGATGCATATGAGAATTTGGTTAAAGAATTTTCTGCCAATGTGATTGTTGAAGGAGACGAACTTAAGTGCTAGGTTAGAAGAAAAAGCTTCTCGGTTTCTCCCACATACCTGGTAGAGATTCTTCACACCAACCGGCCAATACTTGGAAACTCACCGATTTACGATGATCTATATCCAGATGAGGACTTACTTTGGGAAGCTCTTGGAAAAGATTTGGAATTTTCCTCAAATGGGAACTCAGTCAGTATTTCATCTCTTCCTCCAAAATTGAGGGTGCTTACAATCGTCATGTTTCACAACCTATACCCCTTATCCAGCACAGGGTATATGAACCTCGAGCGTGCACTATTTTTTCATGATCTGATCTCTGATGTAAAGATTGACATTTGTGCTCACATCTTTCATGTTCTGCGCAAAAATGTTCTACGAACTAAGTCAAGGATATGCATTCCTTTTTACTGCCTTATTTCAAGGATTTTGAAGCTTAAAGGGATTCATCCTTCAGAAGATGAGTTACCTTGCCCAAAACTGAGTCTAATCAACATGCATACATTCAACGCTAGCATTGGTCATAGTAAGAAGGGAATTAAAACAGAATCTTCAGCATCTCACAGTGGTTCGCACTCTAGCTCATCCTTCTTCGACAAGAAGCTAGACTCTATTTTGGCATCTGTCCATGAGCTGAGTACCAAGATGTCCGGACTCGCAACTATCTTTCACCATCATAACATTCGGTATGATATGAAGTTCACTTCTCTCCAAACCCAATTGGATCAGATTCAACGAAAGCTAGAGGAAAATGAAGACTAGCTATTCCATGACAAAATGGGGGAGATGATGTTAAGGGGGAGCTCAAAGATAGGGGGCGACAGAGCTTAATCAAAGGGGGAGATTTCAACAAGCAGGCCTTTGTTTGATTTTGTTGTTTCATTTTAGCATATTTCAGTGCCTATGTTTGGCTATTCAGTACTTCATATTTTGTTTGTACCTGTTACCTTTGTAGGTTTTTAAGGTTCTTAGTTTTTTGTCTGTACCTATTACTTATGTAAGCTTTTAAGGTTTTTAGGTTTTTGTACCCATGCTATGTAGCTAAAGTACTTGCTGTTAAATGTCATGCATTTTTTTTAAGTACATCACTCTTGTTCCCTTGTAGGATCTTATTCCTAGATGCACATATGTTTTGTGCATTGGTTGAGTGTTGGACATGCAAATGATACTTTGCAAATAAGCTTATTAGCTTGCATGTCCGGATGTTCATTCCATATGTGAATGAGCATTGTGATCACTGTTTATAGTGATTGGTCATTGTTGGTCATGCCATGGTGTATTGCTATATTCCATTTTGCTTGATCGCATTATGCTTGCTCCATTTGCATTACAAGTTTTCTGCATACAATGAACTTATTGTGTTGTTGTATTTCAGGAGATACTTGTTCTTATGGTTCAAGAGCTTTACAGATTCTAGAGTTAGGTATGAGTGAGTTTTCCAGCTGTTCCCAACTCACCTGTTAAGTCTAGAGTTTGTTGTAGGGTTTTGTCACGGAATAGCCAAAAGGGGAGATTGTAAGGTTGAATTTTATCAACCATTGTATTGGCTTTATTCCGTGCGAATTTGCTTGTAATTTAGTATTTAATAACCCTATATTTAGGTGGGATTCATGTAAGGGTAGTGTGTGAGAGAGTGTGAAGAAATCCTCAAGATTGTGCAAGAAAGCAGGGATTCGCGGCTGGGACTCGCAGGTGACTCGCGATTGACAAGCCGTCAAACTGCAGTACACGAGTGAAGCGTGCGAGAAGATGAACAGTCACGCCAACTGGTGCACTACATCCAGCCTGACCATTCTGTTATCTTGCGGCTTGAACTCGTGACTCAGTCAAGTCGCGAGGCTAAGCCGCCAACCAGCCCTATTTGGGAAAAACTGACTCTTAGCATTCCAAACACACACCACTATATATAGACCCTTATACCCACGAAATGTAGAGAGCTTCCAGAGAGAATTTTGAGAGAGAAACCCTAGAGAAAAGTAAGATTGATTTATCCACAATCTTCACCTAAGAGACTCTTCAAATTCCTCTACTCTCTTCCTCTCCATTGACACATCCTTGAGAGGTTATTGATCAAATCCTTTTCTCATCATACCCACGTCTGTGAGAAGGTCTTTTGGTACTTAGGAAAGCAGTTTGGAAGGAACCAATGGTTATTGGTTGATGCTATGGGCTATAGCGGAATCCGGTAAGCTAAAGAAGAAATAGGTTCGGTGCAACCTCATTGGAGCAAGAAGCTTGGAGGGCTTAGGTACATTGGGTAGATTAGGAGTGGAGGGTCTTCCACTGTTCATGTATCCCAACTACATTTTTTAGTGGATTATTTACTGCTTGGAGGGCGGCGGAGAGGTTTTACGCCGAGGGCTTCGGTTTCCTCTTCGATAACACATCGCAGTGTTGTCTTTGTGTTTGCATCTCTCTTCCCTTAATCTTTACCATTTAATCTTTGCTGTGGATGTGATTTTAAATTGGTTTAGATTGTTTATCAATTCTGTCATTAACTTATATTCAAGTTCCACACATTAATTGTTTGATAATAAGCTTGAATTGGTAATTTGTAATTTGGGGTCAAAATGTTCATTGTGTTTTATACACATATTGAACATTCAAAATTGTAAGATTTTATGTATTTGTGTGTGTGCCTTTTTTCTTTTTTCTTTTTTGGGTTAGATATATATATGAAGTTCTCTTTTAATTAAATTGTGTAATTTAAATTCCTTAATGACCACTCTAAAAAATATTCTTAATGACCACTTTAAATTTCTTTTGCTTCTCCGACACGACGTCGACATGGCACTGTTGCGGCGCTGACATGCTAGCAGTGAAAAAAAACAAACAAAAACAAACAAGCAAACAAAAATTCAAGATTTTGAGAGATGGACAAATCCTTACGGTTGATTTTGTGATATACCCTTCAGTGAGAAGTGAGAAATCTCAAATCAGAAACCCACATAGCCTAACCATTGATTTCCCTTTGCCCGCTGCCCTCTATCCCTCGTGAGCGCTACATCGGGCCGATCGGCAAGCTCCTTCTGTCCCTCTGTCCCTTCCGATCTATCTCTCTCTCTCAGCGTGGACAAGTCTGAGCTTCTCTTCTCTCTCTCTCTGTTTCCCGATTTCTTTTTTCTTTCTTTATCTGTTGACTGCTTTGGACCTTTGGTTTGGTGTACTATGGCGTGTTATATTTATAACACCCAAAGCTTCTTTTTTTTTTTTTTAATCCCACTCACTATGTTATACTTTTATGTGTGTGTGTGTGTGTATATATATATATATATATTTTGTTTCTTTACTCAAAACCTTGCCTTATAAATTATAATGTTCATTATGTATTTAGTGATTTTTGTTTTTGTGTGTCTTGATATTCTTTTATTTATTTATTAAAGTTAAATATTGTAGGTGATTTTACTAAAGTTTGTTTTTGTGAATTTTGTTTTTGGGTGACCTGCTTGTTTTCCTTTCATGTTTTTAGTTTGATGTTGAATGTAGCCTATTTAAACTTTTGGTTGGTACTCTAAACATTTTATGTGTATTATTGTATTACTTTGGATGCTAGTTTACTTATTTGTAGTTCTTACATAATTTAAATTCTAGACAAACATATTTTATGTCTAAAAAATATGCCTAAATATAAAATTTAATTAATTATTTAATTGTCGTGTCCACGCCATGTCGTGTCTTTGTTTTTCAAAAATTGCCATAGCCGTGTCCATGTCCGTGTCTGTGTCGGTGCATCATAGACAATCTGATGTTATAGTGAAAAGGGTATAAAAAACTCTGGTATATATTAGGGAACACAAAACATACAACTTTACTTAATAAGAACTCTAGATCGGTACTGAAACAACGTTTGGAACATCCAAAATTTGAAGTACAACGTAGAAATTTTTAGAAAGGAAATAATAACACAAACTAAACAGATTCCCAATTTCAAAATCAGCTACTTGCAATGCCAAACTTCTAACTAACATGATAATATTTCAGAAACAAAACTTAAATATGCTTGAAGACAAAGGGCATAAGGAAATTCATGATAGTTACCACAAGGACTATGATCCCAACAACAGTTGTTGTTCCTCTCCAAATATCCCGAAAATATACTGTTTTCAAGGATGCCATATTTTGATTCCGTAAGTTACGGTAGTAACTATTAAGATCTTCAGCAACATCATGGTAATAGGAATTTACTTCCACAATTTCGTGGCCAAGTTTGTTAACCATTTCGGCAACGGCTTCATTGCTGCCTAACGAGTTGACAATAATTCCCTCCTCAACAAGCAACTCCACATCATCTTTATTGTTGATAAGAAAATCCAATAGCAAGATATAATTGCATATGTAAGCTTCTTTTGGATAATGACACTGCTCAAGGGCCATGAGATTCCGAAAAAGGTCTTCAGTTTTGTTATCTACCACAAAGTGTGGAACTACCAAGTTTGTTTGCATACGCTTCAAGTATGTAATTTTTTTCAAGCACTGCATGCAACGCCAGAGCCATGAGCAATTGAAGCATGGAAATATTTTTGACAACTTATTACACTTCTAGATTTGTACGTTAAGTAAGCTTCTCTTTTTTTTTCTGGCCCTTTTTGAGTTTGGAATATCAATCCCACCATCTCCAGTTTTGTTGCACTATGTCGATGTTCAATAGATCTCCAGGTTTCTGGTTGGGTGGTTGAAAGATGTTAACATGTATAGTGTTGTGGGCTTTAGGCCCAACTAGATTACTTTTATAGCACACATTCTTGTACTACACTCTTACTTGTACTGCACTCATATGCTTCCTATATAAAGGCACTCGTGTATATTCTTTCATTGAGAAATACAATACAATTATTAAAGTATTTCTAACATGGTATCAAAACCACTGCTCTAACCTTTCTTAGCAGTCTTGTCTTTATTGGTGTTACTCTATTCTCAACAACGCTTCCGCCATCACAGCAGTAGCTGCAGCTTCTCACTGTTGAACCTCCGACATATCCCAGCCATCATCCTTGGGTTCCGGACCTACAGACACCGCCGTTAAGGAGTCCCACACCACAAAGACCACTGCTCTTCTCATCACCGCCTCAAGCATTGCTCTGAATAATTTTCTAAAGGTACCACTAAGATCGTCTTATGCCGATCTATTCAGCAGTGGAGGTCCCGCAGGCAATGGAGTCCTCATGCGCCCGTACGCGCCGCCACAGTAATCTGCATACAAAGCCACGCTCCTCACGCGCCTCCACGTGCCGCCGACCATCTTGGTTGTGCTCCACGTGCCCTTATGCACCACCTGTGTAAGTCACGAGCCCTTACGCGCTCTCACTCGCCACCTGTGTAGGTCACACGCCTGTTGACGTCACTACAAATGTCACTCTGCCACGTCAGCCCTAATTGCTGACATCATTCGCTTGCATCATCCACTAACGTCATCTTTGCTTGCGTCATCTGGCAGTTGACTTCTTCTTTCAGCTTTGACTGTTGACTTCCACTCAGTTGACTGTTGACTTTTGGAGCAGTTTGACCGTTGACTTTTTCAAGGGGTTGACTTTTTCGCAATCCAGGTGCTCCTTGCTCAGTTTTTCGCGTAGATTTCATTTTTGCAGTCCATTTTTGCATATTTTGCCTCTAAATGAAGAATAAGGACAAATCTTCTTCCTTTTTCAACAATCGTCGCCGACAATCCAACAAACGTTTTTGCAATTTTTGCGAACGTTTTGGCCATAATATTGAGACTTGCTATCAACGCAACAAATCAGCTATTTCCATTTCTGCTGCTACTGTTGCTAACATTGAGAGTGTCCAACCAATGGCTCCCGTTTTAGCACAGTCTAAGTCTTCAGGACGCACTTTCACCATGACCACAAATGACCTTAAAAACATCATTGCCAATATCATTCGTATGGTTGGTAATGCATCTTATTCCTCTTCTCACTCAGTTTTATCTGGTATGCCTCCTTCCTCTTGGCTTATGGATTCTGCTTGTTGCAATCACATGATACCTTCCTCGTCCTTATTTTCTGAACTTAAACCTACACCACACCCTCTTAATATTCACACAGCAAATGGTTCCACAATGTCTGGTCATAATATAGATTCTGTTTCAACCACCAACCTCTCGGTTCTTGAGGTCTTTAATGTTCCTGACCTTTCTTACAATTTATTTTCTGTGGGACAATTAGCTGAGTTAGGTTATCATATTATCTTTGATTATTTTGGGTGTATTGTGCAAGATTCGAGGACAGGACAGGAACTTGGGACCGGTCCTAGAGTTGGGTGTATGTTTCCCGTGGACAACCTTCGTCTTCCACTTGTTGCTCTTGTTTATGTTGTTGTAGCTGCTACATTTTCTTCAATTCCTTCCCTTGCACTTTGGCATGCTCGACTTGGTTATGCATCTTTCTCTTGGGTACAACAATTGGCTTCTAGAGGTTTGTTAGGTTCAATGTCTACATAAAATTTTGATTGTGTTTCATGTCAGTTAGGAAAACAACCAACTTTGCCTTTCAATACTAGTGAATCAATATCTACTGATATCTTTGACCTTATTCATTCTGATATTTGGGGGCCTTCCTCTGTCTCTAGTATTGGTGGGTCTCGATATTTCATCGTCTTTGTTGATGATTACTTTCGCTATAGTTGAATTTTTAATATGAAACATCGTTTTGAATTATTGGAAGTATATTCTAATTTTGCAAAAATGGTTGAAACTCAGTTTTCCAAATGCATCAAAATTTTTCAATCTGATAATGCTCTTGAATACACTCAATATACTTTCCAAGCTGTTTTGCATTCCTATGGCACTGTTCATCAACTAACTTGTCCAGATACCTCTCAGCAAAATGGTAGAGCCGAATGAAAATTCGTCATATTCTTGACACTATTCGTGCTCTCCTTCTCTCTGCCAAAGTTCCAGCTCCTTTTTGGGGTGAAGCTGCTCTTCATGCTGTTCATACTATTAATCGCATTTCGAGTCCTGTTATCCAAAATCAAACTCTATATGAGCGCCTTTTTGGGTCACCTCCAGACTATCATCACCTTCACTCCTTTGGTTCTGCTTGTTTCGTTCTTCTTCAGCCACATGAGCATAACAAACTTGAGCCTCGGTTAAGGCTTTGTTGTTTTCTTGGTTATGGCAAAACTCAAAAGAGGTATCGGTGTTATGATCTTGTCTCTCATCGTCTTCGTATTTCCTGCAATTTTGTCTTTTAGGAACATCGTCTCTTTGTCGAGCTCTCTCACTTCCATGCCTCCCTATCGTCCTCCTCTGTCTTAGATCTTTTTTCCAAATGAGGTACATATTCCTTCTATAGCTGCTCCTGATCCTCGTATAGTTGCTCCAGATTCTCCTGTAGACTTCTCTGTCCAACCACCAAATATCACTGATCCCTTTCCTAGTTCACCCTTTAATGAACAGGTGGAAGATAAACAGGTTGAAGACGAGCTACCTAACCCCAACCCTGAGACTAGGTCCCCTGCTCCTGCTCCGCCTGAAGATCTTGCACAAGACATTCCACCTCGTCACTCAACTCGGGTAAGATCTATTCCTGCACATTTACTTGACTATCATTGTTACACTGCCCTTGCTATACTACACGAGCCTCACACCTATCGTGAGGCTTCCACTGACCTTTTATGGTAGATTGCAATAAAAGAGGAACTTAATGCATTATTTAAAAACCATACTTGGGATTTGGTGACACTCCCCCCTGGGAAATCTATGGTTGGTTGAAAGTGGATCTACAAGATTAAGACTCACTCTGATGGGTCCATTGAGCACTACAAAACTCGTCTTATTGCAAAAGGTTTTACACAGGAGTATGAAATTGATTATGAAGAGACCTTTGCTTCAGTTGCTCATATCTCATCTGTTCGTGCCCTCTTAGCTATTGCTGCTACCAGTAAATGGAACATTTTTCAGATGAATGTCAAAAATGCATTTCTTAATGGGGATTTAAGTGAAGAAGTTTATATGTAACCTCCTCCTGGTTTCTCTGTTGACTCAAACAAAGTTTGTCACCTTCGACATGCACTTTATGGCCTTAAACAAGCTCCACAAGGTTGGTTTGCCAAATTCAGCTCTACCATCTCTCGTTTGGGTTACATGGCCAGTCATTATGATTCTGTCTTATTTTTTCATCGCACTGACAAAAGCACTATTTTACTTCTCTTGTATGTGAATGATATGATCATAATTGGTGATGACCTCAGTGGCATTCAAGAACTCAAGGATTTTCTCAGTCAACAGTTTGAAATGAAAGATCTTGGACATCTCAGCTACTTCTTGGGTCTTGAAATCACTCATTCTACAGATGGACTTTACATTACTCAAGCCAAGTATGCTTCTGAACTCTTATCTCGAGCTGGACTCACTGATAATAAGGCTGTTGACACTTTGGTTGAGCTTAATGTGCATCTGACTCCCTCAGGAGGGAAACCATTGCCTAATCCCTCTCTTTACAGACGTTTGGTTGGCAGCTTAGTTCATCTCACTGTCACTCGTCCAGACATTTCCTATGCTGTTCACCAGGTGAGTCAGTATCTGTCTGTTCCACGATCGACTCACTATGCTACTGTTCTGCTCATTTTTCGATACCTAAGGGGCACTCTATTTCACGGTATTTTCTACTCTACTCAGTCTCCTCTTATTCTTCGTACATTTTCTAATGCTGATTGGGTAGGAGACCTCACTGATCACAGGTCCACCACTGGCTATTGCTTTCTTCTTGGTTCTTCTCTGATTTCTTAGCGAAGCAAGAAACAAACTCATGTGGCTTGCTCCAGTACTGAAACAGAATATCGTGCCCTTGCTGATACCACATCTAAACTCCTTTGGCTACGATGGCTTCTCAAAGACATAGGTGTGTCTACATCCTCTACTACTTTTCTTTATTGTGACAACCAGAGTGTCATTCATATTGCTCACAATGATCTCTTCCATGAACGGACTAAATACATCTAGATCGATTGTCATTTTATCCGTTATCATCTTGTCCATGGTGCTCTCAAACTGATCTCAGTCTCCTCTAAAGATCAACTTGCAGATATCTTCACCAAGTCACATCCTAAGGGACGGCTTCGTACTTTGGTTGACAACCTCAAGTTGGTCTCACATCCACCTTGAGTTTGAGGGGGCTGTTAACGTGTATAGTATTGTGGAGTTTAGGCCCAACTAGATTACTTGTATAGCACACGTTCTTGTACTACACTTTTACTTGTACTGCACTCATATGCCTCCTATATAAAGACACTTGTGTATATTCTTTCACTGAGAAATACAATACAATTATTAAAGTATTTCTAACAGAAGAAATATCTCTGCAAATCAGTGAAATGTTTTACTTTCTTCTCATCGCATATTTCCTCCTCGCTGTTAAAAAAGTACTTACAAGCAAGCGTAAGAAAAGAAGCTTGATAGCCCGTAGACGTTGCAAAATATTGATATAACTCATCAAGAATAAAAAATGGAACCTGATTCTCGAGTAATATCAAGTCTTGCCTTATACCATCCTTTTGCCATGGTTTACTTAGTATATAGCCCTTTTCTTCTTCCTTAGCATCACTTCTCAAGAAAAGCTCAATGATAAAGATAGAATCCAGGAGAATCATATCCACAAAATTTTTCCCTTCAGGTAGAGTGATCTCTTCAGCATAACAATGGCGGATCTTATCTTTGTTTTCTTCAACGATCTTTTCAAAATCTTCTTGGATTTTCTTAGTTCGAGAAAAGAATTTCTTGAAATATCTTTTTTTCAGAGTTTCCATGATCTTCATGTCCTCTGGTTCCTCCCTGTTGTGATGAACAGGGCCTATTAAAATAAGCTTTGGAGTGTAGGCTGCATTCTTTACATTGCGAAGTCTTTTGGAGACCTTGTAGATGCAACAATCCGGGTCCCAATTAGGCTCCCTAAATAGTGATATGTCAATGATAGTCTCTTCTGCGTAACTGGTAGGCATGGCAATCTTTTCCTAGTGACAAAAAACAACAATCATTAGCACTAGAATACAATCACCAACTCCAAAACTTATTCCGAGAGGCACCATTTGCAGCCAATTCAGTTGAAATTGAAACCAAAAAGAGTTTAGATCTAATAGTTTAGAGGGTCTCAAGGAAATCTTACATAAAATATAAAAGGAAAAGTTGAGAGAAAATTTAACCAAGAATCCAATTTAGATTCTAATTGCACCCCAATTTTATATTGTGTATCAATTATGTTTGCATGCAGATTCATGTATTTAAACTTATAAAATATAGAAAAGAGTTTTGTAGCTCAACTATCACATCCTAATGTTTTCAAAGAAGATATTCATGATTCAAATTTCCCAAAACTTTGACTATCAATGTATCCAAAAAATCTTAGAAAATATGTAGGCATCACAATTCACAATTATTTCATGAGAAATTCCATGACATCATAATTACAACATGAATAAGTGATGATATGTGCATTATCTTGTGCTAAGAACCGTAAAGAGTCCAAAGGTCTTCAATAAATAAGTAACTTCGATATTAGGAAGCTACAAAATCACGTTAGTATAAGAGAATTATTCACCTATTATTATTATTATTATTATTATTATTATTATTATTATTATTATTATTATTTGAGAATAAATCAATAACATAGTGTGCATATGTCAGGCAATGTTTAGACAAAGGTCCTTACACAATGAAATATTCGTATTTTCTATAATAAAGTTTATAATTATTTTTTGAAGAAAAAAATTTATATTTCTACCTTGTATTTTTTTAGAAATTAATCAAGCATTTTTCCTCATATTGTAATTAATTTTCTTTTTGTATAAATAAAATAGATTTACATTTGTGGCATTGGCTCCATAATGATTGATCTTTATCATTAGACCATAGCACCAATTGGTTTTTTTTTTTTTTTTTTTTTTTTTTCCATTAAGTAGGCATCTACTATTATTAAACTATTTGTGTTACTATTATACATGTGAAGCCAGTGAAGGGCAAAAAATAAAAAATAAATAAACAAACCAAAAAACATAAATTTTTCTATATCTTTCCAATTTCAACAGTTTTGAGCATAACTAAAATCCTTTACAGTCATGATAAGAAAATCTTTCATGTTAATAACTCATAACTGTAATGCTTAATATTACAAGTTTACAACTTGAGAGAAAGATAGATCCTATTGAGTACCGAAAAGTATATATTTTAAGTTCACACACTTCAAATTCAAAATTCACTAATGATATGGATTTTTGGATTTTTTTTTTTCTTTTACTTTAGTTTTGTTTTGTGCTAGTTAGATTTAGTGTTAGTAACCTAATCTTAGTATTTAACGTAGCATTAGATGGTTAGTAGTACAAACATGTAGTTATAGACGTTTTTGCCTTTCGAATTTTTTTCCTTTCAGTTAACTATTTTTAAAAAATAAATAATAAATGGGAGCATGGCCGCTACCACTGGGTGGATGCTAAATGGCTAGGCATGGTGCAGTGTTTTTTGTCTTTATATTTATGCACCTTGCACCTCGGCATGTAGTATAAATACATTTTTTTTTTTTTTTTTTAAAGGCTAGATCACTAGTTAGATGGGTCAAGTTAGGTTGACCTGCAAAAAAGAACAGGTCATAAGTTGACCCGTTTGTATCAAGGGAGTCAATACCGTACCGGAGGCTGTACCGGTTTGCCCAGCGGTACGGTATATTTCGGATACCGGTCAATACCGGTGTACCGTTTCGGGTTTACCGTTATTTTTTATATTTATAAATAAATATATATATGTATGTGTGTATATATATTATAATAAATATAAAATTTTACCATAAAACATTTCCTCAATTCAAAACTAATTATTCATAATTTTAGACTTGAGTATCAATTAAAAGAAAAAAAAAACACACAATATAAAAAATAGAAAGCTTAAAAGTTACCATTGCATATTAAGAAAACAAATAATACTAATAAGTTAATGCAAATAAGTTACCATTCTACCCTAACAAAAATTCAAAAATTAAAAAAAAAAAAAAAAAAAAACTTTTTTCTGTACCGGCCGGTATTGCCCGAAATTGGCCGGTATGGCCGGTACACGGTCGGTACGGCCGGTATTTAAACCGGTACGAAACGTTAATGTTTCGATACCGGTATGCAACCGGTACGGTACGTACCGGCCGGTACGGCCGGTACCGGTACGGTATCGACTTCCCTGGTTTGTATTCGGGTCAAAAAGTTCACCTTTGACTCAAGCCAACATCCATTATGTCATGTCTACGTAAAAGTATGAGAAATGATATGTTTACAACAATTTTATAACTTTTTTACAATAAATCTTAAGTAGCAGGTTGTTACTAGTTGTTATTGTTGGGTTAAAAGTAATCTCAGTGCTAAATTCAAATATGAATCAATAATAACTAACCATCCATGATTTGTTATAAAAATGTTGTAGACATAGCACCTTTCTAAAACTATAGATTTAGAAGATGCATACGACATACCGTATTTGATATTTTCATGGTTGATCAAACCAACTACGACACATACTGCATTTGATATTTTCATGGTTGGAAGAATCATAGGCCACCAATTTCAAACCCAGAACTTGGATCTCTCTTCTTCCTCAAGAGTGTTCTCCTTACTAAATTTGTCATACATCTGAGATCATTAGAGAGAAGGGTAGGCCTTGACCGATTTGGTGGAGGTGTGTGTAAATTGGTTTATTGGTCATGGGTGAAGGTCTGTTGTGGTGGTCGACAATGTTACAACGACTCAGAAAAAGAATTGCATTGAGAGAGAGAATGAGTGGAAAGGTTTTGGAAAAGAAAGAAACAGACTTAGTGGTTTAAAAACTCTCCTTTCAATTTCATCACGCCAAAAATCTTATAACTTTGAGAAAAAGTTTCCCAATTTTCTCATAGAAGAAAGACTTTGAATTTGAATTCCCCTACTTATTAGAGACCCACCTCGCAAGGTATATTTTTTTAAAACTAAAATCCCAAAGTTTAAATGTTACGGAGTATGAACTCAATCAAATTATTAAATGATCAATTATTTTGGCAAAATTTATCTTGAAGAACAAAAAAAGAGTGAAAGCATGAAACAAAGAACCTGCAAATTTTATCTTGAAGAGAATGCTTGAATACTTAGCTCCCCTGGGACAGTGCAGTCAGCTAGATATCGTGCCTGATGAAGCAAGCTTTTGGATTTGGATCTCTCAATTCTCAATTCGGTCATAGCTAAAACTCAATCATAATAGACAATATCTTGTACATTGATAGTACTTCCTAAAATCTTCTTGCGCTCCTATTTTATAGTGTGACCTCTCACAAGACACAGAAGTGTAGATGTGAAAGAGCCAATCAAAATCAAAATTTAAGGAAGCTTTATGAATGATTCAACTTTGTAGGGCTAGCTCTTAGGACCCCCTGCTTTTTGTTTTTCCTTAAGGATAGTCTGCCATTGTAGTCTGCCATTGGAGTTACTTGAGGTTTGTATGCCAGACTTCCCCCTGTTCTGCACTTTTTTAATGAAGTTCTATTGAAGGTTAGCCAAAAAAAAAAAAAAAAAACTTTGTAGGGCTAGCATTGTTGTATATTGTAAAGCAATGTGAAACGAAGACTTGCACAGTTGCAGTAATATATAGTATGCTCTTTAATTTAGTCATAAGGACCATTGCCATTGTCATTTTTCAGAATTAATTTACTGAGTACTTTCTGAGAAATGCTCTCCTCTCTCACATGAGGAGTGAGCCCCATGATTGGATCCACTCCTCATAGGGAGCACTGCCCTCGATATATTCAATAAATTCGCCTTCCAAGAACCAATGGATGGTTATTTTAATGTCACTACCCACTTATCTACTGGATCCCCAGATGGCGAAAAGCCCAAGGTCTTTCCATCGATGAGGGATTGACTTGCTTTCGGAGTCTTTGTGGGACAAGAAGAGAACTCACACGTGCCCTAATTTACTTTACTTTTACATCTTATTCACACGGAATTGTAGAAACAGGACCAAATTATGTTCTGCAAGATATAATTTTGTCTTCCGAAGAAATGATTTCATCCGAAAGAACAAAACAAACAAACAAAAACAAGGACAAGATCCAAAAGGGGCTAGGCGGCTAGCACATCTCACGCACTCGATTGCACGTGCGTGCCTTATGATTGGTCCCATTGTGTTTACCAAATGGCGGACCAAACTTGTGGTTAGGATTATTGAAGTTGTTTAGGTACTCAAATTAATACAAAATTTCTCTCTTCCGAACCATACATTATGAGACATATTTAATGATATTATAATCACCATGCTATCCCTTGAACAATTATAAGTCTCTCTTTAGTTTTTAGTTATAGTATTTGAGGAATGTTTGCTTATTGGATGATTAACTTAGTAACGTTTGCTAAAAGTTTCTTGAAGGCTATAGATTGATAATTATTCTAGTTATTCGGTAGAAAAAAGTTTGCTTACAAACTTAATTATAGCTTAAGCTACAACTTTCACTATAAAAATTAACATAGCTACATATTTTTAAAATTTAATTATTGAATTACATGTTTTTTATATTTTTAGAACATATGTCAAATTTCATGTCAATCGAATGTAATTTATTATTGGATCTATAAACTTATATTTTATGCATAATTTTAGACTACAAAAAATTGAAATTTAAATATTTAGTTGGTGACATAACTATTGATTTTTGATTTTCTAGAAATTTTGTAAGCGTGGAGGATGTAAGAAGAAAATGTAATCCAGCAGTAAAGTTTTCAAAATTCACATTCAATTAAAAGATATTGAGTGAAGTTATAATCTTAAGGTACAACCAAATTTGTTACTAAGCTTTGTTCTGTTATAAACTTTCTTGGGACGGGCTTGAACTTAGGATAATACATCCGCTAATGTGAATATGGCTCCACAAGGCTCTAAGCACAAAGAACAATTGGCAAATATTACTTTTTAAAAATAAATAAATAACCCATGCAATTAAAATTCCAAGTCCTAAAAGTCAAAGTCTCAAATCCTATTTATGTTAAATCAATTATGGTCCAAAATTAATGCAAAAAGTTGTCGAAAAGCCCAAATCTCTATAAATAGGTATTTACAGGACAAGTCACTTAGTCCAATTAGGATTTGAATGTGCAAAATTTTGGATTTTCAAAATCTTATAAGAAAACTTAAAAATGATAATATCTCAAAGATTTTCATTTTATAATATATATATTCTAATGTACAATTTTATGACATGAATATCAATTTAGCTTGCTTTCTTCTTTCAATGCATTTAGAGTCATAAGTTTGAACCCACTAAGAGCAATTTCCTTATTAGAAGTATTGATTAAATAATTAAATTTATCATATCCCAATAGTTTAAGATTTTGGGATAATTGGTAATTTAACATAGTATCAGAGCAAGAGGTCTTGAGTTCAATCCCTATCTCTTCCACTCTACCTCCCATTTAAATTCTCACGTGTTGGGTCTCACCTATTAAAAGGTAGTTTCAGCCCACACGTGAGGGAAAGTATTAGAAGTATTGATTAAATGATTAAATTTATTAGGACATATGTGATTTGATGTTAAGAACATATGTCAATATTTAATGTAATTAGCTAATCCTTTGACAAAACGCACTTTACTTGTAATTAGGTAGATTTAGGATATGTTTAATGCTTTAAGGAATAAGATTTCAAGATCAAGTGTTAAAGCCATATAAATCTGTCCAAGAAACAAGTGAAGAAGTGCTGGATTTTAAAGCTCGACAGCTAGCCCGACAGCTAGCATCTATCGAGGTTTAAAAAGCTGCTGAAGCCCAAAACTTGACAGCTAGCTCGATAGATACCCTATTTGTCGAGGTTTATGGAATTCAGTTTTTCAGAGTTGTTTTTCATCCAATCCATGAGTACATGTTTAGGCTTTCTTTTCTCACAACCCTAAACATATATAAGGATTATCTTAAGGGCCGTAAAAGGTTGCGCAAGTGTGAAGCAAAGTTTTGTTCATGCAAATTGTGACCGGAGACAGAATTTGTCTTAGTTCATCTTTCTCTTGAACAAGCTGCTGTGTTTGTACACCTTAGGGTTTTGTGACCAAGGAACTTTGTGATAAAGTTGGTGATCAAGTCGTATACTGGGATCTGCGCATCTATTGGTTAGTCACGTACTAGGAGTCGTGCATTGAAAATGAGAGATTGTCATTTCAGAACAAGCCCAATTGGGAATTGAGGTAAGGGTTCAACTATAAGTTGGTATAAGATACTGGGATTCATTTACTTGTAACCGCTTGTTTTGATACTAGTGGATTCTCGAGAGTGGTGACCTTAAAATCACCTAGTGGGGTTTTTGTCATGTAGGTTTTCCCCATTCGTAAACAAATCGCCGTGTCAATTTAATTTTCGCTGCATATTAGTTAATTGGTGACTTATTTGTCCTACCACACGTTTTACATGTTTATTGAATTAATTAATTAACTCGGCTAAATCAATTGGTTAATTTATCACAAGGGGTCAATACATTCTTGGCCTATCAAAATTTATCGTATTCCAATATATTAAGCTTTTTGGATAATCGGTAATTTAACACTCCTCGCTTGTTTTGATACTAGTGGATTCTCGAGAGTGGTGACCTTAAAATCACCTAGTGGGATTTTTGTCATGTAGGTTTTCCCCATTCGTAAACAAATCGCCATGTCAATTTAATTTTCACTGCATATTAGTTAATTGGTGACTTGTTTGTCCTACCACGCGTTTTACTTGTTCATTAAATTAATTAATTAACTTGGCTAAATCAATTGGTTAATTTATCACAAATGGTCAATACATTCTTGGCCTATCAAAATTTATCATATTCCAATATATTAAGCTTTTGGGATAATCGGTAATTTAACATTCCTCACAATGTTTGCTTTCTATAGAACTTTCTGTCACTAACGAAAATCCTCTAATATGTCAACACCTGTCATAGTCTTGCCTCTTCTCTCTCAATCATTTTCCTTTTTAGGAAAAGGTAAAGATCTATTTCCCACCAAAGTGGTTATAGACTAGAACATTTACACCGGTCTATCTAAAATTTTTCGTCTATTTTAACATAACAACCTACTTTTTCTATTTTACACAAGCACTTTGCAAAAACACCAACATCAGGTTTTCTATTATACACTTTATTCTCTTTAAATAATTATTTTTTTATTCTTTTACCTACACACATTCTCTCTCTCTCATTTCCCAACATAGTGGACTAGTGTCATTTCTTAAAAAAAAAAAAAAAAAAATCTCTCTCTCTCTCTCTCTCTCTCTCTACCTAAGCATCCATGGCTCAACACACACACACACACACTCTCTCTCTCTCTCTCACTTTCTCTCTCATGGCAATGGTAGGTTAGGTTTTGGGTTGATTTGGGTATTTTCGAATGGCTTTTTTGTTGTGTTTTATTTTGATTTGATTTTGTTTTGGGTTGTTTTTAGTTGGGTTTGTGATGAGTTTGAGTTGATATTGGTCTAGTTGTGTTTGGATTTGTTAAGTTCTAAAGATTTAGGTTTAAATGTTTAGAATCATATTTTTATTGTATTGGCAAATCGAGAACAAAACATGCCTAATCTAGGTGTTAGGCAATGCTTAAAAGTGTTGGTTCCAAGTTCCAAGTCCAGCTAATTGCAGAAAACAAAAGAGAGTTTTTGCCTTGCTTGACCGATCGAGAAATTAGGCTCGACCGATCGAAAATCGCAAGAATAGAAATTCTGCCTATTTTTAAACCAAGTTCAAGTCCCGCAAAATCGTTTAGGGTTTTGTTCCAACTTCTCCACATATAAAAGGAAAACCCTAGCTACGTTTTTCAGATTTTTGGAAGACTTGTGTGTTACTCTTTGTAAGATTTGAGAGGTTTTGTACCTTTTAACTACACAAGAATCTACTGGAGCAAGATCTACAATCAAGCGTTGGTAGAACATAGTTGCTGCATTAAGATCATTACTAATGGTGATCTAAAACCTTTGAGTGGGATCTCAAAGTCACAAGTAAGGGTGCTTGTGTTGGTGTAAATCCGAGAAGAGAAGGAGTCCGTGGATTCGGAGCTTGCATGTGCTTGTGTTAGTAAGTTACTACATGAGGTAGTAATAGATTTAGGGTTAAATCTAATTGTAAAAATTTCAATTCCCTTACAGTGGATTTACTTTACCTTCAGGATAGCTAGGTCAAATCCTCTCCAAGTTTTTACCTTGAAACGGTACGTTTCATCGATTTTCCTAGGTCATCATATCGTGATGTTATTTATTTTCCGCTACTTTGCATGACATGATTTAATTGTGTTTAACGTAGATCTGAATAATTAATCTAAGTAATTACTTGGTTAATATTATAGGTTAAACAATCTGGTTTAAGAGGTATAAACGAACAAACAAGTGATATCAAAGCGGGTTAGCTCTTGTTTATAGGTTTCTTAACCTAGAGTTGATCCTTGACCCCTGCTGTCATGGAACACAGTCACTCACTTGTGATCCCTCCATGGAAGAAAGCCTTTTTGAAATAACTATGCTTTTTGAAAGGTTAGGATGAAAGCCTTCTTGAAATCTATTGATGAGAGAGTATGGTCGACTGTTGAAAACAGTTGGGAAAGACCAACCACTGGTATTGGTGGACAGACTACTGCCCAAAAGGAAGCAGCAAGCTCTAACATTATGACTATGAATGCGATATTCAATGCTATTTCCATGGAAGAATTTAAGAGGATCTCAAATGTAAAGATTGCTCACACTACTTGGAACATCTTACAAACAGTGCATGAAGGCACTAAGGTAGTAAAAATCAATAAATTGCAGCAGATGACCTCTAGATTTAAAAGTATTAGAATGTTTGATGATAAATCTTTTGAATGATATTATCAATTCTGCTTTTAATTTGGGTGAAGCTTATGATTAACCTAAAATTGTGAGGAAAATTCTTAGATCATTAACTGAGGATTTTAGACCTAAAGTGACCGCTATATTTGAAAGTAAAGATGTTGACTCTATTCCTGTAGGTGAACTTGTAGGATCTGTTCAGTCATATGAATCTGACTTACCAAAACCTAATAAATCCAAATCTATAGCCTTGAAATTTGTTGATGATGTTGATGATTATGGATTTGATGATGAACTTTCATCTACTTAGATTGCTTTTCTTGCCATGAACTTTAGAAATTTTCTGAGAAATAATAATAGAAGGGCAAGAAATAGAAACAATATTGATCCTAAGAATGTGAAGAAGAATGACATTACCAAAAACAACAATTCTAGAAAATCAAAAGATAAAGTAGGTCAATCTTCTAATAGTTCTTTAGGACAACAATGTTATGGTTATTAGGGTTATGGTCATCTAAAATCTGAGTGTCCAACATTCTTGAGATCCAAAGGTAAAGCTATGGTTGTTACTTTGAGTGATGATGAAGTTTCTAATCATGAGTCTGAAAGTGATCAAGAAGGAAACTTCATGGCTTTCACTACTACTGTTGTAGTAAGTGAAATTGAGACTGTTGATGAAAACCCTTCTGATGGAGAACTCTCTGAGAATACTAACTTGCAAGAAACTTATAACAAGTTTTGCAAGATTGCAGTCAAAGATGCTATGAGTGTCGAGTTAGGGTTGAAAAAGATAAACACTCTTGAGCAAGAAAAGAAGAATTTGTTGTTAAAGTTGTTTGATGCCAATGAACTCTTGAACTCTATTAAGATTGAGAACATGACTTTGCTTGAAAAAGTTAAAACTTTAGAACTAGAATTATCTGTTGCTAGAGAACAAATAGATAAGACTTCTACTTCTAAATTGGATGACATGTTAAATGTTCAAAAATCTATTTCTGATAAGACAAGTCTAGGGTTTGTTGAGATTGGATCTTCTTCATTTGTTAATGCTCCTAAATTTGTACTTGCATCATTTACTTATGTTGTTCATCCATCTGTGTTTGAAGTTAAGGTACATAAGGAAGAAGTTCGAGCTTCTAGAAGAACTAGGATAGATCTAAGTGAGTCTAAACCTAAGAATCCCAATTAATCTAGAAGTAAGAAAAACCACAAACTTCAGTGGTTTTGTCACTTTTGTGGTGGAGCTGGGCATACTAGACCAAATTGCTTTAAGTTGCAAGCTTTAAAGCAAACATCCAAACAAAAAGTGTGTGTCAAAAGCACAAGATCCTATGGCACTTATCCATGAACTGGTAAAGGTTCTTAACCTTTATGCCAATACTGAATTTGAAATTAGGGCCAATCCTAATAGAAATCCCAACTCCAAATTTGCATCTAAAAGAGTTTGGATGCAAAAGACTCAGCCTCAGTGAGTCTGTCTGACATGGTCCTTCTGTTAATTCTTTCAATCTCCTATGACCAAAATTATTTTTCTTTTGGATTTACATTTGCATGACATTTATATGTTGCTTTCTAAGTTTGTTTTTGTTGTTTTTTAGTTCTTTTTTTTTTAAATCAAAAAAAGGAGAAAATCAGGAAAACAAAAACGTTTTTGTATTATACATCTTCAAGATGTGTAATTGAGGTTGGCTTATGAAATTTACATTTCATGACTGTGTACCTTGTTTAGCTTTGATGAGCTTTATTTTTCTGCACTCTGCTAGTTTGTGTTATGTCGTGCTTATATTGTGTGAGTTGTTTACTGTTTTTAATCACATGCTTTTGATTTTGAAGTCACATTCTTTTGATTATAAGGACTAAAAAATTCTAGGAGAAAGGCATAAATAACCATCTCACCACTGTTACTCGCCAATCATGAACACCTATGTGCAAATTATAAAAGCTGTGCTCAGTAAGATGTAGCACTTACACAGCAAAATACTTAAGGTGTTACTGTACAACAAATAAAAGAAGCAAAAAGCAAAATGAAAAACAAAGAAAAATATGCTTCAAAAGAAAAAGAAAAAGAAAAATTAAAAAAAAAAAATGCACGGTTACAAGCGTGTTTTCTAGGAGATGTGGGAGCTATAGAATGTAACTCTTTAGGTGATAGTCATTTTCAAACTTATGTGATGAATAATGTAGAAATTGTGCTTATTTTTTGTCTACATGTCACATTGTGAGTATCTCATACACTTACTAGTTGCACACACCACAAACAAATCTTTGTTAAACTCTGTACATGTGATTATGCGTTAAGTTTTGTGGCCTTCCAAAATTTAGCTTCTTGATGTGTTTAATGCATTTTAGGGGAGTGAGGAAAGAAAAATTGAAGAAAATTGTTAAAGTTTGAATTTTTCATAGAAAATTTTGGTTTTGTAAAACATTTGAAATCATGAACATACATCTCATATCATAGAAACAAATTTTCAAATGTTTCTGCAGAAAAAAGTTTTCTAGAATTTTCAAATTTTTTGTTTCTTCAGGATTCGATTGATTGATTCTATTTTTTGACTGATCGAAAAGGGGAGAGGAAAATTCAATTTTTTAGCTTAAAGTCTCGAGCTTGCTCGATTCCTTCTCGATTCCCTTCGATCAGTTGAGCGTATTTTTATGAAAATTTCGATCCCTTCTCGATTCCTCTCGACCGATTGGATTTCATATTTTCAAAACATATAGGAATCAGATCAAACTTTTAAACTATTCCTTGTCTTTCTCTCTCATTCCTCTCTCAGATCAAATTACTTGATTTCATGCATCTTTCATGCATTTTCTTAGGGATTTTCGCATTTTTAGAAATTTGGGGTTTTTTTTTTTAAAAAAAAAATGTTTTTGGGCATTTTGATCAAAATTGAATCTTGGGTTTTTCTTCATGCATCATTTAAACATGATTCCCACACTTTAATTTCAAATTTTTCATGGTTTATAAAAATTTTTGAAATTAGGGTTCTTAAGTTCTTGACAGATTTGGGGATTTTGTTAAATTGGGTAAAATTGAACAAAATTGGCTTGTGTTTTTTATAGATTGAGTGATTATAACATGAATTATGCTTGTTATGTTGTTCAATTGATCAATATAAGGTCTTTTTGAAAATTAGGTTTTTCAAAATTGGGGATTTTCTGAAATTCTTAGTTTTCTTGGTCAGTGTTCAAAATTGTGATGAAATTTGACTGTTTTAAAGCATTAGAGTATGCATCATATGAATTTTAATGTCATGCATTATATAGTTTTTCAAAAATTCCATGTTATCTTGTCTCTAACTCTTCTTAATGCAGTCTGCCCTTAGTCACGGCTCTTAAGGTTGGTAGGAAATTTAAGACTAAAGCTAATAGGAACCCTAGGTCATCCTTTTCTGGTTCAGCCTTGGTGGATAGAATTAGGTTCTTGTCTGCCAAATGTGAGGAGATTTATGAGACCTTGACTAAATATAGGTCCATATGGGGTGAAAGAGAAATTGTCTTGAGTGAGTTAGATCCCTTCATCCGTAGGAACTGGGTGTCTTTGTGTGAGGAGTCTGATCCTCCTTCTGCAGCTTTGATTAGAGAGTTTTACTCTAACCTATTTGTCTATTCTGAGGTTATAGGTGGTCATTACTTGACTTCCTGGATTAGAGGTCAAGAGTCTACCATTATTAAACAAACTATTTCTGAAACTTTAGGAGTGCCTTTAGTTCGTAAACCCACATACCTATACACTGAGTTTCCTTCTATTGATGACATTATGTCACTTCTTTGTGGTAAACCTATTTCTTGGGGTACTGAACCAAGAATCAATTCTTGTGAATTTATTGTGCTTAATTCTTTATATTTGAGAATTTCTTGTCATAACATCTATCCTATTTCTCATGTTCATACTATTCCTATAGATAGATGTGCTTTTCTTTATGCTCTTGTTACTAATGGATCTATGTGTTTTCCCTCTTTGTTTATCCAAACCATTGTTGATATTTCTAGGAGTAAGAGTAAAGGTCAGAAATTGTTCTTTCCGATGTACATTTATAGGATTTTGAGGTTTTTAGGGTGCCTAAGTTTCCACCCTTAGAGTTAGTTCACATCACCGCCCCCATAGGAGCCACATTTCTTAGATAGCGATAGGCACAAATGAAGAGTGTTAAACCAAGCACTGGGATGTCAAAGAGATCACGAGGAGAAGCTTCTACTGCAGCTACTACCTCTGGTGCTATGCCTGCTGCTAAGGAGACTTTTGTGGATTCGACTGCAGCTATGGATCCTTTTGGTTGTGATGACGATGTAGACCTTACTATTGCCCCTCCTCTCTCACTTTGTGCCATGATGGAGTCTTTCATGACTACTCAAGCAGCTCATGGACAGCTTTTGGACAAGTTGTTGATGGAGGTTGCATCCTTGAGAGCAAATTTTTCGGAGTATAGGAGTGTTTTTCCACCTCCTCCACCCTCTGATGACTAATTTTGTCTTTAGAAATTCGTAACAAAAAGGGGGAGTAGGTTTTAGGACTTTTTGTACTTAGGGGGAGTAGAGTTTTTGTACTTAGGGGGAGTTTGATGTATTGTTATTGCTTATATTTCTTTTATTATCATATTTCATTGTTTATATCTATTTAGTGTTACTGTTCTTGTTTTACAAACATTGATGTGGTTCTTGATTATGATAGTTATTGATGATAAGGTTATTCATTATGATCCTATTGTCTCTTTATATGTTTTGTGAATTAAAGTTCAGATTTTTACTTAGATTATGATACTGTATTTTCCACACATGCATTTATGGTTTGTTTCCAATGTTTCAAGAATTTACAGGTTTATTCTTTCAATAGTTGCTGTCTATACTAGCAACTAATAGTTAGTAGTTGTGTAAGAATTGTATTAAGGCAATATCTTGTATTTGGGCTAGTATTTAATTTAAGCATTACATTTTGTATGTGTGTTTTGTCACGGATTGCCAAAGGGGGAGATTGTTAGATTCTAAAGATTTAGGTTTAAATGTTTAGAATCATATTTTTATTGTATTGGCAAACTGAGAACAAAACATGTCTAGTCTAGGTGTTAGGCAATACTTAAAAATGATGGTTTCAAGTTTCAAGTCCAACTGACTACTAAAAAGGGAAGAGAGTTTTTGCCTTGCTCGACCAATCGAGGAATTAAGCTTGACCAGTCGAAAATCACAGGAACAGAAATTCTGCAGATTTTTAAACTAGGCCCAAGCCCGCAAAAACGTTTAGGGTTTCATTCCAACTTCTCCACATATAAAAGGGAAACCCTAGCTACGCTTTTCAGATTTTTGGAAAACTTGTGTGTTACTCTTTGTGAGATCTAAGAGGTTTTGTACATTCTAACTACACAAGAATCTACCGAAGCAAGATCTACAATCAAGCATTGGTAGAACATAGTTGCTGCATCAAGATCATTACTAATGGTGATCTGAAACCTTTGAGTGGGATCTCAAAGTCACAAGCAAGGGTGCTTGTGTTGGTGTAAATTCGAGAAGAGAAGGAGTTCGTGGATTTGGAGCTTGCACGTGGTAGTGTTAGTAAATTACTACATGATGTAGCAATAGATTTAGGGTTAAATCTGATTGTAAAAGCTTCAATTCTCTTATAGTAGATTTACTTTACCTTAAGGATAGTTATGTCAAATCCTCTCCTAGTTTTTACCTTGAAACATTTTGTTTCATCGATTTTCCTAGGTCATCATATCGTAGTGTTATTTATTTTCCATTACTTTGCATGATATGATTTATTTGTATTTAACCTAGATCTGAATAATTAATCTAAGTAATCACTTGGTTAATATAATAGGTTAAACAATCTAGTTTAAGGGGTCTAAACGAACAAACAAGATTATTTTGATGTTGTAGTGGGTTGTGGTGTGGAGGTTGGTTGTGGTGATGGGTAGATGTTTCCCTCTTCTTCTTCTTCTTAATTTGAATCTGAACATTGAAGAGAGGGTGAGACCTAGAAGAGAGAGAGAGAGAGAGAGAGAGAGTTCGACAAGGCAAGAGAGGAGAGAGAAAAAAATCTTAAATAATCAAATAGAAAGCCACAGTAACCGCATAAATATACACAGTTACTGTAGAAATTTTTTTTATATGAATAGTGTTATAGATGGATTGATGAGCATAGTTTTTGAGCAAAAATGTGTAAAACTGAACACTTTTTCTATTTTGTATTAATTAATCCAAGTGCTCTTAGAAATCCATACACTAAGAAAATCTTCTCTCTTAATCATAGTCGTGAACTCAATAATCTCTCCAATAAAGTAACTGTTTGACATTACTACATAAGAAATAGAACTTTAAGTTTTGTGGTCCATTTGGTTAGACGTTTTGGGAAATTAAAAGAATGTTTTTAAAACCTAAAACTCTATTTTGCAATCACAACTCCTCATTATTTTTACAAATGCTCATTTTACCATAACTTTGTCACAATTTTGACCACACATTATTGAGTGGTTGATTATTACTTTAACATAAATTCACAATTTGTTTATCCATTATTTACCGTCTACAACATTAGAATTGTGGCCAAACCAATTGTGGTCCTATATTTGGTAATGAATTCCTAAAGTGATTTGGGATGTAAAGTGATAATAGAGGACAAATAAAAGTATTTTGTATTTTAGAATTATTTTATATAAAATAAAAATGCTACTAATTTAGTAATTTTGCTAATTTATTTTATAAATACTTATTTTCAAATTCAAATCTAAATAATTCATTTAATGCCAATATTTATTCAATTACTATTAAGTGATATTAATAAACTCAAAACATTTAACCCTAGTTTTGAAATAAACATAAAATTTTAATTTCTATCAATTAAACCATGTAATTTAATAATCATTTCAGTAGCGTCATCCATAAGGACTCCCTAGTCTTTTGTGGGAATACTAGACAATTGAAAGGAAGCCCACATGAGAGTCGCCATTCAAACTAGTTTTTAGAAGTGAAGCAGTGATTTTGATTAAGAGCTAATTGACCAACCATGAGACGTTGGATGAGAAGGCTACACCACATTCGTGGAGCATAGAGGGGTGTCCAAGACCCAACTATTTTTTTGAAAGTGAGCTTCACTTGTATTCAATAAAAACACTTCAGAAATTGAAGTACAACAAAGATGGGCATAAAGATAAATCAACCTAACAGTTAGCCCTATCAATTTGGCAAAGATGATGAAGCAGAGGAGGCTCCATTTCAAACCAGAATTGTGACATTCTTGTCTCTCTAGCCATCTTGGCTAATTCATGAGCCACTTTGTTGTATTCCCTTTTCAAGTGCTTTACTTTCCAAGTATCAAAGGAAGAGGACAGCAGCAGGATCCCTTGTATAATGGGTAGCAGCTCACCTTGCGTCGTGTTAGAGGAGATAGCATCAACAACTGAGAGCGAGTCAGACTCAAGGATAACATGCGAGATCATCTTATGTCGGGCAAGCAAGATCCCCTGTTCAACGGCTAAAGCTTCGGTGACTTCCACGCTGTATTGTGCAGGCAAAATCTTTGCACATGCAGCCACTATCATACCTCTCTAGTCTCGTATTACCACGCCCACTGCAGGGGTCTGCCATCTTCAGATGTTGCTCCGTCAACATTAATCTTATGCAGACCCGATGGAGGAGCACTCCACCCAACATCCGGAGATTGCTGCCGAGACAGGTTGATGGTAGTAGCAACATTATAGTCATTAAGTGCTCGCTGTGCAGTACCCCAGATATGAACAGAGGAGGATCCTTGAGCCCCATGAACCACCTGATTCCGGTTGTACCAAATCGACCACGCCGTGACAAAAAAAGTTTCCAGGTCGTGACAAGTTCCAGCTTCCATAATTCGCAGTGCCACATTCACTACATCATTTGTTTCAATCAGGAGATTAATTGGGCATGACTGCCAACACCACCAGACATCACAAATTTTTTTATAGTAGAGAATAGCATGTTTTGTACTTTCCTCTTCTTTTCCACATATAGGGCAGTTTGCAGCAACTTCAATACCTCTTGTCATCATATTCATGCGTGTTGGCAGCCCATTAACACAAGCTTGCCAAGCAAATATTCTCACTTTAACCGGGAGCTTAAGGTGCCACATTTTCCTCCATAGCAGGGTTCTAAAGTTACCATTCGAGCATTCACCCAGGCTCGGCTCTTCAACCAAAGGCAAAGCAACATAGTACGCACTCTTAACTGTGAACACACCCCTCTTGTTGCCCAACCAGATTAAACTATCATTCGGCAAACTGTAACTCAGTGGTATTTTAAGTATATTTTCAGCCTCAAAAGGGTAGAATAGTGCCCAAACCAGATCTGCCTTCCAGCGCTTTGTATCCTCGTCTATGAGAGACGAGACCATAGGGAAATCATCAAAGTCTCTTTGGGGGGAGCAAACTCTGTATGTGGTGGGGGTAGGGAGCCACTTGTCCTCCCAAATGTGGATATTTCTCCCATTTCCAACCCTCCATCTAGTGCCCTTCCTTATTACTTCTAGGCTGTTATAGATACGTCGCCAAGCATACGACAGTGAACTTCCAAGCTTTGCACTCAATATATCACCAGTGGGGTGATATTTAGCCCGATAGAGTCGAGCAACTAAGGTACTTGGGTTGGAAAGGAGCCGCCATCCCTGCTTAGCAAGCATAGCTAAATTGAAAGCCTTAAGGTTGCGAAATCTCATTCCTCCTTGCAGTTTAGACCTGCACATTCTCTTCCACCCCACCCACGCCTGCTTTGCCTCTTGATTCTTTTGACCCCACCAGAAGTTTCTCATCATCTGCTCCAAATCCTCACACAGGCCTTTTGGAAGTAAGAAGCAACTCATCGTGTATGTCGGGATAGCTTGAGCCACTGCCTTAATTAATATCTCCTTGCCACCCAATGAGAGCATTTTTTCTTTCCAGCCCGATAGTTTTTTCCCCACCTTCTCCTTTATCTCCGCAAAGACTTGGTTCTTTGACTTCCCAATTATAGAGGGGAGGCCAAGGTATTTACCATATCTCGTGTCTTGCATAGGGCCAAGAGTGCACAATACCTCTCTTCTCGTATCAGGTGTAGTATTTTGGCTGAAAAATATAGAACACTTGTCCGCATTGATTTTTTGCCCCGATGCCATCTCATACCTCTCCAAGATTTCCACTAATGTTTGGCTCTCATGCCTATCTGCCTTACAAAATAGTAGACTATCGTCTGCGAAGAACAAGTGAGTGATTTTTGGACTCCCCCTACATACTGAAATGCCACTCAACGTCTGGTTGTTATTCGCTTCCACAATCATGGCTGAAAAGGCCTCTGTACATAACAAAAAGAGGTAGGGAGAGAGAGGGTCTCCCTGCCTTAGCCCTCTCGATGGCGTGATGCACCCATGACTTTCTCCATTAATTAGGACGGAATAAGTTACAGTGGAAATGCATCTCAAAATCCAGCCCACCCATCTCTCATGGAAACCCAATCTTCTCATGACTTTTTCGATGAAGATCCACTCAACTCTGTCGTACGCCTTGCTCATGTCCAGTTTAACTGCCATGTAGCCATCCTTCCCACACTTCTTATGATCTAAGTAATGCATTAGTTCAAAAGCAACTAATATGTTATCTGTGATGAGGCGCTCTGTCAGGAAGGCACTTTGATTTTCTGAAATCAGGTGAGGGAGAACCACCTTGAGACGGTTTGCAAGAACCTTAGAAATCAGTTTATAGGCCATATTACTAAGACTAATGGGACGAAAGTCTTTCATCCTGGATGGAGACTTAATTTTTGGCACAAGAGTAATGTTAGTTCTATTTAATTCAGCAAAAGAGGCATTGGAGTTAAGCACATTAAGAACCATATTAGCAGTATCATGCCCAACAATATTCCAGTACTTTTGATAGAAAATAGCTGACATACCGTCTGGGCCGGGGGCTTTTGTAGGGTGCATCTGTTGAAGAGCAGCTTTGACTTCATCTATGGTAAAATCACGGGTTAGATCATTGTTCATCTCCCTGGTAACCTTGGCTGGGATTAAGTTTGTCAATTCATCAACACTAGCTGGATGGCTGGATGTATATATATCTTCAAAGTATGCTACGGCAGTTGCAGCAATGCTATCCTTGTCGCTGCACCATAAACCATTCTCATTCCACAAACCATTGATTGCGTTCTTTTTCCTTCTTTCCGATGCACGATGGTGAAAATATTTAGTATTGCGGTCACCCTCACCAAGCCATTGTACCCTTGACCGTTGTTGCCACCACACCTCTTCATCACCCATCAACTCATTAACTTCCTTCCTAAGCCTATTGATTTCCACCCCATTCTGTCCGTCATGATCATGCTCGATTAATCTTCCCAATGCCTCCTTTTTTTCCTTAATCTGCTTTGGAATTCTCCCAAAATTGGATTTGCTCCAGGTTGTCAACGCCGACGCACATTGTTTGAGTCCCCCACAGAGCCCATCCAGAGTACCTCTGCATGACCCATCCTTCCAGACCTCCTTAATGACATCCTTACAATCCGCCCTTCTCATCCATATAGCTTCAAAGTGAAATCTACGCTTCTTTTGTTGAGAGACAGTGCTAGATTCAGTAAGAAGGAGTGGGGAATGATCAGAGGTAGTATCAATCAAATGGTGTACCTTAATGTTATGGAAATGCTGCAGCCATTCCACTGTTGCAAGAGCACGGTCCAACCTCATATAGATTATGTCCTGTCCTTCTTGATGGTTACACCAGGTGAATTTTGAGCCACGATATCCCAAGTCTCTAAACTCACATCGATCGACTACATTTTTGAAACTCGCCATCTGTTGCCACGATCTTTGAACACCACCCTGTTTCTCTTCTCTTGATAAAATCTCATTAAAGTCCCCCAAGCACAACCAAGGCAGGTGATATTGACTGTTCAAGGTGTCAAGGAACTTCCAAGACTCCCTTCTACGATGAGTTTCCGGATGCCCATAAAAGCCCGTTATCCTCCATTTAAAGCCACTTCCTTCCTCAGTGATCACCGCGTCAATATGGTGCTTAGAGAAGCTTTTGATTTCTAAGTCTGTCTCTCTTCTCCATAACATAGCTAATCCCCCTCCTTTTCCATTTCCTTTGACATAAAATCCATTTTCAAAACCAACCTTTACCTTAATTTTCTGCATACCTGGGTTTTTTTTCTTCGTCTCTGACAAGAAGACGATTGCGGGATCCCAACGTCGCACCAATTCGCGCAACGCACCAACTGATCGGGGGTTCCCAAGCCCCCGACAGTTCCAGCATAAGGCGATCATGGCTCTCAGCGGTGCTGACTCGCAGTCACCGCCGTTTCAATGGTCATAAGACTATCACTGCCAAGAGCATCCTCACGTGTCTTCTTATGTTTCTTAACTTCCTCTGTTTCTTTTTTCTCTATTTTCCTGGGCCTTTTTTTTCCAACTTGCTCCACATTTTGGGCTACTGCTTGATCAGACTCGGCCAGGCCTTGTGCACGGGCTAGCTTCTTCCACCTTCCCCTAGCGTTAGTCTTCTTTCCTTCACCAAGGCCCACGTCCATATAGCCCACAACATCCTCCTCACTATTAGCGCATTTGGGCTTCAGTGGGCTTGTCACCTCAGTTTCAATCCCTTTTTTCCTTCCCTCCTGTAGGCCCACAATTGAAATTTCATCCCCACAGATTATTTCCTTCCCTTTTGCTTGGGCTGTGTTCTACGGCATCCTTCGCTCACGTGTGCCATCTCTCTTCCCCAAGTTGGACAGAGGCTCCTCAGTCCCATCCCAACTCTGCACAGGACAAGCTTCCTGACAGTTCGACCTCCCATCATTACCTCGGGAACCCCAATCACCAACTTTTCCACTTTCTTGGAAACCACTAGAGTTTTGAATGCCACCACCGCAAGCAGTTGCTATATCTCCCATTTTCGCCTGCGCCGGTGGCTGTCTTGCATCTTCACTTCCACTGCTTGGCCCAGCATTGTCATCCTTCTTAGTTTTGACTCTATACTGGTTCCCATTGAAACTTCCGTTTGCTTTAAGCCACTCTCCATACTGATGCTCAGCGTCCTTCCCATTAGAAATTTGTGTACAGTGCCTTTCATCATGTCCCAGCCTTCCACAAACATAGCACACAGTGGGCAGCCTCTCGTACTTGAAGGTTACCCAAACCTTTTCATCTTCCATATTCTTAATGTACCCCCCCCTTCGAAGTGGCTTATCAAGTTGCAACTCCACTCGGATTCGCATAAACTTCGCCTGATCTGTATGTCCAGACCTTTTATCGATTTCAACATAGATACCAATACTATTTCCAATGTCTTTCCCAGTTTCTTCAGACAGGAGCTCAAAAGGCAACCCCCACACCTGAACCCAAAATGGTGAGTGCGTGAATGTAATATTTGCCGCTGAGAGTCCTTTTCTCCATCGACACAACAGCAGCAAGTTGTTGTCAAAATTCCATGGGCCATTTTTCTCTACCCATTCCATCTGGTACCTCGATCCAAACTTGAACTGTAAAATTCCATTGCCTACCTCTAATATTCTTAGGTCGGATCCCATTTTCCAAGCAGCTCTCAGCGTGCCTTTCAAAGCTTGTTGGTTCTGCAGCCTGCTTGACAGAAGCTTCCCAAAGAGGCTCAGACGGCAATCCTCAAGAAGCTCGGCACGGCCTTGGTTCGTAATTTGGATGCATTCCTCTTCTTCCTTGGTGAGTAACAGCTTCTGCAAACCATCTAATACAGCCTGCTCCATACTGTGATTTAAAACTTGACCATGCCCAATCACGGAGATCAGTGTGGTCAAAGAGAAAACCCCCAGTTAAAAACTAAGGGAGGAAAGAGCTCTTACTGATGAGAGAGAAAAAGACTCCTACGAGGGAGAGAGTAATCTTTCTTTTGGAAATTGTCCAAGACCCAACTATGACCCACAAACTCAACACCAATAAATTTGATGACTTCAGCAGTCAACTATGGTTCTCCACCATCTGGAATTGACTCCTGTGGGTCAATTGGCAAGTCTCTCCTAAAACTCGACAAACCCGTCTCTACCGTGACTAAGCCTTAATCAGGCAAGGTCTAAGCATTTTGGCGAAGTGCCCAATGAAATCTAGCGATATCCACTCACTCCGGCATTGTTTTCAGCCCATTCTAGCGACATATCTTGTTGATATATATCCATCAGATTTGATGAGATCTTTACTGATGAGATCTATGCCGGATCTTTTTTTTAATATGGTGAGTTTTCTAACCTCTATCTTCCATTACTGGTTTCAGCCAAACTGACCGCCACCCAATAATACTCCAATTCTTCTGACTAGTTGCCCTTGCCAATTGGTGGCAGGTCTAATTTTTCTCCACCCGATCTAATTGGGTCGATTGCAAGTTGGGCATAAATCCACCCTGTACCGACTTGTGAACACCTTGAGCACAGAGCATCTAAAAAATTATTTACATTAAATCATCCAATATGTCCATAATTCCTTTGCAAAATATTGAAATGATTACTTTCAAAAGGTTTAATAGTGAAGGTGTTTTCCAAGGCATAAATAGGCCATGTAAACTCTCTCTCTCTCTCTCTCTCTCTCTCCCTCTCTCAAAAAAAAAATAAAAAAAGAAAGAAAAAGAAAGCGTGTCGTATCATGAGATTGGACAAGCAAGTCATGAGATTGACCAAAACTTTAATAATAAAAAAATAAAATAAGAAAAACATAGTTCCTTGAAGACACGGCGGTTCATGCATAAAGCATTAGCATTTAGTTTTTACAAAATATATCATTTTACCACTACAAAAATTATTTGGCGAAAAGCACATTTTAGTCCCTACATTTTCAAGCGATTCCCATTTTAGTCTCTACATTTTATTTTTACCGCTTTTTGTTCCTATCCTTAAAAACGGTTTCCATTTTGGTCCCTACTGTTAGTGCCCTAATGGTAAAGTCCTAGGTGGCAGACGGAAGCTGATGTGGCGCTAATGTGACAATTAAAATATTATAAAAAAATATTATTTGGTTTTTTTTTAATGCCACGTCAGCTAATTAATTTTTTATAAAAAGCCATGTCAGCAAATTAAAAAACAAATTATATTTATCTCAAACAAATTAAAAAACCAAAAAAGAAAATAAATTAAAAAACAAAACTTAAATTAAAAACACAAACCCAAACAGATATAATACAAACTCAGATCTAACACAAACCAAAATTTCATTTTCTTATCTCTCTCTCCCTCTCGGGTCAAACTCACAAGTAGTGTGATCTATTTATCTCTCTCTGTCCATTACAATCTGCATCATCGGCGGCGGCACGGCGGCATCGACATCGACATCGACGACTCCTCCGTGGCCAACTCCTCCGCCGCTACTACTCCTCCAACTCAAACCCATTCTCCGCCGCTACCCCGAACTGTTGGGTTTCAAAAAATCCCTCATTCTTCTTCCATTTCCGATTCTTTCTATCTCGTCGGAGTCATGGTGTTTGCTATTTTGGGAAATGGGTTTGATCGGCGGGGTGTTGGTGGTGGTGGTTTTGGGATCTGTTGGTCGGTGGTGGTGGCAGTGGACTCCTTCATGGCCAACTCCTTCGCCGCTACTGCTCCTCCAACGCAAACCCATTCTTCGCCGCTACCCCGAACTGTTGGGTCTCAAAATCCCTCCTTCTTCTTCCATTTTCGATTCTTTCTCTCTTGTCGGAGTCATGGTGTTTACTATTTTGGGAAATGGGTTTGATCAGCAGGTGGTGGTGGAGGTGGTTTTGGGATCTGTTGGTCGGTGGTGGTGGCAGTGGTTTTGGGATCTGGGTTTGATTATAGGTTTATGGGTTTGTTGGAGTTTGGTTTGGTTACTGGGTTTGTGGTTTTGATTTGCTGAAGATTTGGGTTTGAGTTCTTAGGTTGCTGGGTTTGATTTGGGAGTTCTTGATTTGCTGGGTTTGAGTTCTTGATTTGCTAGAGATTTGAGTTCTTAGTTTCTGAGTTCTTCCTGTTAGCATTTAATTTAATTTTTTCTTCTTGTTTTCATTTATGTCCTAGTGATTTGAGTTTGAGTTCTTGGGCTGCTGGGTTTGTGATCTTGTGATGGGTATGAGTTCTTGGATGCTGGGTTTGATTTGGGAAGAATTTGAAGAACAAGTTGTAAAATGAAGAACAAGTTGAAGAACACTAAGAGCATTAAGAAATTTTTTTTAATTAAAATTTTTAATTAAATTAAATTTAAGGTTTTTTTTTTTAATTTAATTTATTTTTTAAAATTTTCTGACATGGCTTTTTATAAAAAATTAATTAGCTGACGTGGCATTAAAAAAAAAACCAAATAATATTTTTTTTATAATATTTTAATTGTCACATTAGCGCCACGTCAGCTTCCGTCTGCCACCTAGGACTTTACTTTAGGGCACTAACAGTAGGGACCAAAATGGAAACCGTTTTTTAGGATAGGGACTAAAAGCGGTAAAAATAAAATGTAGGGACTAAAATGGGAATCGCTTGAAAATGTAGGGACTAAAATGTACTTTTCGCCAAACTATTTTATCTATTTTACAATATCATTTTACAATTCATCTTATTAAATTAATGATTGTCTCAAAACCTTAAACTCCTAAGAAATAATGAATTTAATCACTTAATCATAATTCTAACACTCCTCTTCAATTGTGAGCCCAAACTTTCCCTTAATAAGTAAGGGCCCAACAAGTGGGAATTTAACATTTTAAATGGGAGGTAGAGTAAAGTCAGGAATTGAATTTAGGACCTTCTGCTTTGATACCATGTTAAATTACCGATTATCCCCAAATCTTAATAGCCAACCACCACCCCAAGTAATTGGATGTAACTCATTAAGTATGAGATCAAATGAGTTGCGGCTTTGTGGTCGGATCCTGCCGGGAGAGGGAGGGGAGGGTGGGGGTTGACCTAGAGACTAAATTAAAATAACTAATAGGTGAGTGGAGCCACGAAAAGAAAAAGGGCTACCATCGGTTCAATGTCGCTAGAGTGAGCCGTCGTGGACATTGGCTACAAAATGTAGTGGTATGTTATGGTCCTAGTGTCCCGCGTGAATTAAAAATAAGCTTAACCATGTGTTTATAAACTCTTGGGTACCCTCCCCTTGCAAACCAGTTTTCAAGGGTGAGTTCTAGTCATGAGTTTCTAACATCCCAATTCTTATTTTTCACATCATACTCAAATTCTATTTAATTTTTTATTCATTTCATTATCTTTCTTCCTCACCGTCTCTCTCTTCACTTCACTCTCCTTTCCTCACCATTTCTCTCTCTTCACCCACAATCAAAACCAATCACCACCTCCACAATCAAAGCCAACCAACAAGCAATTGAATGTTTCTGCTTGTGTACTATTTGTTGCTTCTTGGAATTTGTGCAATGGCCATTGTGTTTTTTTTTTTTTTTTTTGGTATAATTGTTGGTCTGCAAATTAGCTTTGCTTTGTGTAATGTAATGGGTACGGCCTTGTGTTATTTTCTGCATAACTTGCTGGTTTGCAAATTAGTTTTCTTGGTTCCACTAATGGTCTTTTCTTAGGGTTGTTACATATTTGTATTTTTTTTCAACAATAAACTTTTTGCCTTTTATCTCAAAAAAAAAAAAAAAAAATCCATAGTGATCAAAAGCCACAAACCCATTGCAATTAAAAGCCAAAAAATACAGCCACAGTAGCCACCACCGATCTTTGACCTCTACCCTGATCTCCACCACTAACCCATTACAATCTCCACCACTTACCCACCACGATCTCCACCACCAACCCACTACGAGCCCACTCAATCTTCACCAACAAACACAACAAATACCCACCAATGCAAGACCCACCACCACCACGAGATTCAACACCACCAAACACAACTTATACTCATCACCACAGCCACAATGAGATCAACCTGCACCTGGTTTATAAGCATCGCACCGCCTAGAGGAATTTTGGCACTAGATTGAAGAGAGAGATTGAGAGTTTGGGGTTGGAAAGAATGACCACTGCTCACAATAATGGTGACAGAGAGAGCAAACAAGAGAGCAAAAAAATCAGAGGAGAAATGAGACATAGAGAAAGAGACAAAGAGTGGGAGGTGAGAGAATAAATTAATTAAAAATTATAAAATTTTGCTACAGTACCCTCATAGATATAAAAAGGTTACTATAGCACAATTGTAAAAAAATTTACAATTAGAAGCCCAGATAATGCATTGATTTTGCGCTTTGATGCTAAAATATAGCATATTTTTACAATTGGAAGCCCGGATACTGATGCTCAAGATTGGAAAAGATTTGATGAGCATTTTTATATATACTAGTCGCACACCAACACGATATGTGGGAATAAATAAATATTTTGTAATTGTGGTATAATGTATAAATTATTATTTAAACTTCGTGGAAGATAATTTGTTCTTCCTATAAATTAAACAATTTCTAAAATTATTTTTCATCTATCCATCTTTACAAATATATCATTTTAATATTTTTGGTGTGTTTGATTGATATTATTCTTTCTTGAGGTGGTCCATATGTTTCTAAATTATGTTATGGTATATTATATATTTTTTTCTTTTTACAACTAAACTCTTTAAGTATCAAATATATTATTCAATTTTCTCATTCTTTTAAATGAGATTATCATGATAATCAAAACTTATCACAAAATTACACCTGATATTACTCAAATAGTTAACAGACACATTCAAATACATAGCAAGATTGTATTTTGATATAAATTCTAATTCTAACTTTCAAAATAACTTAGTATTATGTCAAACAAAAAACAAATAAAAGCTATATAAGAGAGAGAGAGAGAGAGAGAGAGAGAGAGAGAGAGAGAGAGAGAGGGCTTGTGATGGAGAACTCAAAACACACACTATCAAATCGTATTAACTCAAAATAGTGTTATTAAAAATATAATGATTCATCAACAGTGGCATGATCTTAAAAAAGGAAGATTTAAGTAAAGTTTGATTTGATTTTTAAAAAAAAAAAGAGAAAAAAAAAAAGAAGAAATCCTACGACCACAAACTATTTTACAACACTTTTACAAACTATTGTTGTGGACAACTTTTTTATTGGTTTTCATTTAAGCACACCACTAACATCACTTTTTCATTTACCAATAACTACTTGTCATATTAGCAATTTATAAAATTTTTTGTAAAAATGTCTGTGTATCTAGCATTACTCTTAGAAAAAAGAGTAATTCTATGACCATAAACTATTTTACAACATTTTTACAAAATGATGATGTGACCAACTTCTTATTGGTTTTCATCTAGATCCACCATTAATATTTCTTTTTCAATTACCAATAACCACTCACCACATCAACAATTTATAAAAGTTTTTGTAAAAAAAAAAAGTTTGTATCTCTAGTATTATTCTAAAAAAACATATAGGTGAAGAAAAAAACATAAAAGTGCTACATTGTGGGAGGCAAACAAACCATTCTTATTTCTCCCACCATTTTAATAATTATTCACTATATTAAGCTCCTTTAATTACTTCATAAATATTTTTATTCATATTTCCCAACAATTTTTTCCCTTAGTAACCTAAAAGGAACGTTATGAAAAATGCAGATTTATTAACATAAAAGGCATGATCTAAAAAAAGGAAGATTTAAATAAAGTTTGATTTGATTAAAAAAAAAAAAAACGTATAGGTGAAGAAAAAAAAATAAAAGTGCTATATTGTGGGGAGACAAACAAATTATTCCTATTTCTTATTAGAGATTGCAATGTTTATTTGTGTTTCGATCTGGCTTGATATCATGCTCTGATACTAAATAATATAGTAATATATTTTAGGTGAGCACAAATTAGCATTGACCCCAACTTTACGTATATGTGAACCCTCTCCAAAAAAAAAAAAAAGGGGCTTCACTCTCTTCCACGGTGCCCAATAGCTCCTAAAAGACATTAAAGAAACTCAAATAGTGGTTTAATTATGACTAAACATACAATAATTTTATAACTAATTCATATAATCCATGCCTATTGGGTTGTCTTATTGGATTGTCCTATGAACTTTCTAATGGCTCTTGATCTCCTTCAACAACAAAAACAATATCAATCTTACTTGAGGTTTGTTCCAGAGGGTTTGGGAGAGGAAAGGGTGTTTTGGGATGTTTTTTGAGCTTGCTGCAACAAAGGAGGAGAGTTGGCCTGTTAATCCAACATCTTGGACCACATAGTGAGAAATACTTCCTGCATATGCAGGCACTTTGGTCCATTTTGTTCCACCTTGAGGAAAAGTAAACCTAAAAAAAGGCATCCTTATATTCAAATTTTTTACATTTACATTTACTATACAGTCACTGAACAGTGTTTTTAGCAAAAAAGAAAAAGAAAAAGAAAAAAACATAAAGGTGTATGTGCCTCCATTTACACTTTCAATGCCCATACAATTATAATCCATATTAAACATACTCCCTCCGTCCCACTTTGTTTGTCCTCTATTCCATTTTGGGATGTCCCAAAATATTGTCCTATTTCTAAAAATAAAAGCCATTAATTTACTAATATTCCTATTATACCCTTATTAATTTACTAATTCAATTTTTTGATAAATTTATTTAATGATAGTTTTGGAAACTTATACATTTTTAAAAGGTAGACAAAACAATAAATGATGTTCCCTTAAAAAGTTTGACTTTTCAAACAGGACAAACAAAGTGGGACGAAGGGAGTAATAAACTAATGAAAGTTCCACTAATACTATAAAATTTGAGCAAAATATATATTATAAAAAAAATTGAAATTAATGGCCCATTCATGTAAGTGAGAAAATAGAAAGATAAAAGTAGAAAGATGATGTGATTATAGTCACACCAAATTATCTAAGTCATGCTATATAATAGAATAAAATTATATTCTTATATATTATATTTATAATGCAATATGATAACATTTAACAATTAAAAAAAATAACAACTTAAAAAAACAAAACCAAATTGCATCAACTCAAAGTAGAATTCTAAATAGCAAAAAACTTCATCAACATAAAGTGGATGTATAAAAAATAAAAATAAAAAATCCACAAAAAAAAAATGAGAGAGAGAGAGAGAGTAATAACCCCTTTTTTTTATGGAAAAATATGTGTAGAATGAGAGAATTGGAAATTTATAGTAAGAGGATGGGGATAAGAAGAGTCAAAATAAAAGGAAGCTGAAGGGATAAATGAAGAGTTACATTAAAGTTAAGAGTAGTGAAGAAATAAAAAGGTAAGAGGGAGGGGTAAAAGTTGGAGAAAATAAAATAGTAAGGTAAAAAATCAATAAGAAGAAGAAGAGTATAAAACTAAGAGAAAAATGGTTGAAAATAAGTGGGTAATATAGCTGCTAATGTAGTTCAACTAGAATATAGCAATAGTTCAACTCGAACGTAGCAATAATAAATACTACGCTTCACCTTTTATATATATATAGATTATAAAAGTTATATCCAGTCTGTCCCATATGATTTCAATGTAGTTATGGTCACAAACTTTAACCATCTCACCAACACGCTATTAATTTGTTGTCACTTTCAACTTACAAACTTTAACCATGTCACCAACACCCCATTAATTTGTTGTCACTTTCAACATATAAGCTGCTTGGCCAAATGGTCAAATATTAAGGGCCACACTTAAAAAATGACTTGCTCTTAGTCTTTGTGTGAAAAGAAGATAAACAGGATCCACTCACACATGATCTGATTTAATTAAAAACATTAGTGAAGAGGACGAATTTGGGCACAAGATGGGCTGACGGTCAGTTACTGTGGGCCGATAGTAAAAGGGTCCAATATGAAATAACAGCAGGCCCAAAGGCCATGAAGATCTGTGGTATAAGATGCTTGCGGTCCACGTTTGATGTGAGAGTCCTATATGGAAACGATTCCGCAATCTACGCTCAAAAGGATTCCTACATGGAAAAGACTTCTACTCCAAGTAAGAGAGGTCCACCCTCTACTACTATAAAAGCCCCGCTACCCTCACGCATTAAGGTACGCATAATTTACCCTCTCTAGCACTCTAAAGTTGTGAGCATAGTTTCTAACTTAACCTTCGGAGGGTCTTCGGCCGGCACCACACCGGTGCTCTCTGTAAGGTTTCCCCTTCTTTGTGTTGTGCAGATTGATATTCAAGCGCATAGGTACCGTGCAGCTCATTGGTGAAATTCTTGACTTCATCAGTTGGCGCCGTCTGTGGGAAACGGTTAAGTAGAGATCCAAAAACTCGTACTATCGTTTTTCAGGACTTAGGGGTTGCATGGTACTCACTCGCTCGATGGCAACCACCAACAACGTTCAGGGAGACGAACAACCCAGTACTGCCCTCGAAAGACAAGTTCGGACCCTCGCTGCCGGGTAGAACGTCTCACCAAACAAAATAATAACTTAGAAGAACAGCTGCGTCAGAAGAATGCAGAACAGAACGACCAGCAAGAAGAAGAAGAAGGGACCAGCGCTGCAAAGAGAAACCAGGAGAAACCTGAAGGCAGCCATGCCCCAAGCAGGCCGGAGAGGCAGAACATGAGCATGCCATCCCTCACGAATGCGACACCGCCACAGATTGCCGCGGAGATGCAGGTAATGAAGGAACAGATGGAAGTAATGATGAATGCGCTCAAAGGGCGGGTTTCCAGCGATCTAGACGACTTAGTCAACCGTACTGACTCGCCCTTCACTGCGGCCGTGAACGCCTTCCCCTTGCCGCATAAATTCCGCATGCCTCATATAGACAGCTACGACGGAGTAAAGGATCCCCTGGACCATCTGGAGACGTTCAAGACCCTAATGCACCTACAAGGCATAGCTGACAAGATCATGTGCAGGGCCTTCCCCACAACGCTCAAAGGCCCTGCAAGGATATGGTTTAGCCGACTAACACCAAACTCCATCAGCACCTTCAAGGAGCTAAGTGCTCAGTTTACTACACACTTCATCAGGGGACACAGATACAAGAAGTCTACGGCTTGCCTAATGAGTATTAAGCAACGGGAGGACGAGACGCAAAGGGCCTACATAACGCGCTTTAATAAGGAAGCGCTCTCAATAGACGAAGCAGACGACAAAATACTGGTTGCTGCCTTCACGAACGGGCTTCGGAAGGGCAAATTTCTGTTCTCGTTGTACAAAAACGACCCTAAAACCATGGCAGAAGTACTCTACAGGGCAACCAAGTACATGAACGCAGAAGACGCGTTGCAGGCTCGAGATGATAAGCCGAGGAAGAGGGAACGACAGGAGGAAAGACAGAGGGATCAAGGGTCGAAGAGGCCAAGAGTAGACGACCGAAGACTTGAGCGACGTTCTAAGCCACCCGGAGGAAGATTCACGAGCTTCACACCGTTGACGGCTCCGATAGATCAAGTCCTGATGCAAATCAAGGACGAGGGGGATCTAACCTTCCCCGGGAAGTTGAAATCAGATCCCAGCAAAAGGTCAAGGGACAAATACTGCCGCTTCCACCGCGATCACGGCCACGACACAGCAGAGTGCTATGACTTAAAGCAGCAGATAGAAGCCCTTATAAGACAAGGGAAACTACAAAAGTTTGTAAGAAAAGAAAGGACGGACCAGCCACCTCAAGAGCCTCAGCCACGGATGGATAACGAGCGTCCCAGACCACCAATCGGAGATATAAGGATGATCGTAGGGGGTACACCAACAACCGGGTCGTCCAAAAAAGCCCGAAAAACTTACCTCCGAATGGTCCAGAATGTTCAGCTGACAGGCTCGGAACCAAAGATAGTACGGGTAGATAGCTCAATCGTCGGGTTTTCAGAGGAAGATGCACGGCGTTTTCACCACCCGCATGACGACGCATTAGTTGTCACCTTACGAGTGGGAGAATACAACTTACACCTAGTGCTGGTTGACAATGGTAGCTCGGCGGACATCCTATACTACCCAGCGTTCCAACAGATGATGATTGATAGGGAGCGGCTAATACCGACAAATTCCCCGCTAGTAGGGTTTGGAGGAACGAGAGTATTCCCATTGGGTGCGGTCACACTGGCAGTGACGGTGGGCGATTATCCTAAGCAGATCACTCGGAACGTAACATTCCTCGTAGTCAACTGCTCATCAACATACAATGCTATCCTCGGACGGCCAACTCTCAATAGCTGGAAGGCTGCTACCTCGACGTACCATTTGATGATTAAATTCCCCACGGAGTATGGGGTCGGCGAGTTGCGTGGGAATCAGGTGGCCGCCCGCGAGTGCTACGTAGCCATGTTGGAAATGGATGACCACCAGCACGCCATGTGCATAGAAGAAAAGCGGGTCGCAGCAGAACCAGTGGAAGAACTAGAGGAAGTAACTCTAGACGAATCAAGACCCGGACGGACAACTAGAATGGGGACGTTGGCCAGTCAACCCACACGACAGGCCCTAAAAAGGTTCCTAAGGAATAATCAGGATGTTTTCGCTTGGAGCCACGAGGACATGCCGGGTATTGATCGCTCAGTCATAGTTCACAGGCTGAATGTGAACCCCACGTTTTCGCCCGTAAGACAGAAAAAGAGAGTTTTCGCTGAAGAGCGAGACAAAACAATAGCCGAGGAGGTTAGGAAGCTCCTTGAGGCAGATTTCATTCGGGAGGTATATTACCCCGACTGGCTAGCAAACGTAGTGATGGTCAAGAAAGCCACAGGGAAGTGGCGAATGTGCGTCGACTTCACGGACCTCAACAAGGCTTGCCCGAAGGACAGATTCCCGTTACCTCGTATCGATACCTTGGTAGACTCAACGGCAAGGCACCAACTCTTGAGCTTCATGGATGCCTTCTCTGACTACAATCAAATCAAGATGGACAAGGCCGACCAGGAGAAGACCTCCTTCGTCACAAGTCAGGGACTATTTTGCTACAAAGTGATGCCGTTTGGGCTAAAGAATGCAGGAGCAACCTACCAAAGGCTAATGAATAAGATGTTCGCGCATCAGATTGGGAGGAATATGCAAGTGTATGTTGACGACATGCTTGTAAAAAGCATCTTGGAGCACGATCACCTGAAAGACCTACAGGAGACTTTCAACACTCTCAGATCGTATAATATGAAGTTAAATCCGAACAAGTGCGCATTTGGAGTGACGGCAGGAAAGTTCTTGGGGTTCATGGTTTCCCATCGAGGTATAGAGGTCAACCTAGAGAAGGTTCGGGCCATCATGGAGTTAGAACCGCCGAAGACAATCAAGGATATGCAGAGATTGAACGGTAAAATTGCAGCTTTGAATAGGTTCGTCTCAAAGGCGACGGACAAGTGTCTCCCATTCTTCCGTACGTTAAGGAAGTCGTTCGTATGGACGGACGAATGCCAGAAAGCATTTGAGGACTTGAAGAAGTACCTGTCGTCCCCACCGTTGCTAAGCCCATCTAAGCCTGGGGAAGAACTCTACCTCTATTTAGCGGTTTCACAAGCGGCAGTCAGCGCAGCACTAATTAGGGAGGAGGATGGCTCACAGAAACCCGTCTACTTCGTAAGTAGGGCATTCCGGGGAGCGGAAGAAAGGTATTCTAAAATGGAGAAATTGGCTTTCGCGCTAGTGACTGCGGCAAGAAAGCTCAAACCATACTTCCAGGCGCACACAATAGTGGTCCTAACGGATCAACCCCTGCGGAGAGCCATGAGTAGCCCGGACACCGCAGGACACATGGCCCTATGGACGGTTGAACTGAGCGAATTTGATATACAGTATCGTCCGCGAAACGCAATTAAGGGACAAGCCGTGGCCGACTTCATTGCAGAATTTTTCAGGACAGAAGACGTGGGGAAAGACACAAAGGCTCAATGGAGCATCCACACGGACGGATCCTCCAACAGGCATGCAGGAGGTGCCGGTGTACTAATCCATACCCCCGACGGAGATAAAATTGAATGCATGATTCGCCTGGACTTCCCCACGACCAACAATGAGGCCGAATACGAAGCTTTGGTAGCTGGACTAGACCTCGCGAAGGCAGCAGGCGCGAAATCCATGGTCATACATTGCGATTCCCAGGTGATAACAAGTCAAATCAATGGCATCTACGAATGCAAGAATGAGAAGATGAGAAAGTACCTGAACGAAGTAAAGAAACGGATCGGTGATCTCACAGTAAGATTTGTTCAAATCCCAAGGGAAGAAAACGAATGTGCTGACCGTCTTGCGAAGGCAGCCTCAGCAGAGCCCATGATCGTTCCCGAATAGGTATTGTCATTTGTACAACTCTCCTCACTCATTGATGACGGAATAAAAGTGCAGGAGCTGAATTCTGAAGATTGTTGGACTACGCCACTGATAGCATACCTGAAGATGGGAACACTACCCGAAGGAAAAAACGAAGCCAGGAAGCTGAAGGTCCATGCCTCGCGATTTGTACTAATTAACAATATCTTATACAAAAGAGGGTTCTCACGCCCATACCTGAGGTGCCTGGGTCAAGACGAAGCCGACTACGTAATGAGGGAAGTGCATGAGGGCATCTGCGGAAACCATTCAGGGGCACGATCCTTAGTGAACAAACTGATCAGAGCGGGGTACTACTGGCCAACAATGCAAAAAGACGCACAAGCATACGTCAAAGCATGCGACAAATGTCAGAGATTCAGTAACCTGATCAGGCAACCGACCGAGGAGCTGACGCCTATGACGGCTCCTTGGCCGTTCGCCCAGTGGGGACTAGATATCATGGGCCCCTTCCCGATAGCCGCGAAACAACTAAAATTTCTGGTGGTTGGAATCGACTACTTCACCAAATGGGTAGAAGCAGAGGCCCTGGCCACTATCACGGAGAAGAACATCCGGAGTTTTGTTTGGAGAAATATTATATGCAGGTTCGGGATACCCAGGGTGCTCGTCTCCGACAACGGAAAGCAATTCGATAACGGAGCATTCAGGGGCTTCTGCTCAGAACTGGGGATCAAAAATCACTATTCGTCGCCCGCACACCCTCAAGCCAACGGGCAAGTAGAAGTCACGAACCGATCCTTGCTGAAGATCATCAAGACCCGGCTCGAGGGGGCAAAGGGCATCTGGCCTGACGAACTGCCAAGCGTCTTGTGGGCATACCGTACAACCGCAAGAACACCAACTGGAGAATCGCCGTTCAGACTGACATACGGATGTGAAGCCGTCATCCCAGCAGAGGTCGGGCTCACTAGCTATCGAGTGGAGAACTACAACAAGGATCACAACGAAGAAGCCTTGCGTCTCCAGATGGATCTGATAGACGAGGTCCGGGCTACAGCAGAGCAGAGGTTGGCTAGGTACCAGAACCTCATGGCGAAATACTACAACTCCAATGTCAAACACATGGACTTCCAGATTGGGGATCTTGTGCTACGAAAGGTAATGGGAGCTGCCAGAGATCCAGCGCAAGGAAAGCTCGGCCCCAACTGGGAAGGACCATACAGGATCTCGTCTTGGCAAAGAAAAGGGACCTACCACCTCGAAACCATGGACGGACAGAAGCTTCAACACCTATGGAACACAGAGCACCTTCGGAGGTACTACCAGTAGGGGCGCTATGCAGAACGTCGACTACCCCCCAGTTTCCAGTTTACTACTATGTTTTGCTTAGTTTATCATAAAGTTCTTTACCTCAGACAATTTTCTTATTACTTAAGTTTTGCTCTCTACTTCGAACAATTTTTCTACAAGTACCTTTTTAAGCCCGAGGGGGCAGGTACATTTTCCTCATCATTATTTTCTATTCAATAAAGAGAAGTGTTCAGACTACTGTGATTTCCCTACACAAACAAAAATAAGTTCACACAGTGGACGGATCATCCCAAAGGGATGAAAACCTAAGTCCATAGAGGACGGATAAAAGTCCACACAGTGGACGGATCATCCCAAAGGGATGAAAACCTAAGCCCCATAGAGGACGGATAAAAGTCCACACAGTGGACGGATCATCCCAAAGGGATGAAAACCTAAGTCCCATAGAGGACGGATAAAAGTCCACACAGTGGACGGATCATCCCAAGGGATGAAAACCTAAAGTCCCAAAGAGGACAGATAAAAGTCCACACAGTGGACGGATCATCCCAAAGGGATGAAAACCTAAAGTCCCAAAGAGGACGGATAGAAGTCCACACAGTGGATGGATCATCCCAAAGGGCTAAAAAACCTAAAGTCCCATAGAGGACGGGTAAAAGTCCACACAGTGGACGGATCATCCCAAATGGATGAAAAACCTAAAGTCCTATAGAGGACGGATAAAAGTCCACACAGTGGACGGATCATCCCAAAGGGATAAAAAACCTAAAGTCCCATAGAGGACGGATAAAAGTCCACACAGTGGACGGATCATCCCAAAGGGATGAAAAACCTAAAGTCCTATAGAGGACGGATAAAAGTCCACACAGTGGACGGATCATCCCAAAAGGATGAAAACCTAAGGTCCCATAGAGGACGGATAAAAGTCCACACAGTGGACGGATCATTCCACGAGGATGAAAATCTAAAGTCCATAGAGGACGTACAAAACTTAGCCCACAAAGTGAACGGATCATCCCAAGAGGATGATAACTCCTTGTCCAATAGGAGACGGATACAATTCAACAAAGTGGCAATGAAAAAGTAATAGAATCCTGAAATCAACTTAGGCGGATAAACAAAACAAAGCAGACGGATCCTACAAAATCTATGAAAGAAACAGGATTACACAAAATCCCATAAAGTGGACGGTTATTACTGTCAAAACATGGACGGACGTTATAAGCTTCCTGATTCACAAAACACGAACGGATCAAAAGTAAAGTTCCCTTGACCTACGTATTCCACGACGGTAATAAATTGACAATCACATCCAACAGACATCACTTGTGTAAACCCATCCATGTGAACGGAGTCACTCAAAAAATCAAGCTTTAAAAATGATGTGAACGGATGAATTCTACACGACGGAGTATGTCAAGCCACTTTTTAAATTAAAAAGAGCAAAGTTAAAACAAAGTACATACCCAAAAACAAAGTGTTCACAAAAAACGAAAACATGACGAATCATAAATTGTTCTCCAAATAATTTACAAACATTATAAAAACTAAAGAAAAATTATCCTATGACGGGGGCTTCATTCTCTTCAGTGCGACGGGCCGAAGTTTCTTTTGGATCATTATCCACAACTGCCTGGTCAAGAGGAGCGTCGGTAGCAACTTTTTCACCAAAAATTTCCTCCGTGTCCTCAAATTGAGCAGGTTGGACGGACGTTTGACCGGCAGCGTCTATATTGACGGATGTCAAGTCGAGCTGAGGGTGGAGTGCTTTAACTTGACGGAGGGCCTCATCGAATCCGTCAGCATATGAGACTCCTAGCTCCGTCAAGAGAGCGTCGGAGTCGCGGTATTCGAGCACAGCAACCTCCTTGGCCTGACGGAGCTCTACATCCATCTTCTCAATGGTTTTCTTCATTTCCTCCGTCGCCTCGAGGTATCGGTCCCGCTCCTCCTCAGCCATCTTGAGCTTCTTTTCTTGAATAACCTTCCAGGCTTGAAGCTGGGTCAGCTCGTGCTCCGTCACCTCAGCCTTCTCCCTTAGACGGCCAAGGGTCGTCTCATGGTTCAAACACCGTCCAAAAAGGCCCTTCATCATCACCATGGCCTGAAGGACAGGAAAAATTAGTCTCATATGCAAACAAGTATAGATGGATAAATAAACGAATATAAGGACCATTACCTGAGCCATGCTGAAGAGGCCAGTCTCGCCCATCGCCTCCGTCGCGTGATTGCCCAGGTCTTCGTAGTCCTTGGAGGTCATTATCGAGGAGAGTTGCTCCAAGGCATATTTAGGGTCGTCCCTAAGAAGGGCAGGTGGTCTCTTATCACTCGACGACGGACCCCTCATAAGGCCCTTACCAGTCCCGTGCTTGACAGGGGTGACGGTTTTAGCGCTTCCAGCCATAAGGCCCAGGACGGGATCCAAAGGAACCTTTGGTTTTTTAGGCGGACGGTCTCCCTTCAGTGGTTGTTTTCTCTTTACTGCGGGGTTTTGGGTACCCGTCTCTTTTGGGTCAGCATCACCCGTCCCCCGTTTTTTGGCAGCATTTGCTCTGATCAGTGCCCTTCTCTTGGCGTCATCCATTTCTGCCAAAGTAGACGGAGAAAATTATAAATAAAGAATAGTAGACGGACTAAATTGAAGGAGTTGAAAGAAGCTTACGTTGACGGACTTTCTCGTCGTACTTTCTTGCTGCAGGAGAAGGATCAGGTCCGTCACAATACCAATGAATAGTATCAAGGGTAACGAGCTTGGCCCAAGTCCTTTCCTCCGACGATGTCTTCTTAAAAATCTTTTCCAAAAAGCTGAATTCTTCTAGTTCTATCTGGGGGCGCTGACGGACTGAAAAAAGAGAGTAGACGGGCGTAAAATTTAAACTAAGATCAAGGAAAATAAAAATAAAGATTAGTTATTTTTTGTATGACGGGTATACCAGACTCGGCTAAAATGCCCCACGTAGTGTTTACTGGCATGTGATCCGTCTCCCTTGGACGGCACATCCAACCGTCTCCTTCAATGAAGAAAAAACGGCTCTTCCAGTCTCTGTTTGAATCTGGAGTTTCAAAGATAACCTTTAAGACGGAGCTCCTGGGGACGAAGCTATACATTCCCCTCGACTTATCTATCTCGTCAGGACGGTAGCAGTGAAGGAATTCCCTCACCGTCAGCCTACGCCTACCGCCTGACATGGCTCCGTACAGCACCTCCATGGCAATAAAGACTCGCCACGCGTTTGGAGATATCTGGCTGACGGACAAACCCAAATATTGTAAGAGTTCGCGATGAAGGGAACTTAGTGGGAATCTAAGGCCAGCTTTGAGCACCTGTTCATATATCCCAACACCGTCGACCCCCTCGTAGTAACACTTCTCTGACTTATAAGGTAGACAGATGGGAATATGGTCTGGAATTTGGTAGTTGTCCCTAATGGTGTTGAAATGTGGCTCCTTGATTTTTGAAGTAAATGTGTTGACCGTCCACTCCGGCATCATGACGAACAGCCTAAGTCCGTCCGCTCCCACGACGGGTCTAATTTCCTCTACTTGCTCTTCATCTATTTCTACAATCTCCATATCCTCATTTGTTGAGGACGGAGAAGATGCAGACGTACTCCTATCCTCGCTCAGATCCTCTCGGTCTTTATGACCTGACGGATACACCTCCTCATAAAACTCTCCGTCGCGTACGACGGACTGGTTACTTGACGCACTAGACATTTTCCTACAGGTAAGGACAAAACCTAAGGCTATAATGGATGTTACAAAATATGACGGGGAAAGAAAGGGAGTTGTTTTTTCATAGTTAATATAAGGAATTGAATATAAGACGGATGGAAATGGCTTACCTGGAAAAAGTAGATGGAACGGAGATACCGCTGACGGTTGCAGTAGGTGTGACGGTCTCTCTCTGACAGGTGCGACGGTCTCTCTCTGACAATGAAATTCTTTCTGAAAATGAAAAATGAGAGGAGGAAGAAGCAGTATTTATAAGGGAAGTGCACGGAAGACGAAGTGACACTTCGATCCCATCCTATGGCCTGTAAAAATGTGACACGTGTCGACGGCCATTTAATGCATTTCAGGCCTTGTCGGTTGCCAAATTACTAACTATTTAAAACCTTCTTACCGTCATCCCCACAGTATTATCGTCACCCCATGTTTCCATCCACTAAATGTATGACGGACCCATGAGGTGAAGGGGGCAACTGAAGAGGACGAATTTGGGCACAAGATGGGCTGACGGTCAGTTACTGTGGGCCGATAGTAAAAGGGTCCAATATGAAATAACAGCAGGCCCAAAGGCCATGAAGATCTGTGGTATAAGATGCTTGCGGTCCACGTTTGATGTGAGAGTCCTATATGGAAACGATTCCGCAACCTACGCTCAAAAGGATTCCTACATGGAAAAGACTTCTACTCCAAGTAAGAGAGGTCCACCCTCTACTACTATAAAAGCCCCGCTACCCTGACGCATTAAGGTACGCATAATTTACCCTCTCTAGCACTCTAGAGTTGTGAGCATAGTTTCTAACTTAACCTTCGGAGGGTCTTCGGCCGGCACCATACCGGTGCTCTCTGTAAGGTTTCCCCTTCTTTGTGTTGTGCAGATTGATATTCAAGCGCATAGGTACCATGCGGCTCATTGGTGAAATTCTTGACTTCATCAATTAGAAACCAATCTTGCAAGGTATATATTTTAATTAAAATCCCGAAGTACACGTTGCAAATTACAAAGTATGAGGTCAATTAAATTACTAAATTATCAAGTTTTGGCGAACTTTGTCTTGTAAATAAAAATAAACTATGGAAGGATGGAGAAAAAAAACCTGCAAATATAATATGAACAAAGATGAAGTGAAAGGATGGAGCAAAGAACCTGCAAAGAAACGTCACAATCTGATAGAGATCTTGAACCTTCACTTCTCTCTCTCCTCATGTCTAAAACTCACTCATCGAAGAAAAAATCTTGTGCTTTTGTACACTCATAGCAATTCTTACAATCTTCTTCTGCTCCTATTTATTGAGTGATCCCCCCACCCCCTCTGTCTCTGTCTCTGTCTCTCAACCAGAATTAACACGTCTCAAAAAACAAAAAACAATATAACAACAACAACAACAAATAGAACAAGCACAACACTTTATAACAATGACCTTTTTTGGACAAACTTGCAACCATCAATTTGTTCATTAGTAACAAGAACCAATGCCATAGTCCTTTTTTTTCCTCTCTTTTTTTCCTCTCTGAATACAAGAACAATTAATGACCACCCAAGGGGTGTGGTTTAACCAGAGGAAGTCATCATTGCCCCATCGCACCTCCTTGCAAGAGTTGTGAAGTTTAAGTAGTAACATGTTTCATTGTTACTCTAGTGATACTCGTGTTATTATTCATTGCTGTCACATAGCATAGAGTCAATAAGTTCAAAAAAAAAAAAAAATATATATATATATATATTTTAGCTAAAAATATTATAAAATATAAAATAAAACATAAATAAAAAATAAAAGAAAGAAAGAAGAAGAAAAATGATTAATGTTGTCACTTTCAACTTCAAAAGCTGGTAGGTGAAAAACAATCAAAAAGAAGGGCCACATCCCACGAATGATTAATGTTTTCTTGACTTGTTTTTAGTCTTTGTATAGTGACCAGAACAGAAACATGATCCACTTAAACATGACTTGATTTTTTTTTAGTAAACATCACAAGACCTGAATCAATTACATCTTATTCTCCCAAAAGGGTAGCTAGAAACAGGACCAGAGTCTGTCCTGTTCAGAGAACTAGTTGCATTCATAAGAGATGTGTGCACACATAAAATACACATGAAAGGTTCTATTGTCACTGCAAGAAATCTGTGTTGGAAAATCTGGTTTTATATCTTATACAAAACACACAGTGGAAGCAACAATCGTGGATCTATTTTATTCATGAGAGATAACATGTAACCTTGAATTCTAGAACAAAGAATAGAAAACGTACTTTGATACTGTGAAATTCAAAACTAAGACTTGAGAATACCTTTAATCTTCATCTCAATTCCACATTGTGCCCAAGAAGGGTGGTCTCTCAATCAGTCCTTTTGTACATTAATTCTCAAAGAAAGTTCTTCTTCTTCTCCTTGTGGAGAAAAAACTGATTTCTTTTCTTTTCCTCATACGTACATTTTTTCTAGAGTCTTTTGGCTAAATATTGCTAAATTTAAAACATATTTGCGTTATAGGTACTGTTACAAGTTATTTAGGGGAATGAGGAGAGAGATTGAATTTCGTCAATAGTGTTGCCGAAATTCAAGAAAAAGTAGGAGAGAGAATGAGAAAAAGGAAGGAAAGAGAAAAACTTGAATTTCGGCAACAGTGTTGCCGTAATTCATCTGCCTAATTTTCATCACCTGCCCGGATGTGTGAGTGTGAGAAGTGCAATGAGTGAGTGCCAAAAAAAAAAAAAAAAAAGTAATTGTGACAATGGTATTGCCGAAAATGGTAGGGGGAAAAAAAAGTGAATGTCAAAATTTGGGGAAGAATTAAAGAAAAATATAATGTGCTACGTACACAATATTTTTACGATATTTTCACAATAAATCACAGGCAACTAGTTATTATTAGTTCAAATTTAAATTTAACATTGAGATTACTATTTTAATCTAACAATAACAATAAGTAACAACCTGATACTTAGAATTTGTTGTAAAAATATTGTAAAAATTGTGTGCACTTAATTGAAAATAATTTAAAAAAAACTTTTTTCCCAATTGTGGCAATGGCATTGCCGAAATTGTGGGGAATTTTTTTAAAATTTTTTTTTTTCAATTGTAGTAATGGTATTGCCGAAATTGTGGGGAAAATTTTTTTTCCCCACAATTTCGACAATACCATTGCCACAATTGGGAAAAAAAGTTATTATTTTTTTTTCCCCATTTTCGGCAAATCCATTACACTTTTTTTTTTTAAGAAATAATAAGTGCACACAATTTTTACAACAAATTCTAAGTATCAGGTTGTTACTTATTGTTATTATTAGATTAAAATAGTAATCTCAATGTTAAATTTAAATTTGAACTAATAATAACTAGTTACCTATGATTTATTGTGAAAATATTGTAAAAATATTTTGCACGTAGCACATTATATTTTTCTTTAATTCTTTCCCAAATTTTGGCATTCACTTTTTTTTCCCCTACCATTTTCGGCAATACCATTGCCACAATTACCTTTTTTTTTTTTTTTGACACTCACTCATTGCACTTCTCACACTCACACATCCGGGCAAGTGAGGAAAATTTGGCAGATGAATTACGGCAACACTATTGCCGAAATTCAAGATTTTCTCTTTCCTCCCTTTTTCTCATTCTCTCTCCTACTTTTTCTTGAATTTTGGCAACACTGTTGCTGAAATTCAATCTCTCTCCTCATTCCCCTAAATAACTTGTAATAGTACCTATAACGCAAATATGTTTTAAATTTAGCAATATTTAGCCAAAAGACTCTTTTTTTTATCTTGGTAGTTCCTTTATTTAATAACTCTTATTAAATAAAAACTGATTATCTAATTGGGTTAGCCTTTTAGGCCTACCCAATTAGGCTTTAGTTTGTGGCTTGAGATGGGACTAAAGGGAACAAATAAGACTTTAGCTCCAATCGGCCTTGGGCTTTTCTGTCAACTCTTGACAAGTCTAAAGTTACTACTAATTATATTCAATACCATTATAAAAATATAATTGCACTCTAGGCTTTATTAATAGATTATATTTCAAGACTTTATTATACATGCAACCCCTTCATTAAAATATTCGTAGTAATACAAAGTCATGAATGTAGATTGCTACTTTGAAGATTATTATATCTTAATCCTTGAGTGTCTAGTTTAATCCTTTATGTTATTCATTATATATTTATGAAATCTAATTTCATAAATATATACTTTAGTAACTCCTTACTAAAGTGGTTGGGTTCAACATTCTGAATAACCAAACCTATTAAACTTATCTCAAGGGAATATTTTATATCTCCGTTAAGAGAATATATATTCCATCAACACTAAATGCGGCTGCCCAACATACTGAGATTTTGATCGTGTCTTATAGATCTCACTCCTGATATATCAAAACAACCTACACCTCATGATTATGTCCATTATTCTCTTAGGATTTAGAGCTAATGTAAATAGAAGTCATAAGATTTATTATTCATTTGACAGCCATTAGGAGAATAATAAATCTCACTACGGTCCAGTTCAATATGTCTTAACTCTTAAAACATATCAACATATCAACTAGAAATCTCCACTTCTATGATTAAGGCAAATCATCTTAGTTGATATGTTATAGTCTTCACAAATGAAATGCCCAATTTCATCACCAATTATGAACTAAAATTCTGAGTTTACAAAAAACTTGTGATTTATATCTTCTGTGACTTTTCACATAAATCACATACTATGCATCTCATGGACTAAGATAATGTCCCATTAGTTCATATATAAATAGTCTCATATAATTAATCTATTTAATTATTTATGGCATGTCAATAAATTGAATTTTAGGGCATAAACCCCAACAATCTATACTATTGCGGCTGTTTTTTTGCGGCTGTGCAAAAACCACCGCTATATGTCACATATTGCGACGTTTTTTAGGACCGCTGCTATACATAAGATCTATTGCGGCGTTTTTTGGACTGCCGCTAAAGGTATAGTCTTTTGTGGCATCCTACAGTGGCGGCACATAAAACTACCGCAATATGTGTGTTTAGCGGCGTTTACATAGATATAGCAACGCTTTAGAGAACCTGCTGCAATAAATATAGCATTTGCGGGGATACTATAGCAATGGTATCGAAAACCGCCGCAATATGTAAGTTTTAGTAACGCTTTTCCTTAGTTATAGTGGCAGATTTGTGACCGCCACAATAGACCTTTAAATTGCTCATAATTAGTTCAATTTTTTTTCCCTCCCTCCCCCCCCCCCCCCACCTAAATCTATCAATTTAGACCCTAACCTTTTCATTTTTCATCCAATTGTATCCCTCTAAAAAAAAAAAAACCACACACACACACACACTCTCTCTCTCTCTCACAAATTAAAATGTCACATCATTGATCTCAATACCCAAATATCGATCTTCCCACCACCACCATGCATTCACACTCTCAAACCCTAAATTGGGCCTCTCTCTATTAGCACTCACCATCGCCACTACCCAATTGAAGCCCCCAATGATCAATATTTGAATATTAATTTTACCAAGTCTAGTAGTATCGGGACAATCTATTAAGTTTGACCGGGTTTGACCAACTTAAACTAAACTTTGACTGCGCCTTTCTCCAAATCCGACCGTTTGATTGTGACCATAATTTACCAAAATTAACTTTTCATTACATTTTTCAGATCCAACGGTTAGATTTCAAATCTAAGTCTAGCGCGTGATAGACATGTGTTGTGTATCTGTATGGTTATGTTTTCTCAATCTGACCATTTAATTGGTCTTAAATTTCACCAATACTAATATGTCACCATACTCTTCAATCCCAATAATCAAGGTTTGAATATGATTTTCACCAAGTCTAGTGGTCTCGGGACCATCTATTAAGTTTGACCAACTTTGACCATGACTTTCTCTAAATCCAATTGTGTAATTGTGACCATAATTTACTAGAATGAACCTTTCATTACACTCTTTAAATCCAACGATTAGATTTCAAATCTAAAAATGACATGTAATGGACATGTGTCGTGTACCTATATGACTTTATCTATTCCCTCAACCTGACCATCCAATTGGTTTTAAATTTTACCAACACCAATATGTGACCATACTCTTCAATCCTAATGATCAAGATTTGAATATGAATTTCACCAAGTCTAGTGGTATCGGAAGCATCTATTAAGTTTAATCAGGTTTGACCAACTTTGACAGCGCCTTTCTCTAAATTCAACTGTTTAATTGTGACCATAATTTACTAGAATGAACCTTTCATTACATTCTTCATATCCAATGGTTAGATTTCAAATCTAAATATGACATGTGATGGACATGTGTTATGTACCTATATGGCTATATATATTCTCTCAATCTGAACATCCAATTGGTCTTAAATTTTACCAACACCAATATGTCATCATACTTTTCAATTCTAATAATCAAGTTTTGAATATGAATTTCATCAAGTCCATTCATATCGGGACCATCTATTAAGTTTAATCGGTTTGATCAACTTTGACTAAACTTTGATTGCGTCTTTCTCTAAATCCAATCATTTAATTGTGACTATAATTTGCTAGAATGAACCTTTCATTACACTTTTCAAATCCAACGGTTAGATTTTAAATCTAAGAATGGCACGTGATGAACATGTGTTGTGTACCTATATGACTATATATATTCTCTTAATCTAACCATCCAATTGGTCTCAAATTTTACCAACACTAATATGTCATCATACTCTTCAATCCTAATGATCAAAATTTGAATATGAATTTCACCAAGCCCATTGATATCGGGACCATCTATTAAGTTTGATCGGGTTTGAGCAACTTTGACTAAACTTTGATCGCATCTTTATCTAAATCCAACCGTTTAATTGTGACCATAATTTACCAGAATGAACTTTTCATTACACTCTTCAAATCCAACGATTAGATTTCAAATCTAAGTATGGCATATGATGGACATGTGTTGTGTACCTATATGGCTATATAAATTCTTTCAATTTGACCATCCAATTGGTCTCAAATTTCACCAACACCAGTATGTCACCATATTCTTCAATTCCATTGATCAAGATTTGAATATAAATTTCATCAAGTCCAGTGGTCTCAGGACCATTTATTAAGTTTGACCAGGTTTGACAAACTTTGATTAAACTTTGACCACACATTTCTCTAAATTCAATCGTTTGATTGTGACCATAATTTACTAGAATTAACTTTTTATTATACTCTTCAAATCTAACGGTTAGATTTCAAATCTAAGTATGGTGCGTGATGGACATGTGTTGTGTACTTGTATGGTTATGTTCTCTCAATCTGATCATCCAATTAGTCATATTATTTTTTTAAAAAAGTAAATGTAGTTAGTTACATATTAAAATTCTTACATAAATTTAATAATAGCTATGATCATTTTTTTAAAATTTTTAATAAGATAGAACACGTGATAATTTTTGTTCTGTGGTATTTTTTTTTTTTTGGAGAAATTTGTGTGGTGATTTTTGTTGAGGTATTTTTTTGTCATTTTAGAGATTTCGAGAGTATTTTAGTAAAAAGATAAACTTATCAAGTTAGTATCATTTAGACCACACGTTTCTTTCATTAAAAAAGTAAAAAAAAAGAAAAAAAGCCACACGTTAAGTCCACACTCCACACATTTCTAATTCATCACTTTGTCTGCATAAAATTTCATTTCCCACTTAAAAATTTTAAAACATTTTATTTTCCCACTAATATTTCATTTCCCACTACACAAATCTCTCTCTCATTTTCTCTCTATCTCTCACAGACACGCACAGATCTTGACATTCACATTCACACTCACACTCACACTCTCACACACACACACACACACACACAAACAACTCCGCCGACGCCGACGAGGAGAGACCAGCCCAGCGCCGCCGAGCCCAACGCTGACAAGGCCGAACCCAACTCAGCCCGCCAACTTCTCATACCCATCGGCGACCCATACCCAACGCCGACAAGGCAGGTTCACAAGGTTTTCGGTCGTGGAAAGCGTATGTACTCTCTCTCTCTCTCTCTCTCCAGTTTGAGATCTGTAATCTGATTCGCTAGGCATTAAATGTGTGTGTATTTCAAGCTCAATGTGAATGCGTTTGTTTCATTTTCTGAAAAGTGCTTTTGAAATGAAAGGCAAAACGGTGCGTTTAGTGATTTTTTAGCGATCTGTGATTAATATTGAGTTGAGGGATGGGCTTGACCTGGGGTTCACGTCTGGTTGCACCTCTACGAATCCTAAAAGTTTTTTATGAATGTATTAGTGGTCTCATTTAGATGTATTTGGCTGCAAGGAAATGGAGGCTTGTGGAAAGTTTAGTCAGAAAGAAATGCAAGGATGTGGTTTCTTTTATTTGTCTAATGGGGGTGCATTAAACGAGAGACTAAAATCTGAGTATTCTTTTATTGGTTTCAATAGAATAATTTCTATGGAATGTCCTTTACTCTTCACTTTGGAGAGAGAACAAAAATTTTATGCTAAGCCGTTAACCCACATATTCACCTTGGGGAAAAGAGGTGGATTTATCTCTCTGATAAATAAATACTTGTTTCAAAAGTTTAAGTTGTTAGAGCATTAACATTGGAAAATTTCAATGCTATTTTATTTTATCATTATACCATACTATTTTACAATACTTTTACATCCCAAACTTCTATTTCCTTCTTTTACTCATTAAAATAATATATTTACATAATAAAATAATATATCTCAAAATTATATTTTTTCTCTCCCCTCTCTCCTCTTTTTCATTTTCAGCTTTCTTTCAAATAAAATATTATTATTTTTTTACAATATTTGTTACAATGCAATTTTATATTTAGAATTGTACTGTAGCAGTATTGCAAAAAAATTTACAATACTGCTGTTTAGTATTCCCTAATGCAGATGATTTTGAGGCTTAGAATTTCAAATTTTTCTTAGATTTGGCATTCACCAATGCTAATGCTCTTACAAAATATTGATCTTAATTATTTTACTATTATTCTAATGCTAACAAGTTTCCAAAATGCTTAAAAAAATAGCACTGTAATAAAAAAAATATAGAGCAGTAGTCAATTAATCAAAAAAAAAAAGACAATTACTTTTGCGCACCTTGAATCTGGTGTTGAGATTCTCTCAATTTGTTTTTGAAATGGAGTAATTTGAAACAGAATGAATGCGTACCATAGGTGCACCAAGTTAGCATTATTGAGGTAATTACAAATTAGGTACTCAACCCCACCTTCCATTCCCCTACTAACACTAATTGTTAAAAAAAAAAAAAAAAAAAAAACTCAAGCCAATGCAAAATTTATTGCGATTGACAAATTTTTTTTTTCTAATCCAATTATTTATAATAATGGAGAGGATGATTTAAACTCTGGTTTTTCTAATAAGAGCTGACGGATTATTATTCTACTAAGTTACACATATCTTGGCTACAAGTCTCTCATTGGTCACTGCAGTTGACATCTTTGTTCATTGGGTTGTTAAAATTAATAGCCCTTGGTAAAAGTTTGCACCTAGGAAAAAATAATGAGAAATATGAATAAACAAGTATGATGAATTCACGAAGTCGTATATGAATAGTTTGAAAAATGAAAATACTAGGACTACAACTATTGTTATAACTTTTATTACAATATGTTCATGTGGAAAGTCGTGAGTAGTCAAATAAAAGTGGCAGATCCATATAGGTTTACAATTCCACTACTCACAACTTGGTACATTCTAATTGATTTCAATAATTATTTGGTACATTCATTCTAACTTATAACAATTTTAAAAAATATAAAATAAAACAATAATTTAGGATTTCAATTGTATTGGATTTCTATTGGCTCAATATTTGTGAAGAACACACACACATATATATTTTCTTTTTAAAAAATTAGCTATTATTCTACCATTTTTGGATTTTTGATTAGTATAATTTTTGGATTTTTGTTTTTGGTTTAATGGAGACTCGAAACCTTTAAAAAAAAAAAGGATAAGTGGTGGCCTAAGCCTAGGCGTTGAGCCGACACCAATACCGATAGGCAGTGCTGGACGTTAGGTTTGAATTATTGTGGGACCACAATAGAGACATAGAGCATCCACATCAGTGGATGGAAAATCTTGTATAATAGAAAAAGCCACCATTTTTACATATTTTGTCTTAAAATTGCTCCACATCAGTGCTTCCAAAATCTTGTATAATCATGTATATTTATTCACGAATTACAATAACCGTGTATACATACATGGTTACTATAGCATGTGTATATAATATTTTAATACTTTTTGATTCGCTTCCCCTTTTTTTTTTTTTTTTTTTTTCATCTGTAAAACTAACCCTCGCTCATCATGTTCTTTCTTCCTCTGATACACACTCCCATAGACACAAAATCAAAAATCAACTATAAACATAAAAAATCAACCACAAAATCAACCATTAGAACAAAATCGTTAGATCGGTGATCGGTGATTGTGGATCATGGATTGGAGAGGCGATTTGGATCGGTGATGTGGATCGGTGTTGATGGAGATAGATGATGGGTTGACGGAGATCGGTTTTAATGGAGATCGGTGATAGGTTGACGGAGATCGGTGATAGGTTGACTAAGATCGGTTTTAATGGAGATCGGTGTTGATGGAGTGCTTGTGATGGGTTGACGAAGATTGTTGTTGATGGAGATCAGTTTTGTGGGTTGATGGAGATCGGTGTTGATGGAGTGCTTGTGATGGTGCTTCTGGGTTGACGGAGATCGGTGGATTGGAGAGGCGTTGTGGTGCTTGTGATGGTTGTGGTGTTGATGGAGTTCTTGCTCTGGTGCTTCTGGGTTTTGACCGTGAGAGAAAGAAGAAGAAAGAAGAGGAAGAAAAAAAAGAGGAAACGGTAGAGATAAGGAAAAAGAAAGAAAGAAGAAAGAAAAGGAGGTATTGGAAAAAGAAAGGGGTAAGTAAAATAATATTAAAAAAAGAATATAAAAATATTATTTATATAAAATATAGTGTATAATAGATGAACTGATGTAGGTGTTTTGTAAAAATAGATGTGTAAAATAGAAAAAGTAGATTTTTCTGTGTAAAATAGATGATAAATTTACACGAGTTGGTGTGGATGCTCTTAGCCTTCCATTTCTTCCTAATAAGGGGTAGGAAGTGGATCATTGGTACGACATAAAGTGGCACAAGACTTATTCGGTTGAACTTGATTCAGCTTAAGTCACCCTATTTAATCTTCATGGACATTCTCTGACCCTTAATTGGTCAGTCAAATTTTTTTTTGTAAGAAACTCTTATACACAATTACCAGCAGAAGAATGCAATTATTGGTGTAATACAATCTGATGTTAAACTGAAAAGGGTATATATAACTCTTGTATTTGGGAACCAAGAGGATACAACTTTACTTTTGGGAAAATAAGAACTCTAGATCGGTGCTGAAATAACTTTTGGACTTTGGAGCATCCAAAAGGTGAGGTACAAACGTAGAACTTTTTAGAAAGGAAACAAAAACACAAACTGAACAGATTGATAATTTCAAAATCAACACTTGCATTGCCAAAACTTCCAACTAATATGATATATTTCAGAAACAAAACTTAAATATGCTTGAACACAAAAGGCCTAAGGAAATTCATGACAGTTACCACAAGAACTATAATCCCAACAACAGTTGCAGTTCCTCTCCAAATATCCCGAAAATATACTGTTTTCAAGGATGCCATATTTTGATTCCACCAATTGCGGTAGTACTTATTAAGATCTTCAGCAACCTCATGGTAATAGGAATTTTTTTCCACAATTTCATGGCCAAGTTTGTTAACCATGTCGGCAACTGCTTTATTGCTGCCTAGAGAGTTAACAATAATCCCTTCCTCAACAAGCAACTCTACGTCGTCTTTGTTGTTGATAAGAAAATCCAATGGCAAGACATAATTACATATGTAGGCTTCATTTGGATAATGACACTGCTCAAGGGCCATGAGATTTCGAAAAAGGTCTTCGGTTTTGTTATCTACCACAAAGTGTGGGACTACCAACCGAGTTTGCATACGCTTCAAGAGTGAAATCTTTTTCAAGCACGGTAAGCAATGCATGAGCCATGAGCAATTGAAGCATGGAAATATTTCTGAAAAGCTATTACCCTTTTGGATTTGTACGTTAAGCTGGGAAGCACGGACGCGGCGCCAGAGGAGCCGCACCCGCGTCCGACGCAGCGACGCGCGAGGGACGCCGCTGACCGCGTGTCCGGCCGCGTCGGGCCACGTGTTTTTTTTTTTTTTTTTTTTTTAGCCAACGCCGCTCAAACTCAAGCCGATTCGCGCTGAATCGGGCTGAATCGGACCGTATCCGGCGAAACCGGCGAACTCATCCCCTTACAGAGCAGTTTTCCAACACGTTGACGGTTGCTAGAATGAACCCAGGCCATGGCAGAGGCGGCTGCTGCTGCTTCTTCTTCTTCTTCTTCTCCTTTCTTTGTCCATGGCAGAGGTGGCGGCTGCTGCTTCTTTTTCATCTTCTCCTTTCTTCGTCCATGGTAGAGGCGGCTGCTGCTGCTTCTTCTTCTTCTTCTTCTTCTCCTTTCTTCGTTTTGTCTGCTCGTACTTTTCAATTTTATTTTAAATTTTCCTTACCTTGTTTTATGTTTTCTTTTTGTTTTGTGAACCTACCACGTGATTGGTTGTTGAAAACGGTAAAGAGATTTGACAAAAACTTTATTTCTATGGCCCACACGTAAATATATAAATAATAAAACTATTTTAATATTTAACTTAAGGCTTTATATTACGTTTTTAATAGTAATTTTTTTAAAGAATATTTTAATAGTAAAATTGTTTTAATAGTATTATTTTAATTATTGGATAGATATTTAGATTTGAAATTGATAAATTAGCTGAAATTAGCTTTTAATTTTGTGGAATGTTTTAGTTTAAATTTTGTGGATTGTATTTAATTTATGAACATGTTTTAATTATTATCTACTATTACTCTTAAATTTGATATATGTTTATATAATGTGAAAAAGTATGCTTAGCAATATATTAAAAATGTAAATAAAAATATTTTTAATAATTTTTTAATCGCCGAGTCCTGCCGCACCCGCACTCACCTTTTTTTTAAATTGTCGAGTCCTGCACCCGCACCCGCACCCAAGTCCCGAAACGCACCCGTGCTTCATAGACGTTAAGCAAGCTTCTCTTTTCTTTTTGAGTTTGGAATATCAATCCCGCCATCTCCAGTTTTGTTGCACTATGTCGATGTTCAATAGGATTTCCAAGCTTCTGTTCAGGTGGATGGAAGAAATATCTCTGCAAATCAGTGAAATGTTTTACTTCCTTCTTTTCCTCCTGGCTGGAGAAAAAGTACTTACAAGCAAGACTAAAAAAGGAATTAGGAGTGCCATTGAAATGTTGAAATAACATGTCAAGAATAAAAAAGGGAAGCTGATTCTCCAGTAATATCAAGTCTTGTGTTGTGCCATCCTTTAACCATGGTTTACTTAATATATAATCATCATTTTCTTTATCCTTTGTATAACTCCTCCAAAAGAGCTCAATGATAAAGATAGAATCCAGCAGAATCATATTTACCAAATCTTCATCCCCTTTGGGTAGAGAAATCTCTACTGCGTAACAGTCGTGGATCTTTTTTATGTTTTTTTTTAACTATGCTGGCAAACTCCTGGTCTTTGCAAGTCCGAGAAAAGAATTCCTTGAAATAACTCTTCTTCAGCTTTTGCATGTCCTTCAGTTCATCGTTGTCGTGATGAACAGGGCCTATTGAAACTAGCTTTGGAGTGTAGGCTTGTTCCTTTACCTTGCGAAGTCTTTTGGGGACCTTGTAGATGCAACACTCGGAGCCCCACTTAGGCTCCTTGACTGTGATGTCAATGAGAATCTCCTCACATTGAAGTTCTTTTTCTTGTGAAGTATCAGTGGCACCGTTATGCATGGCCATGTTTTCCGAGTGACAAACAACAATCATTAGCACTAGAAAACTTACTCCAAAATTTATTCCAATAGGCACTGTTCACAGCCATTTTCAAATCCACATGAATGAGATTATGTTTTCTAGATCAAATAGTTTAGAGAGTTTCAAGTAATTTATAATTTTACATAATATATAAAAGAAAAAATCTTGAGAAAATTTAATCAAGAATTCAAATTAGATTATAATTGCACTCCAATTTTGTATCAAGAAAAATAGAGACAAGGAAAAGAAGAAGAAGAAAGGTGCTTCTGTGTTAGAAAATGGGAGAAGAGTGTTAGGTGGGGTAAGGTGTGAAATAATAAAAAAAGTAAAGAAAAATATTTTAAATAAAATAGCGTGTATTATAGATAAATTGATGTGGGTATTTTTGTAAAGTGCTTGTATAAAATAGAAAAAATGGATTTTTATGCTAAAATAGAAGGAAGATTTTAGATGGACTAATATGAATGCTCATAGAACCATTTTCATAACAATAGTTAGAACCATTGAATAATTTTGATAATATATAAAATGATGTAAAATATTTTTGATCAAACGATAAAAGAGCATTTATTTTTGGGAGTTATTCTAAGTGTCTATTTGTAAATTGCTTTTTTTTTTTTAGGTTATCCGTACAGTGTTTATCTAAATTCAAAGGTATACTTTTTGGTAACTTTAACCTTAAATATATTACAATTAGATTATTTGCTAAAAAGTTAAGACAAAAAGTAGAAGATAAAACTCTTTTCAACAACTCCCATACTTTTTTTCATAACTATCTAATGTGGTAGACTGTGATGGGTTATTTGTTACTTTTAGATAAATCTATTATTATTTTTCCATCATTTACAATTAATCACGTGGGGTATATCATTAATATTTTTGAGTTAAAACTTAAAAGATAGGATAATTTAGGTTTTTTTTTTTAATATTTCTTTTCGAGACTTAAACTTCGGTTCTTATCTCTCATACTTTACAAGCACTTATATTGACAAAGTACCCATCATGTCAAGAGTGTGCTAAAGTATAATTTGACATTTTTTTTAGTGAAAAAATAGAAATAATTTAGCATTATTGATCCCTCAATATATGTGAAAATTTTTATTTTAAATTAAATAACAGATTTTTTTTTTTTAAATGAAAAAACTTGTTTCGTAATAAGAAAAAGAAGGAGAGGAGATAGTTGAGAGAAAGAAAAAGGTTTTTATCGCTAAAACAAAAGAAGGAAAATTGAAGGAATAAAATTAAATCCATTTTTATAGCTAAAACATTACAATTAAATCTTGATAAATACATTGTAAATTTACCAATTAGAAAAGTTTATCCTCCATAATAAGTTATGATACAAATAAAAATAAATTTTAACAGAGCAAGGGGATAAAAACAACTCCAGAATAAGAACAGTATAGATCAACTAAAAAGCCAAAAAAACACTCATCAAAACTTGATATTTTCATGATTAGAAGAATTAAAGGCCACCGACTTCAAACTCAAAACTTGGATCTCTCTTCCTGTCCAAGAGAGTTATCCTCACTGAGTTTGTCATACATCTCAGCTCGTAGGAGAAAAGAGTAAGTCTTGAACAATTTGGTGGCTGTATGTGTAATTGGTTTATGGGTCTTGGGTGAAGGTTTGTTGTGGTGGTCGAAAATGTTGCAAAAACATAGAAAGAGAATTGCATCGAGATTTGGAGAGAATAAGGAGAAGAGGAAAAGAAAAAGCAAGAGTCTGGTAAGTCAGTGAAAATTTCCAATTCTCCCATAGAAAGAATATGAGTTCGAATCTACCAAATTAAAAGAGGAAATTAGTTTAATTAGTATAAAAATATTTAGAGACCCACCTTGCAAGGTAATATTTTTTAATTAAAATCTCAAAGTTTATATGAACTCAATTAAATTAGCAAATGATCAGTTTTTGGATAAACTTTATCTTGAAGAAAAAAAAAATAAAGTGAAAGGATGAGTATAGTACCTGCATATTTTTATCTTGAAAAGAATTCTTGTATTCTAAACTCCTAGGGACAGTAGTTTCAGCTAGAGATTATGCCTGATGAAGCAAGCTCTGCTAATTTGGATCTTTCACTTTCTCTCTGCAGTGCTCATACCTAAAACTGAATTATAAAAGAAAATATATTGCGCACTTGATAGCACTTATTGGGCTCCTATTTATAGTGATATATCTCTCTCTCTCTCTCAGAAAGCTAAGAATAATGATGGCATTATTCTAACAAGTCTACGGGAGTAATTTTTTACCTAATAAAGCGGACTATCTGGCCTTTTGCCCCTTTGGGTAAAAATATTTGGCATTATGCCCTTATTTTGAAACTATATAGGTGTGTGCCCCTGTTTCGATACTCGATGACCCTAAAAGCGAGTTACTTAAAGTACTCGATTATCAAAAGGCCGAGTTTTAGGCAGGTTCTTGCCACAATGGCAATCCAGCGTGGCTTTTGGGCAATAAAATATTCCTGCGTAATTGTTTATAACTCGGCAGTTTAGAAACCGAGTTATGTGCAAAATATGAACCACTTTTGAATGTAACGTCTCTAAAACAGTTTGTCTCTGTCTTCCTTCCTCTACAGTTTCTCTCCCTTCCTCCGTCCGATCAGTAGCCACCCTCAGTCCGTTCAGTAGAGCCTTCCCAAGTTCAACGAATATTCAAGTTCTCCTATTTCTACCCGAACCCAAACCAAATCGGTCAGTTGACGCTTTTCGAAGCTCAATCCAAACCCACACCTTTTCACTCTCACCATAGCCGAAGCTCAACCCAATCCATCTTCAGAGTTAAAGGAGTAGAAATGTATTAAGGTAATTTCTAAATGCTGAGTTCAAATTTTCATTTTTTCCCTTTTGCATGTAATCTGAGTTAAGTGTTGATTGTGCATGTACTCTGATTTGAGTGTGGCTTCTTAAGTTTTTCTTTGTTAGATTTTTCTCTATCTCTATTCATTATTATTGTTGCTGTTTTAGCTTTGTTGGTTTGGTTTTGAACTGGGTTTGGATTTGAACTGGGTTTTGATGCACGTATAGGGCAGAAATTCATGTAAAATACAGTTAGCATGGCAACGGTGTCCATTGTTAGGGAAAATTGCTTTTTAATTCAACTCAATAATTTCAGGAAATTATGTTGTAAGTTATGTCATGATTTTGAATTAGGGAAAATTGCTATTTAATTCAATGCTAAATGATCTTGAATTGAGAAGCTATTGGTTTTACAAGCTTCAAACTTATTGGCTTTTGCAAGCTTCCACTCTGTTAAGTTATTAATATAATAGATATAATGTGTGTATAATGGATATGCGTGCATATATCTACACACAGACCATAAAATGCACATCATGGACATCCACTATCACTGAACTAAATTGAGCTCATAAATGCCCTGTATATCTACTGTTTTGGGTTCCTAAAACCTTTGCTGCCACATTTTGTGTACAGATGCATAATTGATTGTCATAAGAGACTAGAATTGTCTTAGAAGTTCTTAAAGTACTTATTTTTTTGTTATTAGAATTCCTAGTCTTTCTAAGAAAGGATTTAGAAATAGCCTAGATAATGGCTTTATTTTAGTCGATAATATTGATAGATTTCAATAACATTCCAACTTTTTTCAAGTGCGATTGCTATCTCCTACCTAAGTGTGACTGCTTACGAAAGCCTAGGTGTGATTGCCTAGTGTTTTACCTTTCTTTATTTGATGTTCTTTTTAGTGCTGAAATTCCTAAAAATCCTACATCAAATTTGGTATTAAAGCCCGTTGAAGCTTCTGTCTTGTGTCAGATTAGCAGTCATTTGTGGGTTATGTTTGTTGATTAAGTACATCAATTTATTATTATTATCATCTACTACATGTGGGGTTGAAAAGGGAACTTAGTGGCCTTTGAGGGTCACCAATCCTTTCCTAATAGGTTGGATTAGGTTAGGGGGAGCATTAAGATTTGTGGTGGCTTGTGGCTTGTGGCTTGTGGCCTTTTTGTAAGGCTTGTGGCTTTTATAGAAAAATGCTAGATAATCTATTTTTTTCTTCTTCTTGCAAAAAATTTAAGAATTCTTTTTCCATTTCTGTCTCGTTTGTATCCATAATCTCAAAATTGTTTACTCTTGGATTGTGGGGTTCATAAAAACAAGTTAAGAAAAAAAACCCAAAAGAAAAGAAAGCAATGCTGTTGGACTGTTATGGTCACCAATTTAGTGTTCATTTGACACATAACTATGCACACACCATCATTTGATGGTATAGGTCTCATAGTTGTTTAATTCATTTAATTAAGCTCAATATTAATTTGATTATTATTAGTTGCCTCCAAAGTTGTGCTTATGAGTGAGATGTCCACTGCACTAGAGTCTCTAATGGCACCTTTACCTACTTCCATGTTTGTCTCCCCCTTTTTTGTTGAAAACACACCTCACTAGCCACTAAGTTACAATGAATCCTTTTCAGTTCTTGCTTTATGAAGTAAAATTTCTTTTAGAGTGTGATGTCAAGTGCGGAAAAACTTAAAGATTAGGGAAACAAGTAAAAGGAAACAACTTTACACTTTGTTTAAAGAAGGGATGTTCCAGGCAGGACTTGTTTAGGGGTAGTTGGGTACCTTTTGCAACTATGTTTTAGTATTTTCCAATGGTGTTTTTTGTGGTGCTTAATTGATTCATTGGTTTGCATTTTGCTGTGTTCATTTGTTGGTTTACTTTGTTTGATTTAGACATTGATTTGCACGTTGGTTGGTTGGTTAGGTTGCTTATACATTCTGCAACTATGTGTCCTTTTTGTTTATGCCTTGCAGCCATGAACATTAGGATCAAGTTAGGCATATATGCTCAAGCTAACTATTTTATATTTTAGTGTTTTAATTTAACTCTTCCTTGATATGATTAAATGGATTGAAAATTAGTGTATATATAGATGCATGATGTATAATTCAGATGAGTAATTATATGTTTTCAATTTTTTGTCAAATCTCTCTCTCACTCTCTCTCTCTTTCACTCTCTCGCTCTCTCTCTATATTTGTTTCTGTTAGTTTGTTCTAGAACCCTTTTGAAATACTTGCTTGTGTTTACTTGCAAAAGCCAAGCTTTTCTTCACTATTAAACATAGACCTACATGTCTAACATGATTGCATGCGTGTCAGATATGCAGCAACTGCGAAATGTGGTTCTTGGACCTGCGATAAATACACAATTGACACAGCAGCCGGGCCATCGATCCACGACGCTGTGGGAGATGCCTGCCGGTCAGGTACGTAGTTGTACTGAACTTCGGACATGTCGAAATCATTTGTTCTAATTTCTATAGGGTTCTTTGATTATTTTTAAATAGATGTTGGACATGGTAGCATTTCTCTTTTGGTTTAGGCAGAATTTTATTTAATCTAAAGAGAAAATGGTATGAAGCAGAAATAATCGTGAATTTAAAAACACTCTTTCATTAACAACAGTACCTGAAAATGGTATGGAGTAGAAATATTCAAAGTCAATAGATCTCATTCAGAAGCTATAGTAATCAATTAAAATGAATCCGCTGCCATTATTTTCACAAATGTGCACACACAATTAGGCGTGGCTACACATAAGACAATTTATTGATTCCTGATTCTCTACTCCATTTGACATAGTGAGGCACTTTGTTCATTCATTTCAAAACATAATGCCCATCAACTCGGTGCTAATTTTAAAAAATGTCATTGACCTTGAATTGATCCTATCTGCTATTGAGCTAGAGTGAATAACTAGTTAACATCATAACTAACATATTGCAAAATGTTCGTAGCTAACTAGTTAGCCTACTGTTTCTTACGTATCCTAAGACAGTGCTCTTTCGTGTGCAAGTAGTGCCAGGCGTGCTAAAGTGCAGGCACCGATCTTGCAAGTTACCCCGGCATGGGCTAGACCCCCGAATTTCTCGCTACATAACTGAGGCGGGTTTTGAAGGGTTATTCAAGGTTCCAAACTTGGAAATGGATCACGCGTTGATCACAGCACTAGTTGAGCGTTGGCGTCTGGAGACACACAGATTCCACCTACCGCATGAAGAGATGGGCATCACCTTACAAGATATTGAGGTGATGCTAGGGGTTCCTATTGATGGGTTGCCAGTGACTGGGAGTGTCAAGCTGGGGTGGCTAGCGTTGTGTCTTGAGTTACTGGGTCATCGTCCTCTAGAGCCAATACCACCTCCCCATGAAAACAAGTCTATCCTTACTGGGGCGAGGCTAAGAGTCACCTGGCTGAAGGCACAATTTAGAGCTCCCTTAGCTGCGGATGCTACTGATGAGGTGGTGCAGCAACATGCGCGCTATCACATGCTTCTCAGATTGGGGACCATTCTATTTGTAGACAAGTCGGCGGACCGGGTGTCGGTGATGCCTCTACAATTTCTGAACCCAATCAGCAACGTGAAGAGGTACAGTTGGGGTAGTGGAGCATTAGCCTGGCTGTACAGGCACTTATGCAAGGCATCAGAGATGAAGGCGATGCAGATGGGAGGAGCATTGATGTTGGTGCAGCTCTGGGCGTATTCGAGGTTCCTAGTGATATGCCCTGTTGTGAGGTCTCCGCAACCGCCGGTGGAGGCAGGTCCCCTTGCCTGTCGGTATGTTATTTCATTCGTTTGATACAATTGTCATGCCATTTGTCATTCACCGTGCACGCGTCTATAGTTGGTCAAAATCCCTGCATGTATGCCACTTTTAATACATTCACTAAGTACACTGCTGTCGAGAAGTAACCCCTGCTTCAAACCAAAAGTGTAATTGACATTAATTTAATGGATTATTTAACAAGATAGCATGCCAATATACACTGTGTTGAGTGCAGAAGAAAATTACATATACAAAATACTTTGTTTTAATAGATAATGCTAAGCTAGTACACTTAGATTCATCTATTAGTGCAATGGGAAACATAGTCACACACGTCATTCAGTACTTAATATGTACTCGGCCACAATTTATAAAAATAGGTTGCACAAAATATTTGTAAATAGTATATAATCTGATCATATTTAAGTTAAATATTGAAGATGTTTGTTTTTGAATTTTGGGTAACTCATGAAAAAGTCTCTGTAATAATTTCATTTGGTAGAGTATGTAAACTGGTCATTCTTTTTCAACAAGGAAAAAATGGGTTGTTTGTTAACCAATCTATATACTTTGTTATGAATTTATATCTAAATTTGTATTATCATGAAACAATGAATTTGTTTGTGTTTATTATATTTTCCAAAGGCTCAACTAGTGCTCAGAAATTCACAGTCTAGACTTTGTTTTGAATTCTGTTTTTAATAGTAACAAGTGGGGATGAAATCAATGAAATCACCTTCGGAAGGCATAAAATTGACATATTTTCAGTTCTGAAGGCATAAAATTGGCCAAACTAGAAATGCGTTGTTCGCAACACTTCATCAATTGTAACTTCATCAATTGTAATAAGTATGTTCCACCGAAAATACGAAAGCTAATTAATGGCTTTATTTTTGGTACGCATTTATTGTCGTGGCAGCATTGTTGTTTGATATTAACTAATGAGCATTGTCTGAAATTGTATGTTTACTAGATGGAAGGGGCCGAAGAGCACGACAGAGCGTGCCACACATGTGCTAGCTGTGTATCGGGTGTCACTGTCGAGTATACGGGCACACCAGGTATTTTACCGCTTCATGTTAGAAGGATATAATTCTCCGTATTTTTGTTTTTCACTTGGTAGGGTTTTAACAACTACTACATGTGTATAGTTAATAATGTAACTTTGGTCGATTAGACCATAGATATACAAAGAATTAGTTACGAACACAAACACAAGGGTGGGCAGTCAATATAGAGTACCTTCATTAGTAATTTTGCATCGACGTTTGTTGTTTTGATTCCACACATATTTAGCTGTGTACCCTTAAAATTTTTCCCTCGGTTGTAGCTAGTGCAACCAGAAGTATCTGGGTGCATCTTAAAAAAATGATGAGTTAGTCCACTCACAAGTCAATGGACCCATTACGAGCGGTGATAACAAACTTGCTATTGATTCCACACCAGCCACAAATCCTTGTGCTTTTCCCTTCACAAACAATCGAACATACATGTCAATGGAATGACCACCGTCATGTGCTTTGTACTGTATTTAGCTCAAGAACTAACTCAACACAGAACAAGTTATTTTGACGTGGGAGAACCCTATGTCTACATTTATTTCTTTTTTGTTTGGCATACTCCTGAAATTCTCCATCAGTTAAGTGAATGCAGCAATTTCGGGTGTAAAAGTGGCAATTTTCGTGGCATAAAGCATCTGATAATTGTAGATAACTGAACAAAAGATAAAAATCATTGGACCAATTTTCGTAGAAAGCCACCATTTTAAACCCAAAACCCACTACTGGACACATGCTGATCTGATTCATTCTGAACACATGTTGATGAACTTGCCTCATTTTTTTTAATTGAGTTCAAAGTTCAATCTAAAGAAGTAGAAAATAGCGTTGATATAGATGAGTAGTGTGACTTATGAGATGCATTAGCTTTACTCAAACAACTTTATAAAATTCAGCAGCCTCTCCCTATGTATAATAATACCGAAAGGTGAAGATACAGAAACCAGAACTTTCCTTGTATTGACAGTAAAAGTAGAATTATATTATTTTTTGGTTGCTAGAAAGAATATTAAGAACTATAGAATGCAGAACTGTGGGTAAGGATCACATGTATTTTCCAAACCTGATTTTTTGAGCTTGATGCTCTTGAAATAATTGCATAAGTCTGCATATAATTTGACAGGCAAAATTGAAACACCATTAGAATTAAAGGTGAATTGAATAACCACACTGAATATTATTTTATCAAAAAATTTATGAGTCCAATACTTACAGCAGGTCTTACAAGGACAACTACAACTTTAAATGTGGCACTCATGAATGGTACCTGCATTATGAAAATGTTGCATTGTTACTAACTGAGAAATGTATCCACAGTTGAAAAATAATAAACAGAACTAGGAAACTTTAGTTTTACTTTCCCAAAGCCACGATTAACACATAATTGAATTTATAACTCCCTATGAGGAATGGAACTTAAAAAATTCAAAATAGTCTAAAGAAAAAAGAAAAGAAAGAAAAGTTTTTGATCAATGTCACTAGTGCTTTTTGAATCACAGATTCTTTCATAAGAGAAGCACTCAAGTTCCCTACATGCATGTGAAACTCTTAGAGCATTGATTTTTATATTCCTCATGTAGTATGTTTTACAAAGTTGCTAAACATGATTCATGTAAGAAAATAGAAATAACATTGATATGTCCAAAAATCATTTAAGGCTAAATATTTGCTTGCAAGCCAACTCAAGTTTTTATGTGTCAGAAAATTTTCCTTTAGCATAGAATTAAATAACGCATTCATAAAGTATGTACATACCCATGCCGCCCATGCAGGGCCATTGAATAATGCCTGCACAGCAAAAAGAATCATTAGTTTTTATTTTATTTTGTAATTTATGCTAGAAGGATTAAAAGAAATGATTATACGAGACTTACATAAGCTATTGATGCTAGTAAACCTATGCACAATATCACTTTCTCTCCAACCAATGGATTTATTACTGGAAGCACCAACATCTGGAACCACAACCCAACATGTTATAGGAAGAGCATTCCTGAAGGAATTTAATATTTTCATAAAGGAAAACAACAAGCTCAACACAATCATCATATGGAATATTTTTGACAAAAGAGGTTTCATTCATGCTGATAGTATAAGCACTGAACAGTACTCTCAATTCCAAAGACTCTGAAGGATTATAAGCAATTAGGGATCGAGTACTAAAAGGTACAGTAATCTCAATTCCAGAACTCACAACCACGATGCCTTTGCATTGTTTTCTAGTTGAGAAGACAGATTATCAACCATTACAACACCAACTGGAAGAATTAATCTTTTGATAACTTCTGAGCAACAAAGCAGAGGATATATAGGAAAACTCTGGCATATGCCAAGCAGATAAAAGATGAGAGTAATTCACAATATTCAGTATAAAGGTATATCAAACTCTTTTAAGTAAATATAAGGAAACTTTAGCTCCATAATATACTTCACCTGTGAAACAATTGAACCTATTCCCACGAGCATCAGAATTTTTCAGAACTGATTTTTATCGAAACCAAAAGCAGCCTTCAGATAGTACTGCACAGGTAGTGGCATAACCATCAACTCATTGAATCAAAACAGAAACATTGTTTCATAAATTTTCATTACTCAACTTCATGGATTGGTTTAGTTGCAATTATCTTACGAGATGATAAATCTAGCACTATCTTATCCTAAACTATTGATTAAGAAAGCCTTTGGCTTTGTAGTCTCTATGAAGTCTGAAGCTCTCACACCTTTTCTTTTTCTGCAAGAGTTTCAGCGCAAAATTTCTCCCATTACTTTGGTGGGTTCAGGACATGTGCTTGATCTGTTTGCCAATAACCAAGTCATGACTCCTCTGATTCATACTCCCCTGAATAAAACTCTCTAGGGTCTCCTGTTTCATATCTAAGTCTCTACCAATTTCTCTTTCCCCAAGGCCTTCCACATTCTATTTGTATAAGATCTTTAAAATATTTCCTTAAAAAATGGACATCTTTGTCTCTATATAATAAACAACATTATTTTTATATATTTTTGGGGTAAGCACATCGCATACAAATCCTACCCCAACAAGGTATGTTTATTGGGCATTCCCCTTCTCCCTTTTCTTAATTTTCTCCTCCTCTTTTTGAACCTCAAATCACACAAGGTGCCAATTACTGATTTATAATGACAATTAGATTTTGGCCAAACTAAGATTGGTAGCAACAATAAGCATCACAAAAGCTTTCAGTTCCATGCAAGGTCTTAAGATTCTGACTGAAACCATGCAACCAGTAGTATCCGGGTGCATCTTACCATGTCAAATCCAATAAGAAAGGGAAATAGGTCAAGAATGTCGTAGGATTTTTAGTGAAGTGGTTCTTCAATGGTCTTCTACATATTTGCTCACATTGAGGATTGACACAAATAAGTACGTATTTGATTTGTTTTTTTGTTGACCATTTATGCAGGTTGTCTGGGAGCCGTACAGGATGTCCTAGACTCGTTGCCCCTATATTGCACTGCCGGCCGACATATATGAAGGGCCATTGTGCTGTTGATCTATTTTTGGATAGAAGAGGATCATCATCCCAAACGTGTCTTTTGTCAGTTCGGGATGAAGAAAGCGCCATCGGATATTGTGGATACATTGGTTGCTCTCCACAGAATCTCCCTCCAAGGTAAATTAGATAGGGATTGGGTGCAAGAGCATGCTATCTACATTGACCGATGGGCCCATAGAGAGGAACATCTTGCCGACGCACCGACATTGGATGGGGACATGACATACCTTGCTGCTTACATGGAGTCGTACCGAAGGACGACCAGACGGTACATTACGCGTGATTCGGCGTATTGGGAAATCCTGGTAAGGCAACAAACCCTGAACATGCTTCTTTGATGGATTGAAAATATATGTGTGTTGTTGTATGCATTCTGAAAATTAAAGTGCGACCACAAGCCATTGAATCAATATTTTGACATTCATTTTAGAGAACATTTCATTTCTTGCCACTAGATATGCATTTGTCACAAGCAATATGTACTGGTGTGCCATTTCAATGTTCATATATATATGAATAAGCTCAACATGCACAATTTGTTTCCAAATCGGTCATGCACAACACAAAAGGAACCAGAAAAGTTTTAACGGGACTCCTTTATTTCACAGGTTTAATCCAATGTGGAATTACTGTCGTAATGCGAACCAGACTCCCAAGTGTACAACCACCTGATGAGTATGCTGGATCTTGTTAGAGAGTTGAGCTGAGTGGCATTGGAGAACGTGCGTGCCACGGCGACTGAGGTGAGCACACAGGCCACAGGCTGTGGTGGGGGAGGTCGTGGGTCTGGAGGGTGTGGACGCAGTGGAGGTCCTGGAGGTGGTCATGAGGATGAGGATGACTTCGGTAACTTCCAACTCTAATACCTCCAATTCTTACTGACTTGCACTTCTACTACTTTGAGTTGTAATTTATTTAGAGGACGTATTATAGTAGTGAAGTATATATTGTTTGGTAAGTAGTTTTTAGGGTTAATATGCACTTCCTTCTCTTTATTATGGTATAATTACTTACAATGTTCTCCCAAACTTTAAATATTAAAACTAAGCACTTTAAATATCAACCAGCAGGTATGGCTTTTTAAGTTCTTCCAACCAAAATATATATGTATTGAAATGTAAGACATGCAAAACTGTTTCATTCAATCCTTATAAACTACAATCACAATACTATTATCCACTTTTAGCATATACCCATCAATGCTAATATATTTAACACATTGATGACAAAACAGCAAGTCTATGTAGTTTTTCCATCGAGTATAAACCACAATAATCTGTTTGCTAATGTAATTCCTTTTAAAAATATTTCTACACCACCATGGAAATAAACTTAGGAGTATATGAGGAAAATTCAAAGTTGTGATCACATTTTGCAATTCATACAATTAGAGTTTAAAAAATTATTGGTAATAACAATGATAGATTACATACAGGTAAACAAAGCTGGACTTTGTAATACAAAGGTTTTTTTTATAATTTTTTTTAGTTAATTACATATGCCAATAATGAATTAAAAACCTACAGTCTTATTAGATTTTATCAACAAAACAAGGTTTATATAGGGTAGTCTAGGTGTCCTAAGCGTTAGTTTTATTGGGTAGGGTTTACACTTGACAATAGTTATTGGATTCTATGAACAAAATGCACTAGGCAATACACTACTTGGATTGCTTATGCATTTGGCATTACGTAGGGTTTACACTTTACAATAGTTATTGGATTCTACCAACTTACTTACGAATTAACCTCTCCTTTATACTGTCTAGATTCTAGGGTAATTATACATGTTGAATCTTGTGTTGAAAATGATGTTTTATTGTTATTGTAGCTGCTGTGTGTTTTCAGCTCTGTTCTAGCTTTGTTTTTGCACTTAGTTGTCTTACATTTTCAGTTGAATGAATGCAGAATGATCCAATTAAAAAAAAAAAAAAATGAGTGTTTTTGGGATTTGTATGAGTAATGCATTAACTAATAGTGTAAGTAATCTTTCTCCACTCTCAGTCAGAAAATTTTCTCCATCCTAAACATTTTTATATATATTTTATCACTCACCTTCAAGAATTTTCTTTAATTGTATTGTTAAAGTTGAAATAATAATTCGATAAAAAAAAATTACAGCAAATAGTAGACATTTTGTTTTTTTGGGGCAAAATTTGATACTTTCATTGCAAATGGAAAAATATGCAATCAGAATAAAAAGTAATAACACCAGAAACTTTAGCAACCATGAGGCTGCAACTGGGACGACATTTTGTGCGTGTAGGAACTGGTAAATGAGAGGTTTCATTCCCCAAAGTAAATCACCTGTAAAGGATCAAATGCCATTGATTCATATCTAGGCTGCAGATAGTAAGACATTTTTTGACTCAATCCCTTGTTGTCATCTTAATAAATATAGTTGTTTTTATACAGATGATGAGGCATTGGAGGGTGACTGGGACATGTACATGGATGGTGTCGGGTCATTGCGATGCATGTCTGACGCGACTGGTCATGACTATAGTGCAGAACACACATCCTGTGCTCAAGCCGGCCCTCGGTCCCCACCACCCACTCGGTTGTCTCCCCCATTGTTCAGCGGCTCTGCCCATGACGGTGGCTGTATATTTGTACCCACACCTGGCCGACTGACCCCACCTGTAGTTCAGGCTGAGCCCACCTAGGACCCTTCACTTCCTAACCCCGACGAACCGGCTGCACGGATCAAACAGATACAGATTCAGAATATTGAGCCGGTACATGGGTTGTGAAGATCACTTTGCACTGACTTACACCCCTTGGTTGTGGGACCGGTGACGGTAATTATTTGCACAGCTAGGAAGGCATCTTTCTTAACTGCTATCTATGAATTAGACTGTTCAGATTAACAATCCTGTGATCAGTTTGCATTAGATTTTCTTCTTTAGCCAGTGCACCTCCATGCTATGTAAACCGTTTATCATTTACCTTAATAGAATGTCACTTGACTTGCATATGATGTTGTTTGCTTTAAGTGATGATCATACTTAGATCAAACATTTTCTGATAATTAAATTAAGCAGAGGGTTCGTCAACTATTACTCACTTCACTTGGTAGATATTTCAAAGGCTTCATCATCAAATGCATAATCCAAGAGTCTTAAGTATATCCTCTATAGTATTGAACTACTATTGCTATTGTTGCAATGCAGTTAATAGATTGCTATTCACCATCATTATTTGTGGTTGTAGAATTTGTAGTAGTCATGAGACATTGGAGGTGTACCCAATTCATCACCCAACTTATTAGTGCTGTCAAGGGTGATCAATCATTGCTATAGAATTTTTCTCCTTAGTTTTTCTTTTTTCATTTCACAAAATCCTCACAGAATTTGCCCAATGATGTAGCTTATTGAGTGTTGACCCCTATTTAGTGGATGAGTAAAAGAGAAGCTGTATAGCTCCTTTCCACATCATTGTGGCCTTAGGGAATGTGCAATCCCTCTCTTTAAACTCTACTTTGGCTATTAGGGAATGTGTGCATTCAAGTAATGTGCTCTGCTTTGCATTTCAGGTAAGACGAGACCGGCGAAGGCAGCTGTGAGGAAACGAAAATAGCGTTGAGCTGTTGATGCTGTGGAGCATATAGGGGTAAAACCTTGCCCAATATCTGGACTTCTTAATTTATTTTAGTTTTTGATGTTCATTTTCCGATAATTACAATTCAAAACCAAAAAAAAAAGAGAAAAATCAAAAACAATATTAGACAGTTGGGATTTTTCTTGACTATAAAAGGAAGTGGTTGCTTTGAAGCAATTGAATTTCTCTCTCCTCTCCCTATATATAGATAAGTCCAGCATGGCATAGAAATTGAACGCACTTACACAGCATATAAATTTCCTTCCTTGCTTTAAGCTTTGTTTGATTTGCAAGATAGTGTTGGAAAAAAGGTGCCCTGCATATGAAATTATTATTATTAAAATCGGCCCTGCACATCAAACTAGATCTATGAAATTTGGACACAAACACGACACAAGTGTTATGTTTCAGCTCGGACATAGCATGTTAGAGACAAGAACTTGTTAAATTTCAGACCATACATATGTCGCAGGACCAGCATACTTGGTACAAAGAGAAGGCATTTCTTTTTGTTGATTGGTAACTGAAAAATAGAAAAGGCATTTGTTCTACATTAGTTAAAAAACCCTTCTAGTCTTGGTACAAAGAAAAAGGCATTGCTAGTTCAAATTTGATGGTCTTCTCTGTGGTTTTATATTCATGAGGGGAACCTCATTTTAATGACTTTAGGGGACGAGCATGTTGAGTGAGGACGAGATGCATGCAGGTAAGCCATTTTGTGTACAGAACTTCTTCTTGAGTCAGAGCATTAATAACTTCCTTGTTTTAGGATTCAATAATGACCAGGGTTTTAATAGGGAAGAGAAACATAAACTGAATCCGCTTACTATCTGCCTGAACAGTAAACCCTCATATTGGTAGAACCAAAACCCACATGGATGAACACCCATAAAGTAAATAAAACTTATTAATAAAATACCATGATTGGCCAACAGCTATGGCCCCATACCCAATAGACTAACAGGGAATTCCTCCATACCCAAGGAAATAGTCTAGGAATCTTTTGATTGTGGATTTTTGGTTGGACAAGATCACGTTGGGATATATGGCTTGAGTTAGGTGTGTGTAGACATTATGAATTTTTCCGTTATGAATATTTGCTATAACTTATATTTTCCTTTAGTTTTTTTTTATTATTATTTTGTTTTTTCTTTTTCATTTACTGATTCATATTTGGTGGCATATTTTGCAGGCTTTAGTAGATCCTAATATTGATAAACTTTGAAAACCACCATTTTGGTTGATGTCGTTGTTTTTTGCACGGTAGTTGGACAATGTCTTATTGTTGATGTAACAGTCAGTGGACACAACTTTGACAAGATTTTTTGGACATAGAAGAGTTTGACAGATTTTTGGAGAGCATATATGACAAATTGGACAGATTTTTTGGACAGCTGATTTCATTTTATTGAATCTTTTGAAACATATTTTGTAACTAATGAAGCTACTTAAGCATCTTAGGTCCTATATGTGCATGTTTGAGTAAGCTTCGTGTTAGGTACCAATTATAATTGCAAAGGGTGGATATTTTCATGTGAAATGGAAAATTCATTTCTATATATAACTCGTATCTATGTATCTGCATATTTGAACAAAGGCAGCTTTAGACAAATGCAATATAGTGATGATGGATGGAATTTTGAATTCAAGAAGTTTAATTTTAGCAATAGATTTGTTGATGTCCATTCCTTTTATGTGGCTCTCTTTTCTAAGAAAAATACTCTAATGCAAATTTAGCTATAGATTTGTTTAGGATGAATGCAATATAGTGTTCTGGAAATAAAACTGATGAATGCAATATAATTTTGTGGATGGAAATTTAAATTTTGGAGTTTTAAATTTAGTGTATTTGTTTTTCATTGCGTTATATATATATATATATATATATAAGTGAGGTACGTAATGCAATTTGGATAATAGGAATTTTTATACTCGGCTACATGGCGTGACAGTGTCGAATAATACATGAGGATGGTTCTTTTAATAGCCACATAGTGGGTTGCATAAAAACACCTACAACCTAGGTTGCTTAAAAACTTATATATATATATATATATATATAATCCTTATTTCATATTATGCTTTCATACTGACCAAGTAACTATGCAGGTGAATTTCTCTTTTTTTTTTTTTTTAGAAACATCCAACTAAATTGCATCTTAAATAAATAAAATTAGTAGTAAGATGTTATATGAGTCTATTTAAGATTGTTGAAATACTGCAGACAGTTTTTTCTTTGCAACTTGCCACCAACACGTGTATATACGGTAAATTGGTGTGAATAAATTATTTGAAATTTTTTAATTTGAATAATTATAAAACTCGATACTAGAGAAGTTGACCCATCGAATACAATGCATGTGTTAAGTCAAGTTTTGAAAAACTCAGCTTTAAAGCTAGCGAGTAGTGTGTTACATACAACTCGCCACCATTGTAGTTGAGTATGAGTTTGCAGTGGGATCAGTCGAAGTGGGTTTGACCCATCACGGAACATGCATGAGTCCAGCCAGACTTCCCTGTAAAGATCAATTGATAAGCGATTGGTCCCTGATCGGTGAGAAATGTTAAACTCGATTTTTCAGGTTGTGAGTACTTAGTACTCGGTTTTATAGTAATCGAGTATTGTGCTTTTCCATTACCAACACCGAACTACAGTACTCGGGGTCCTACGATATGAGTTACAAGTACAACTCACTATCACAGTAGTCGAGTATTACACAAGCTGGATCAGTTGAATCTGGGCTCGACCCATCGCGGAACATGCATGAGTCCAACTAGACTTCCCTGTAAAGCGTGATTGATAATCGATCGGTAGCGATTGGTCGATCAAAAAACTCGGCTTTACACATAGCAAGTACTTTCTGTACTCGGGTCTGGCCTGATCGAGTAATGTGCTTTTTCATTACCACAACCAGATTGCACTCGGCGTTCTAGGCAGCGAGTACTGTAAACTCGACATATCTGTAATTGAGTATAAAAGCAATGAGTCTTAAACTAATTGGTCTTCCCTTTAGAATTATGAACCTCTCGCCTCTCTCAATTCTGAATCTTTGTGTCTCTTTGTTTTCGTCGTCAACCGTTACTCTGTCTGTGACTCTTCTTCTTGTCCTCAAAACCCCAACCTTCATCTACATTACACTCTACACTATAAAATCAAAAATCTTTCACTGAACATGTCTCTCAACCTTCTACTTCGTCTTCCCCTCAAATCCCTAGCCGACCCCCGTAATTTAGCTTCCCCTAAAAACCATGGCTGCCCTCTGTTCTTTGTATTCAGCTTTCAACCACCGAATCCACTACGAAGGTATATTTGTTTATATATTTTTTGTTTTGTTTACTTACTAATGAACTTTTTTCAAAAAATTGTAGATTTTGTTTACTGTGTTAATCATTATCATGTTGATTGTTTAGTACTAATAGTAGACTTGTTTGTTTATTTTTTATTTTGATTTTAGAAAATCCCTTAATTATCTCGCCCTATAATTTCTTTTCAAGTTTCTTTATAGCTGTCACCTACACGGTTGCTAATTTTATAATTTGACATCAACTAAAATTCTATTACAAATAATTTGAAGAAAAAATAAATTTTATAATTTATTTTAAAGTATTTTGATATTCTATCATATGTTGCATTTAATATAATAAAAGTTAATCTTATATATTATGTTGTGTCATTGTCAAGTAATTAACATATGTGTTATACGTTGTAAACTAATATACTTTTGCCATGTGACTTTTTAATTATTAAGATGATTAGTGTAATATATATGTGAAAGTCTATTAACGTTTTAATTTTCAAGTGGCACGCTAATGATCAAGATAATATAACTTTGTAGCTATTACTAATATAATTTGTTGATTGACTTATAAGTTGTATTAAATTGTGTAGCGTATGAACATAACACTGTGATCTATATAAAAATATAAATAGAATTCATCAAGTCATCATAATTGAATAAATACAGTATTAAAAAACATTATGTTGATGCTTTAGGATAACTACTGAAACTTCATATAATTAGTTCTTTAGTAGCATTATGTTAATTAAAGTAGTAATTTAACTAACAAACTAGTTAGAACTTTGGTAATGGAGTCTGATTTATAGTAGAGTTAAAAATTTAAATGTACTTTATGGTGAGGTGAGATACTCTTTTGGGATAAGATGTCTTTTTAGTTGTATAAAATAAATGGGTAAAATAAAATGAGAGCATGGTTACATTTATACATTGATTAACTACAGAGAATTCTTTATGTTTTGGACATTTTTGTTATTCCCTTCTTTGTATATAGAGTAGAGCTTGTGGCAGTTTCAAAGAGCCCTCACTTGCTGCACTCTCTACCCTAGTTTTTTCCAATCTTTAGTGTGGAAAATTAACACTGTGCATACAACTCCACTGTGCAGAAAACAGATACTGTGCAGAAATCCATTTGTTTTGTGTTTTTGACTATACTAGTGATTTTTTGTACTAATAGGAGATCTTGATATAAAAAATAAAATTAGATCTGTTTATTTGTTGCTGATTTTAAAATAATTAAAATAATTGAAGATCCATAATCACTGGAATGTTGGCTATTTAGTACTAATGGACTTGTTTGTTTGTTTGTTTTGTTGATTTTAAATTCATTAGTATTTTCCAACTATTCGTAGATTTACTAAATTCCTTATCAATAATTTTTCTTTAAATTGGTCTAGATGGAAAGTGATGAGAAGATTCGTACTGACATTAAGTGTGAAGGAAAAGACATTGACGGCTTGAAGCTTGATGAAGTGGCTGAACTTCCTCCACCAAAGAAGGCTAAGACTGAGCTCAAAGTCTACAAAAGGAGGATGAGGACTTCAACTGTTTGGAGTTACTTTCAGATTCTTCCGACAAAAGACGAAGGAAAGCCTACATGCAAATGCAAGAAGTGTGGAAAGGAATATATTGCTGCCAGAGCAGATGTTACTGAAAATTTGAAGCGCCATTTGGACTGGGCTTGTCCAAGGAAATTTGATGTGCCATTGAGCATTCCTCGTTCTTCAGTGACAGATATAGGTAATGTCTTTTTGATTTATATGTTGACTGCATGAGTTCTAAGTTTTATGATGATTTTTTTAAAAGAAAATAACATATATGTCAAAAAGGTTTTGGATTTCCCCTAAAATGTCAATATTTATTTTAAATATTAATCATGAAAAGGTGTAGATAAAACTTTAAAGGGCAGAAAAGCTGCTCTATGGACAAAGGATTTGAGTTATCAACATAGAACATATAGAATATGCACAATATTTATTTGATGTAGTATAAATGGAATAAATTGAGTTGAATGATGCATGATGGTATGGTTGACCAATGTAATACAATTTATATTCATGCATCGAAAAATATAATAGTTTATAGATTTTGTTGGCAGTCAAGATAGACAGTAGACACTACAATTTTTTTTCTTTAATTTTTGTTCTTACTACTATGCAAATGACTTATTTATTTAAAAATATAATTGCTTCAATTGCATAACTCGACCCACGGTTTTTAAATTTCTTATTTATAATGCATAGGCACGTTTTTAATGAGGTGAGAAACAATTTATTTGATGCAGAACTTGCACAATCACAATTGGAAGAGCTCACTGAAGAGAAAATGTGCAAGGAGACAAATAATGATGAGCACAAGGAAGGCGCCGGGTCTTCAATGGAACCCTCGATCTCTTCTAATCCAGTCTCTCAATCAGTGATGTCTTTTACTTTTTGATATAGCACTTGGATGGTTGGACTTGGATTTTGCCATCAAGGATATTTTGATATGCCATGTATTCACTTTGGTTTTTTATTCTCTTAATTTGTAATGTCTTTTAGTTTTTGATATGGAACTTGGATGCCGGGTAATAATCTTCGGGGTATAAATTATGGAAATTTGACATATTATTGAATTTGATAGTATGGAGGGTGGAACCTTTTGGACTACTAAGTTGACTCTTTATGGTTGAATGAAATAATTAGCAATAGATTTGTTATTATTTGTGTTAGGTTCTAAAGATTTAGGATTTTATGTATTTAGAACTCTAATTTGTATTGTTGGCAAACCATGATCAAAACAAGTTATTTAGTCTTGTTTAGACTTGCTCAAAGTTGGGTCTTTCATGTAAAGTTGGAATCGAGTGGCTGCAGATGCATTGGTGCATTTCGGCTTGGCTCGATCGATCGAAGGAAAGGCTCGATCGATCGAATCTCGGGCAGAATGTTTTTCTGCAGAATATTCCAGCTCAGCCCTAACTCATTAAACGTTTTGGGTTTTCTGTTTTTACCCTAGGTATATAAAGAAAAACCCTAGCCACATTTTTAGAGTTGCTCCAGTTATATTGTTGCTCATACATTGCGGTTTTGTGTAAATCTCTTGTGAGATCTAGAGGAGCTTTCCATTACACAAAGCTTAGAGTTTTCGAGATAGAGATTACTTCAACATCTTGATGATCAACTCGGTTGCTACCATTGAAGGTTAAAGAATAACAAGCGTGGGTGCTTGTAGCTGATTGAAGAATCCAAGAAAGAAGGAGTCCGTTGATTCGGAGCTTGCACGTGGTCGTGTCAGTAAGTTCTACTGGTGAGTAGCATTAGGAAGTCGAGCGGGGAGCTTGTAGTCCTTTTGTATGAACTTTGATTCTTTCGCATAGTGGATTCAGGTTTACCTTGAGGATAGCTAGGTCAAATCCTTCCCAGGTTTTTACCGTGTGGTTTCCTGGGTGATCATATCTTGTGTTATTTATTATTCCGCTGCTTTATATTCTTGATATGATTATTTGATTGTTTTAACCTAGAATTGCATAATTTGACTAAGTAACAACTTGGCTAATTAATCTAGGCTAACCAATCTGGTTGTTTTAAGGGGTCTAAAACTGTTCAAGTGGTATCAGAGCAGGTAGCTCTCTTGTAAGAGACTCTTTGATCTCTGAGCTGATCCTTGACCCCTATTGTCATGGAGCATGGACACTCTCTTATTGTTCCTCCTCACTTTGATGGGAACAACTATGCTTATTGGAAAGTAAGGATGAAAGCATTCCTGAAATCTATTGATGAGAGAGTGTGGAATTTCGTTGAATATGGATGGCAGAAGCCCACTACTCCTGTGAGTGAGTGGCAAACTTCTGAAAAAGAAGCAGCAGGCTTCAATAGCAAAGCTATGAATGCCATCTTCAATGCTGTTTCTATGGAGGAATTTAAGAGGATCTCAAATGTTGAGGTTGCTCATACTGCTTGGAAAATCCTCCAAACTGTGCATGAAGGCACAAAGGCAGTTAAGATCAATAAACTGCAGCAATTGACTTCTAGATTTGAAAGCATTAGAATGTCTGAGGATGAAACTTTTGATGAATTCTATGCTAAATTGAATGACATTGTTAATTCTGCTTTTAATTTGGGTGAAATCTATGATCAACCTAAAATTGTTAGGAAGATTCTTAGATCTTTAACTGAAGACTTTAGACCCAAAGTGACTGCCATTACTGAAAGTAAGGATGTGGACTCCATCCCTGTTGATGAACTTGTAGGATCTCTTCAGTCCTATGAGTCTGACCTACCCAAAATGAACAAATCCAAATCAATGGCTCTTAAGTCAGTTGATGATGTTGATGGTGGTGGATTTGATGATGAGCTCTCTGCTATAGAGATTGCGTACCTTGCCAAAAACTTTAAAAACTTTCTTAGGAATACAAACAGAAAGGCAAGAGGTACAAACACTGCTAAACCTAGAAATTTTAGGAAGAATGATCCCCCTAAAATGAATAACTTTGAAAAACCTAGAGAAAAAGTTGGTCAATCTTCAAATAATTTATTAGGTCCTCAGTGTTTTGGCTGTCAAGGGTATGGTCATGTGAAATCTGAATGTCCTACATTCTTAAGGACTAAGGGTAAAGCTATGGCTGTAACCCTTAGTGATAATGAGATTTCTGATGATGAGTCCGAATGTAATGAGGATGAAAACTTCATTGCATTCACTGCTACAGCTGTAATCAATGAAAGCGTATCTGTTGAAGAGAACCTTTCTGATGAGGAACTCTCTGAGGATGCAGATCTTCAAGAGGCCTACAATAAACTTTGCAAAATTGCTGCAAAGGATGCTATGAATGTTGAACTTGGCCTGAAGAAAATTGAAACTCTTGAGCTTGAAAAGAAAAATTTGCTTGTTAAACTGTTTGATGCTAATGATCTTTTGAATAATGTTAAATCTGAGAACATGCTTTTGCTTGATAAAGTTAAAACTTTGGAACATGATTTATCTGTTGCTAGATCTGCTAGTTCTAAACTTGATCACATGCTGAATGTTCAAAAGTATCCTTCTGATAAATCTGGGTTAGGATATGTTGAAAGCATCTTTGATTCTGCACCACATTCCACGAATTTTGTTCATTCTTCTTCTTCTGAACCTTCCGTGAGTGAGGTTGTCAAACATGTAGAAGTTTCACCTCCTAGGAAGATTAGGGTTGATGTGAGAGAGTCTAAACCTAAAGACTCTACCCTTTCAAAGGACAAGATGCATGGTAAACCTGCTTGGGTTTGTCATTATTGTGGAAAGTCTGGACACATTCGTCCTAAATGTTACAAGCTTCAAGCTGCTAAGAGAGCAAACAAACCAAAGGTGCCTGTGCCTCAAGCACAAGATCCTATGGCACTTATTGGAGAATTGGTAAAGGCGTTGAACCTTTATTCCAATCCTGGAGTTGTAAATCACTCGAATGTGAATAAGAACTCCAATGCTCGTGGTGCATCTAAAAGGTTTTGGATGCAAAAGACTCGTCCTAATTGAGTCTTTCTGACATGGTCCTTGTGCTTCACTGCTCATTCCTCTGTGACCATTGTTCTTTGGTTGTTTCTTGTTTTTTTCTAGGACTTGCATTGCATTACATTCATGCATTACATTCTAGGATTTATTTGTTTTCTCTTTAAAATAAAATTAAAAAAAAAAAAAAAGGAAAAAGCAAATTATGTTTGGCACTATTTCTCTTGGTCTTTGAAGACAAGGTTGGTCAATTTACTTACACATAACATGTCTTTATGTACCTTGTTTAGCTTTGATGAGCTTATTTATTGCACTTTACTAGTTGAAGCTTTGTAGTGCATGTTGTGCGGGAAAGATGTTTATGGTGTTTATCACTTTGTCTTAATCTTGAAGTCTCATGTTATTTGACTGTCGGACTAGATTCTTTTGAGAAAGGTATAAATAACCATCTCACTACTGTTCACTTGCTAATCATGAACACCTTAGTGCATATCATAAAATTTTGTGCTTGAGAAAGTGTAACACATGCACAAAAAGAACATAAGGTGTAGCCTCGGTTTAATTGCTTAATGCTTAAAATTGGTGTGTACTATTAGGCTTGATGCCAATTCACTTAATTAAAACTGGTGTGTACTATTAGGCTTGATGCCAAATTCACATGATTAAGAGGCTGAAAACAAGATACTTACATGATTGCAAGCTTATGTTCTAGGAGATGTGGGAGTTATATGATGTAACTCTTTAGGTGATAGTCTCTTTTGAATTTTATGTGATGAATTTTGTAGACTTTGTGATTGATTGCTATACACATATCACCTCACATGTTTCTCAAGCTTTTGCTAGTTTGCACACACTACACGAGTTACTCTTTGCTAAACACTGTACATGTTATTGTGTGTGTTTGTGGTCTGACCAACCAAGTTTGAAAATATCCTGAGCTTTATGCAAAACATTAGTTTGCCTGAGAAATTGAAAGAAGAACTGGCTGAAACTTTCTTTGGAGAAACTGGGATTACAAATTTGGGTTTTTGAAAAATCATTCCATTTCATCTCATACTCATGCACTGTGGTTCATTGATTTCAATGCTTTGAGGAGTTGTTTTTTTTTAAAAAATTGGTTTGGGTTTTCAAAACTGGAATTTTTCTGAAAAATACTGTGATCCGCTGTCTGATTCGATCGATCCAGTCTGTTTTTCGATCGATCGAAAATTTTAAAATTTCTTTTATAAAATTTCGGAGTGATTCGATCGATCGAAAGTAATTTTCGATCAATCGAAAATCGTGAATCAACTTTTTAAAAACAATTTTCTTGGACTGATTCAACTACTTTTTCAAAAGTTTTTCAAACTTTTCATTCTCTCTCTGAGTTGGCACGGATCTACAGCGATTTTTTGTCGTTTTCCTCCAAATTTTTTGCAAGATTTATCTTTCCTCAAGCTGGTAAGTCTCTTTTGCCCTTCCTTTTTGAGTTTATTTGCATTTTTCATGCATTTTTCATACATTTTTACTCAAATTTTCGGACCTCTCTATTTTGGAATTTTTGATGTTTCAAGCCAAATCTAGTGCAATTGATCAATGGGTTTTTATGGGGACATGTTATAAGCTTGATTGTAATAGTTTAATTTGATCAATTTTGGTTTTTGTGAGAAATTGAAATTCTAGGGTTTATGTTCTTGTTCCGAATTGGGGATTTTGTTAAATTGAGTTGTAATTGATGAAATTGGCTTGTTGATTGGATGTAATTGGGCACTATAATCTATGTGTAATGTTTTGTCAGGCTTAATTCATCCATGTGTTTCAAAATTTTTCAAGTGGTTTTCAAATTTTTGGGGTTTTTGTTAGAAACTCTGTGCTCAAGCCAATTTTGTGCAATTGAACTTAATTTTGACCTTTGATTACTGCATTAGTACATGCATCATGGCATTTTAACTGTTCATGCATCACATAGATTTTTGCTCTATATTTTTTTCTATGCTGACTTGCAGTCTGCCCTTGGTTTTTATTTTTTTTAGTTTTCTCTATGTCTCTGTCCTTTCCTTAGCATCATGCCTAGGAAAACTAGAGCTCGTAGGTCTGTCACCGCCTCTTCCCCATCCCCTCCTCCCTTTGACCGTGAGAAATTCCCCAGTGAGAAAAACCAAGAGATTTATGATAAGTTGAACCTTAAGAGGAAAATTTGGTCTGAGCGTTCTGTCATTCTAGATGAGCTTGATCCTGCCATTAGGGCAAATTTGGAGCGTCGGGGCTGGTTACCCTTGGTGGATATTTCTGATCTTCCTCCACTTGCTACCTTGATTAGAGAGTTCTACTCGAACATCTCTATCCGCATCTATGATTCCAACACTTTAGTCAAGAGTTGGATACGAGGCGTAGAGTACTCCATTACTCCTAAGGTAGTGGCTGATGCTCTAAGGGTACCTTTGGTACAGCACCCTGTCTATCCCTATGATGAGTCTCCAGTTTTGAGTGATGTTATGTCTTACATCACTGGGTCTACTATCCAGTGGGGTTCTGATCCTCAGATCACTACTGTTGAGCTTTCTGAGATTCACTATCTTTTCTTTAGGATAGCCTGTCACTCTATCTGGCCCATTTCTCATCTTCACACCATTCCTCTCGAGCGGTGTGTATTTTTGTATGCTCTGGTCACTGATGCTCCTGTTAGTTTTCCCCACTTGTTCCTTCGTTCTTTGAACGAAGTGTATAGGAGTTCATCTTCTGCTCATGCACTCGTTCATCCTATTTTCATCCATAGGATTCTTCTTTATTTAGGTTTAGAGGATTTCCCTTCCTCGGAGCCTGTGCATGTCATCGGTCCCTTAGGTGCGTCTTTTCTTAGACAGAGGGCTGCTCATCTTCGAGCTGGCTCTAAACACCCTAGGTCTGAGCCTTTTGGGTCTGCGCCTCCTCCCTATTCTTCTACAGGTCCTGCTGGTGAGGCTGTTCCTGATCCTGATGCTGCTGCTCCTACTGCTGTTCCTCCACCTCCATCGGATGACTTTGATGTCCGTCGTACTTTGAAGATTGTCATGACCGTTCAGGCGGCTCATGGTCAGCTTTTGGTGGACCTTTTTGATGAGATCCGAGCTTTGCGAGCTGATCTAGTGCCTCTGCGTTCGCCCTCACCACCTCTTTTTGATGATGGATTGTGATTGCCCTTTGGCATTCCGTCACAAAAAAGGGGGAGTAGAGTTTGTAGAGAAGATTTTTTGTAGTTAGGGAGATTTTTGTTGTTTTGTGGAGTAAATTGTATTTAGGCGCTTCACTTTTTATATCATTTTTGGGATATTCATGTTAGGGGGAGTAACATTGATTGATATACATGATTTTTTATTTGATTCTTGTTTCTTTGGATTCACTGTTTATTGATTTATATTCTATGAGTTATTCATTGATATATTTCTTTATTATGTGTTGTGTGAATCATACAAGAATGTTATACCTATTTATATACTATTTTCTGTCACACATGCGTTTATGCGTTTGTTGAGTATTTCAGGAATATACAGGTTGATTCAATTGAGCTGCTGTCTACACTTGCAACTGATGGATAGTAGTTAGGATTGAATTTTGATTTTATGAGCATTATTTTATAAAGGGCTTTTTAATTGTAAACTTTGAGCTTTTAAGTTTGTGTTTTGTCACGGATTGCCAAAGGGGGAGTTTGTTAGGTTCTAAAGATTTAAGATTTTATGTATTTAGAACTCTAATTTGTATTGTTGGCAAACCATGATCAAAACAAGTTATTTAGTCTTGTTTAGACTTGCTTAAAGTTGGGTCTTTCATGTAAAGTTGGAATCGAGTGGCTGCAGATGCATTGGTGTATTTCAGCCTGGCTCGATCGATTGAAGGAAAGGCTCGATCGATCGAATCTCGGGCAGAATGTTTTTCTGCAGAATATTCCAGCTCAGCCCTAACTCATTAAACGTTTTGGGTTTTCTGTTTTTACCCCAGGTATATAAAGAAAAACCCTAGCCACGTTTTTAGAGTTGCTCTAGTTGTATTGTTGCTCATACATTGTGGTTTTGTGTAAATCTCTTGTGAGATCTAGAGGAGCTTTCCTTTACACAAAGCTTAGGGTTTTCAAGATAGAGATCACTTCAACATCTTGATGATCAACTCGATTGCTACCATTGAAGGTTAAAGAATATCAAGCGTGGGTGCTTGTAGTTGATTGAAGAATCCAAGAAAGAAGGAGTCCGTGGATTCGGAGCTTGCACGTGGTCGTGTCAGTAAGTTCTACTGGTGGGTAGCATTAGGAAGTCGAGCGGGGAGCTTGTAGTCCTTTTGTATGAACTTCAATTCTTTCGCATAGTGGATTCAGGTTTACCTTGAGGATAGCTAGGTCAAATCCTCCCCAGGTTTTTACCGTGTGGTTTCCTGGGTGATCATATCTTGTGTTATTTATTATTCCGCTGCTTTATATTCTTGATATGATTATTTTATTGTTTTAATCTAGAATTGCATAATTTGACTAAGTAACAACTTTGCTAATTAATCTAGGCTAGCCAATCTGGTTGTTTTAAGGGGTCTAAAACCGTTCAAGAATTTTTATTGCTTGATTTATGGTTGACTTATGAATTTATATATACAGGAGTTGATAAACAGGTTATTCAAGTTAAGTTTAATGTTTAATTCAACAAATTGTTCGGGTCATAATCAAATAGGTTGTTCATAGGTTATTTTTAGTCACATTTGAAACTTATATTTTTGTCAATGTCATGACCACAATATATAAGGATCTCATAAAGTAAAAAATGTCTGAATAATACGAATGTTTTCTAATTTTCATCCATAAACCATATATATATATATATATATATATATCATAGTGTATGACAAAGAAGATTATGAATCGGCATCTTTTATTAACCCTTCCAAATGTTTTACAACAACATTTCACTATCTCCATACTAAAATGTTTGGATAATCAAATTTAATGGTTACTAAAATATACTCAGAATTATCTATATCCTAACTTGCACTATCAAATGACAAAAAATATAAAATATAAAAGGGAATATTATAAAAAATACAAAATCAAGCATATAATGCAACATAAAAAATGAAAAGAATTCTAAAATGAAAGAAAGAAAGTAATCAAAGAAAACGGTAGGGTATTTCAATTTAAGCTCCTTAAATCATTTCTTTTGATTTAGAGATAAAGATACGTTTATTAAATTAAGGGTATTTCATTAGCTGTTTTTTTTTTTTTTCTCTTTTTTTACTCAACGTGAGGTTTTTTTAAGAATATAATATTAGAAACGTGTGTTAGAATACGTGGGTTAACCCTACTATTTAAGCTTTACAAAATGATAAATTTGAGGATATTTTGGGCATAAAAATTGAGATATAGATATGCATAGTTAACCCATTTTTTTGAACTCGTATTTTTTAATTCGTGAATCATAATTTCATTGTTTATAAATGTCTAAATTAATTTTTTTTTTAAAAACAAACCTATAACCCAAAATAGTACTTCATATTTAAATGTAAAATTATATGAAAAATTACAACTACCCAAGATGAACGTTTAACCACTTGTAGATGTGTGTTTTTGGAAGACTAAAAGTACACACAATTGCTTTAGTTGGAACAATATAACAATATATATGTATTGTTGCAAGTGGCTGGATCAGATTGCCCAAAGCCAAGTACAATTACGAAAGCAACCTAGCCAAAAGCAGACAACAAAACAAGCAATTACATATTTCAAAAGGCCAAGACAGATTCCAAATTCAAGTTCAAAAGGGAAACAGAAATTCTATTCAACAACATGGAAAACTTCATCTGTAGTGCAACTTGAGGCATAGGGGGCATAATTTCGCCATCATTTTGCGCTTTCTTGTCGTGTCGAATCATGAACTTCATCATCCCCCATAACATGGCCTACCACTTCACTGAGCATGTTAGTACTCAAGGTTGCAATTCTCCTTGCGTGGTCATGTTCTTCAATAGCAACGTCTAACTGATACCTCAACAATCTGTTCCTCACGTCTCCATCGCAAAAGTTGGTTCCTTTGCTTTGAGACGTCCCCCTTGGGCTTGGTGTCGACATGGTAGGAGATGTCCACGATGGGGAAGCACCGTACTGCACGTTCCTATCATTACGTTGCAAGAACTCCATGTATGCACATTCTGCTTCCCATCGATCTTTGTATGACCTGTGTTTGGCGTTTGCGAATTTATGAACTTGTCTACTTGCTTCTGCCCTATTGTCGTATATGCCAGGAGCACGACCAATGAAAACAACATAATATCTACCACCCTAAAAGAGGAACATACAACAGCATTGTATGTGAAAATTGCATAGGGTGTTGCTGGGGTCAGAACTTACCAAGCATCGAATCTAAGCTATTAGATAAACATGTACCATGAATTTTAACCAGCAGGTGCTGGTGGACTATAGCAGCCTTGACGTTGCTTGCTCGAAGATCTGACAAACAGTTGCATAATCTATAATTGTACAGTGGTAAATTGTTTAATCACAACTATCAAACATGGTTTTTAAATGTTACCTTTATAAGCAAAGGAGGCTTCTCTTCTCCATTTCTGACTATTTTCTTCTGCTCATACCCCTAACCAGAATGTAAACAGGAACCTGTCTTAACATATAAAGGTCCAATACTCGATTATCATAGTATCGAGTACAGTAAAAACTCACCTTTCACAAACCCGAGTATTTATAACTGCTGCCTAACTGAAATTAGGTGAAGCAAATATTACTCGATTTCCCCAGGGCCAAGTTATATTAAACTGTACTGCCAGTCATACCTGCTTTTACTAATACTCGGTCTCTGCATAACCGAGTTATTAGTACTCAATTTGCGTAAAATCGAGTACTGTACAATGTATGTCAAGCACTCCATGACCTTTTAGGACCACTGACTAGAGTTCAAGCACGAGCTGAGCTGTGGGTTCCCTTCTGAACGCGGACCGGTCTGAGCGTTCTACCATTGTGTCAAACCATATTGGCAGTTCAAAGTTCAATTGACCAGTTGCAGAACGTGCATTCTTTGTTGTCTACATCATCTCCATTCTGTCAACATCTGCCTTGATAGGTAAACAACTGATAACAATTTATAACAACACAAATAGGATATTCTTTAACTGAATTGGGTCTTCAGTGGGGGGTCTTTGTGAATAATTATGTGGTACATTTAATTGATAACACAAATTCTTTGAATGTTGTGGGTCTTCAATGTCCCATTCTGAACATAATAATGTGAACCTAAGCATGATAACACTCTTATGCTTTGAATGCTATGGATCTTCAATGGAGGGTGTGTAAATGTAATAATGTAGTAGAAACTCCAGGGGTCACAAATTCTTTGAAAGAACTGTCTTCAGTGACTCGTATTTGAACAATGCACGAGTCCAATTTATGGTAATAGGATATTCTTTGACTGAATTGGGTCTTCAGTGGGGGGTCATTGTGAATAATTATGTGGTACATTTAACAGATAACACAAATTATTTGAATGTTGTGGGTCTTCAATGAGGGGTATATGAACATAATAATGTGGTACATGTTGCATGGTAGGAATTATTTCCCTTATTTGCAATGCTTTTAGAATTCTCATTTGTTTAACAAGGGTCTACATGAAATTCAATACTTGATTGTGCGAACATTTTTGTTTTCGAATTTAGGTGTCTGATGGACTAGATGATACAATTATTCAATAGTATTTTTTAACATGTAAGTTTTTATGACTCGCCTAAAATTTATGACAAAAAAGAGGGGTTTTTTTTTAGCAAAATTTGCTTTGGTTTGTTTAGCTGCATGCACACCTAAACATAGGGCATGTATAGTTAGCCTATGGTTTCACAATATTTCACATTGTATGATACAACTATTATTACTATTTGTGGTTCAGGTCCGTTATGAGTCTGCATTACTTCTACGTTTACTACGATGGGGAGGCATATATTAATGATTTGCACGGGCAATCATACCGAGGTCTGAACCAAAAGCAGGCGCTTATTGAAGTGAAACATGGTATACACATGAGAAAACTGAAACGGAAGATAATGTCAACTCTAGGGTTAGACAAGGATTCCCACGACATCTCCATTGTATTTTAGGCTCCTCAGCAACTGATGGGTACCCAAGTTTTCTACAATTCAATTCCGTTACAATGCAACAATGATGTGGACATAATGTGGGGAGTGATAAAGCGGGCACCGCAATTCATAGGTTTTGAATTGTATGTCACTGTTGACACTGTTGGGTTTAATTTTGATGGGGGTTCGCAGTATGCCAGCAGAGCTGGACAGCAAGAATCAGTTCCTGTAACCATCGTGTACCTGAGTGTTACAACCGAGACATCTTTGCCCTATAATGTTGGACCATACAATGCGGTTGCTATGGACAATATTGAAGATGCCGAAGTGTATACTCACGGAAATGAAGATATCCAAACCAACTTCGACAGCGCAATCGAAATGGATGACACTCGAGACATGTACGAGGAGTTCATTGATAATGATGGACCGGAGGACAATCCAGAATTTTTAGATGAATTAGAAGTTGAAAACAATGTGGATGCTTGCCCCAATCCAAACCCTAACCCCAACTGGTTCACGTCAAACACATGGGATAACATTCATGACCCATCACCTTCCCTGGAAACAGGTCTAATGAGTTAGCGGCCGGGGGACGAACCGAGCAAGGGGATGCTATTCTTGAATAAAGCTGCAGTTCAGCATGCGTTAACTATGTTCTCTGTGGGGCTCAAAAAGAAATTTAAGTACATGAAGTCAGACCCCGAGAGACTGGTTGTAACATGTGTACAGGATGCATGTCCGTGGTCAGTTCGAGCTATCAATAGCAAAAGGCATAAGTTGTGGGAGATCACAACATGTAAGGGTCACCACACTTGCTCATCACTCCAGGTGGATCATGATGGAAGGATGATGGATTCGAAGTTCATTGCCATCACACTTGAGTCATACGTACGGGAAGACATTTCAAGAACAATAGCAACCCTGCGTAGTCTTCTGCATGCGAAACACGACCATTGGGCATCTCACTATAAGGTTTGGGATGCAAAACATAAGGCAGTTGCGGCCATCTACGGGGATTTTGATGAGTCATATGCAGAATTGCCTCGGTTTCTGGCGGCGTTAAAAGATGCAGATCCAACCACAGTGACACAGTTGAAGTGTGACAACCGTAACGTGCTAGGAACTTGCATGTTTAACTGTGCCTTTTAGGCTTTTGGTCCGTGTATTGAAGGGTTCAAGCATTGCAAGCCAGTGATAAGCATTGATGCAACGCACCTCTATGGCAAGTACAAGGGGAAGTTGTTGATAGCAATGGCAACGGATGCTAACAACGAGGCTTATCTGCTCACGTTTACCATTGTTGAGAGTGAGAGCAAGGAGACATGGGGATGGTTCTTGGCATGGTTGACCAATATTACGGACTGGTCCAATCTTTGCATCATCTCTGACTGACATTCAGGGATAAAAGCTTGCTTTGATGACACAAGTATGACTTGGTTGCAGTCTCCCAAGGTCCATCACCGGTACAACCTTCGCCATGTAGTCAGCAATGTCAACACAAAATGGAAAATTTCGGAGTTGAAGAACTTGGTATGGAGGGCAGCAAGTGCGAATCAAGTTAGAAAGTTTGAAGCCACACTTGAATTAATTCGCAATGTTAAGCCGACTGCACACAGGTACCTTGAAGCTGAAAACAAACAAAAGTGGACACTTGCACATGATGGAGGGCGTCGATACGGAGCAATGACAACCAACCTATTGGAGTGCTTTAATGGAGTACTGAAAGGTGCACGCAGCTTGCCAATAACGGCAATGGTGAGGTTCACCTTTTTCAAAGTGAACTCGTACTTTGACGCTTGTCGTAATCTCACTCTATATCAGTTGGAAGCGGGTCAAGAATGGTGCAAGTATGCCATGGACAGTTCGAAAAAAATCAAGCGAAGGCAAAGGACCATATGGTGACACAGATGTCTGCACAAGCGTGGCTATATCAAGTTGACACACTAGGTAATCCTCTAACTGATGGGGGCGGACAACACACGCATAGGGTTGATCTTCAGAGTATGACATGCACGTGCAGGAAATGGGAAGCACTCAAGATCCCGTGTTCACACGTAATAGCAATTTGTGCTAAGTATAAGCATGATGTGCAGCAATTTATTGATCCTTGCTATAGCGTGACTCATAGGTACCACACCTACGAACCGGTATTCCAACCGTTGAAAGACAGATTAGCACGGCCGGATCTAGAAGAAACTAGAGTAGTGATGCCCAACCCATGATTGATCCGGAACAAAGGTCGGCCAAAGTCCACAAGTATCTGCAATGAGATGGACGAGGATGATAATGATAGGGAGTTGCCGGGCTCCTAATGGATCGAGAATGGACCAAAATCAAGATGTGGGTTGTGTCACCAAGAGGGGCACAACCGTAGAACATGTCCTACTCGAAATGTGGAGTCAACAAGTGGTGGAGCTGCATCATAGGTAAAGCTTCCATTTCTTAACAACTTTTGTCATATAACTCGTTCCGTACTGTTAACAACTGAGTAGTAGTAAATTGTTCTCTATTGCAATAGTAAGTATTTGGACTAGTTATGAAACAAACGTTGGTGTTCATGCATGGATAGGCAAATGAGTCCAATTGGTATTTAAATATGATGCTGGAGAATCGTGAAATGATGTTGTTCAATAGTTGTGTCACATTATTTGTCAGAAGTCATGGTTCTGACCGTTGTTGTGGCTATGTTGCTTGTTAATAACTTATATAGGTCCAATGTACATAACATATTTGAACTGTTTATAGCAGGTACGAGAGCCAAGGTGGATGGGTGATAACGGACGTACATTACGCAGCCAGGATGATCCCTACCGCCTAAGGAAGCACATGATCTTTGGGTATACTCGATTTCATGATGAGAAGACGGTGTTAGATTGGTCATTTTTTGCTTGGAAGTTGATACTAAGTTCTGTACTTTTGTTATGTACTTATGTGGTCATGCACTTTGTTAATGGCATTAATGTGTTAAGTAATGGGGTTTCACTAAGCTGGTCAAGCGAACAATTCAGTTACATGTAAATTGTAGCATATACAAGCAGTGCCTTATGTTTTGTTTTTGTTTTTGTTTTTGTTTTTGTTTTTTTTTTTGATGGGAAGTCGTGCCTTATGTTTATTAGTATGATTTTTAGCTTTTACAACTGTCATAGCTAAATTGTTTATAGCAAGGGCAATCCCAAACTTACTAGATCTATGCAATGCACAGGTGCTTCATAAAATTTGTAATAAACTTTTATAGCTGTTGTATTGACAAAACTGAGCTGGAGATGACAACAAAACATGCATAGAGAGGCTGTATCAAGTACTGCGTATGTCGTAGTGTCCCCGAAACTCGATTTTACGGAAATCGAGTACTGTTAAGTAACTCGATACCATAAAGAACGAGTACTGTGTAGTATTTTCCTCAGACGCACGATCACGACGACCAGACAGTACTCGGTTTCAGTGGAAGCGAGTTATATTTATGTAAATCAATACCATAGAAGCCGAGTAGTGATGATTTAGATCAGTCGAATCTGGCTCGACCCATCGAGGAACGCCTGAGTCTAGCTAAGTTTTCTGTAAAAAACGATTGCTACCCGATTGATATTGGATCGGTCATATGCTTAAAAAACTCGATTTCTGACATAGCGAGTACTATAATACTCGATTTTAGTAAAACCGAGTTATTTGGTTTAGCATATACAGTGTTATTTCTGGCACGATCACGACGAGCAGACAGTACTCGGTCTCGTTGGAAGCGAGTTATATTTATGTAACTCGACACTAAAGAAGCCGAGTAGTAATCAAATAGATCAGTCGAAACTGTGTTGACCCATCGAGGAACATGCATGAGTCTAGCTAGACTTTTCTGTAAGGAACAATTGCTTGTCGATTGATTTTGGATCGGTCCGTTGTTTAGAAGACTCGATTTCAGATATAGCGAGTACTTTAGTACTCGATTTTTCTAAAATCGAGTTATGTGTTTTTTTTAACATATTGTACGAGACAGTGTTATTCTGGTGTTGGATTGCTGCACTCGACTCCCCACAGAAGCAACAGTTCGATTGCCCTCGATTCCTCAGACTTGAAAGCGACTGCCTGGGCTCCAAACATCGATCCTTAGAATACGTAGTAAGACTCTTTTACCCTTGCCTCGCATTCAAATTAACTGAAAATGCATTAATCTCCCTCTAAAAGCTTAAATTTCGAACTATGCAAGTTTGGAAATTTTCATGATTTTGGGTGTTGTGATCACAAATGGTTCATGGGTTTTTACATGTGCATGTTGTTCATACGATTTGTACCCTTTAATTACATAAACATAGCTGATTTGTAAAGGAACACATGAATTTAGGGTTCATGTGTTCATATGGAATTTGGGGATTTTCATGGGTGTGGGTGTTTTGACGTGAAATATGTAATGGGTTTTTTTCCTATGGATGTTGTACACACGTTTTCTGCCCTTTAATTGCAAAGAACTCATGATTTGTGAAAAATGGGAAATTAGGGTTTGAACGGTTTTAGACCCCTTAAAACAACCAGATTGGTTAGCCTAGATTAATTAGCCAAGTTGTTACTTAGTCAAATTATGCAATTCTAGGTTAAAACAATCAAATAATCATATCAAACACAGAAAGTAGCGGAATAATAAATAACACAAGATATGATCACCCAGGAAACCACACGGTAAAAACTTGGGGAGGATTTAACCTAGCTATCCTCAAGGTAAACCTGAATCCACTATGCGAAAGAATTGAAGTTCATACAAAAGGACTACAAGCTCCCCGCTCGACTTCCTAATGCTACCCACCAGTAGAACTTACTGACACGACCACGTGCAAGCTCTGAATCCACGGACTCCTTCTTTCTTGGATTCTCCAATCAGCTACAAGCACCCACGCTTGATATTCTTTAAGCTTCAATGGTAGCAACCGAGTTGATCATCAAGATGTTGAAGTAATCTCTATCTCGAAAACCCTAAGCTTTGTGTAAAGGAAAGCTCCTCTAGATCTCACAAGAGATTTACACAAAACCGCAATGTATGAGTAACAATACAACTGGAGCAACTCTAAAAACGTGGCTAGGGGTTTTCTTTATATACCTAGGGTAAAAACAGAAAACCCAAAACGTTTAATGAGTTAGGGCTGAGCTGGAATATTCTGCAGAAAAATATTCTGCTCGAGATTCGATCGATCGAGCCTTTCCTTCGATCGATCGAGCCAGGCCGAAATGCACCAATGCATCTGCAGCCACTCGATTCCAACTTTACATGAAAGACCCAACTTTGAGCAAGTCTAAACAAGACTAAATAACCTGTTTTGATCATGGTTTTCCAAAAATACAAATTAGAGTTCTAAATACATAAAATCCTAAATCTTTAGAACCTAACAAACTCCCCTTTTGGCAATCCGTGACAAAACACAAACTTAAAAGCTCAAATTTTACAATTAAAAAGCCCTTTACAAAATAATGCTCATAAAATCAAAATTCAATCCTAACTACTATCCATCAGTTGCAAGTGTAGACAGCAGCTCAATTGAATCAACCTGTATATTCCTGAAATACTCAACAAACGCATAAACGCATGTGTGACAGAAAATAGTATATAAACAGGTATAACATTCTTGTATGATTCACACAACACATAATAAAGAAATATATCAATGAATAACTCATAGAATATAAATCAATAAACAGTGAATCCAAAGAAATAAGAATCAAATTAAAAGTCATGTATATCAATCAATGTTACTCCCCCGAACATGAATATCCCAAAAAATGATATACAAAGTGAAGCGCCTAAATACAATCTACTCCACAAAATAAACCAAAAATCTCCCTTACTACAAAAAATCTCCTCTACAAACTCTACTCCCCCTTTTTGTGACGGAATGCAAAAGGGCAATCACAATCCATCATCTAAAGGAGATGGTGAGGGCGAACGCAGACGCGCTAGATCAGCTCGCAAAGCTCGGATCTCATCAAAAAGGTCCACCAAAAGCTGACCATGAGCTTCCTAAACGGTCATGACAGTCTCCAAAGTACGAAGGACATCAAAGTCATCCGATGGAGGTGGAGGAACAGCAGCAGGAGCAGCAGCATCAGGATCAGGAACAGCCTCACCAGCAGGACCTGTAGAAGAAGAGGGAGGAGGTGCGGACCCTGAAGGCTCAGACCTAGGGTGTTTAGAGCCAGCTCGAAGGTGAGCAGCCCTCTGTCTAAGAAAAGACGCACCTAAGGGACCGATGACATGCACAGGCTCCAAGGAAGGGAAATCCTCTAAACCTAAATAAAGAAGAATCCTATGGATGAAAATAGGATGAACAAGTGCATGAGCAGAAGATGAACTCCTATACACTTCGTTCAAAGAACGAAGGAACAAGTGGGGAAAACTAATAGGAGCATCAGTGACCAGAGCGTACAAAAATACACACCGCTCGAGAGGAATGGTGTGAAGATGAGAAATGGGCCAGATAGAGTGACAAGCTATCCTAAAGAAAAGATAGTGAAGCTCAGAAAGCTCAGCAGTAGTGATCCGAGGATCAGAACCCCACTGGATAGTAGACCCAGTGATGTAAGACATAACATCACTCAAAACTGGAGACTCATCATAGGGATAGACAGGGTGCTGTACCAAAGGTACCCCTAGAGCATCAGCCACTACCTTAGGAGTAATGGAGTACTCTACGCCTCGTATCCAACTCTTGACTAAAGTGTTGGAATCATAGATGCGGATAGAGATGTTCGAGTAGAACTCTCTAATCAAGGTAGCAGGTGGAGGAGGATCAGAAATATCCACCAAGGGTAACCAGCCCCGACGCTCTAAATTTGCCCTAATGGTTGGATCAAGCTCATCTAGAATGACAGAACGCTCAGACCAAATTTTCCTCTTAAGATTCAACTTATCATAAATCTCTTGATTTTTCTCACTGGGGAATTTCTCACGGTCAAAGGGAGGAGGGGATGGGAAAGAGGCGGTGACAGACCTACGAGCTCTAGTTTTCCTAGGCATGATGCTAAGGAAAGGACAGAGACACAGAGAAAACCAAAAAAAAAACCAAGGGCAGACTGCAAGTCAGCACAGAAAAAATATAGAGCAAAAATCTATATGATGCATGAACAGTTAAAATGACATGATGCATGTACTAATGCAGTAAACAAGTGTCAAAATTAAGTTCAATTGCACAAAATTGGCTTGAGCATAGAGTTTCTAACAAAAACCCCAAAAATTTGAAAACCACTTGAAAAATTTTGAAGTACATGGATAAATTAAGCCTTACAAAACATTACACATAGATTATAATGCCTAATTACATCCAATCAACAAGCCAATTTCATCAATTACAACTCAATTTAACAAAATCCCCAATTCGGAACTAGAACATAAACCCTAGAATTTCAATTTCTCACAAAAACCAAAATTGATCAAATTAAACTATTACAATCAAGCTTATAACATGTCCCCATAAAAACCCATTGATCAATTGCACAAGATTTTGCTTGAAACATCAAAAATCCCAAAATAGAGAGGTCCTAAATTTGAGTAAAAATGCATGAAAAATGCAAATAAACTCAAAAAGGAGGGGCAAAAGAGACTTACCGGCTTGAGGAAAGAGAAATCTCGCAAAAAATTTGGAGGAAAACGACAAAAAATCGCTGTAGATCCGTGCCAACTTGGAGAGAGAAAGAAAAGTTTGAAAAACTTTTGAAAAGGTAGTTGAATCAGTCCAAGAAAACTGTTTTTAAAAAGCTGATTCACGATTTTCGATTGATCGAAAATTACTTTCGATCGATCGAATCACTCCGAAATTTTATAAAAGAAATTTTAAAATTTTCGATCGATCGAAAAACAGACTAGATCGATTGAATCAGACAGTGGATCACAGTATTTTTCAGAAAAATTCCAGTTTTGAAAACCTCAAACCAAGTTTTGAAAAACAACTCCTCAAAGCATTGAAATCAATGAACCACAATGCATGAGTATGAGATGAAATGGAATGATTTTTCAAAAACCCAAATTTGTAATCCCAGTTTCTCCAAAGAAAGTTTCAGCTAGTTCTTCTTTCAATTTCTCAGGCAAACTAATGTTTTGCATAAATCTCAAGATATTTTCAAACTTGGTTGGTCAGACCACAAACACACACAATAACATGTACAGTGTTTAGCAAAGAGTAACTCGTGTAGTGTGTGCAAACTAGCAAAAGCTTGAGAAACATGTGAGGTGATATGTGTATAGCAATCAATCACAAAGTCTACAAAATTCATCACATAGAATTTAAAAGAGACTATCACCTAAAGAGTTACATCATATAACTCCCACATCTCCTAGAACATAAGCTTGCAATCATGTAAGTTTCTTGTTTTTAGCCTCTTAATTATGTGAATTTGGCATCAAGCCTAATAGTACACACCAGATTTAATTAAGTGAATTGGCATCAAGCCTAATAGTACACACCAATTTTAAGCATTAAGCAATTAAACCGAGGCTACACCTTATGTTCTTTTTGTGCATGTGCTACACTTTCTCGAGCACAAAATCTTATGATATGCACTAAGGTGTTCATGGTTGGCTAGTGAACAGTGGTGAGATGGTTATTTATGCCTTTCTCAAAAGAATCTAGTCCGACAGTCAAATAACATGTGACTTCAAGATTAAGACAAAGTGATAAACACCATAAACATCTTTCCCACACAACATGAACTACAAAGCTTCAACTAGTAAAGTGCAATAAATAAGCTCATCAAAGCTAAACAAGGTACATAAAGACATGTTATGTGTAAGTAAATTGACCAACCTTGTCTTCAAAGACCAAGAAAAATAGTGCCAAACACAATTTGCTTTTCCTTTTTTTTTTTCTTTTTTTTTTTTTAAGAGAAAACAAATAAATCCTAGAATGTAATGCATGAATGTAATGCAATGCAAGTCCTAGAAAAAAAAAACACAAAAACACAAAAACCAAAGAACAATGGTCACAGAGGAATGAGCAGTGAAGCACAAGGACCATGTCAGAAAGACTCAATTAGGACGAGTCTTTTGCATCCAAAACCTTTTAGATGCACCACGAGCATTGGAGTTCTTATTCACATTCGAGTGATTTCCAACTCCAGGATTGGAATAAAGGTTCAACGCCTTTACCAATTCACCAATAAGTGCCATAGGATCTTGTGCTTGAGGCACAGGCACCTTTGGTTTGTTTGCTCTCTTAGCAGCTTGAAGCTTGTAACATTTAGGACGAATGTGTCCAGACTTTCCACAATAATGACAAACCCAAGCAGGTTTACCATGCATCTTGTCCTTAGAAAGGGTAGAATCCTTAGGTTTAGACTCTCTCACATCAACCCTAATCTTCCTAGGAGGTGAAACTTCTATAGGTTTGACAACCTCACTCACAGGGGGTTTGACAGTTTCACTCACAACCTCACTCACGGAAGGTTCAGAAGAAGAAGAAGGAACAAACTTCGTGGAATGTGGTGCAGAATCAAAGATGCTTTCAACATATCCTAACCCAGATTTATCAGAAGGATACTTTTGAACATTCAGCATGTGATCAAGTTTAGAACTAGCAGATCTAGCAACAGATAAATCATGTTCCAAAGTTTTAACTTTATCAAGCAAAAGCATGTTCTCAGATTTAACATTGTTCAAAAGATCATTAGCATCAAACAGTTTAACAAGCAAATTTTTCTTTTCAAGCTCAAGAGTTTCAATTTTCTTCAGGCCAAGTTCAACATTCATAGCATCCTTTGCAGCAATTTTGCAAAGTTTATTGTAGGCCTCTTGAAGATCTGCATCCTCAGAGAGTTCCTCATCAGAAAGGTTCTCTTCAACAGATACGCTTTCATTGACTACAGCTGTAGCAGTGAAAGCAATGAAGTTTTCATCCTCATCACATCCGGACTCATCATCAGAAACCTCATTATCACTAAGGGTTACAGCCATAGCTTTACCCTTAGTCCTTAAGAATGTAGGACATTTAGATTTCACATGACCATTCACTTGACAGCCAAAACACTGAGGACCCAATAAATTATTTGAAGATTGACCAACTTTTTCTCTAGGTTTTTCAAAGTTATTCATTTTAGTGGGATCATTCTTCCTAAAATTTCTAGGTTCGGCAGTGTTTGTACCTCTTGCTTTTCTGTTTGTATTCCTAAGAAAGTTTTTAAAGTTTTTGGCAAGGTACGCAATCTCTGTAGCAAAGAGCTCATCATCAAATCCTCCACCATCAACATCATCAACTGACTTAAGAGCCATTGATTTGGATTTGTTCACTTTGGGTAGGTCAGACTCATAGGACTGAAAAGATCCTACAAGTTCATCAACAGGGATGGAGTCCACATCCTTGCTTTCAGTAATGGCAGTTACTTTGGGTCTAAAGTCTTCAGTTAAAGATTTAAGAATCTTCCTAACAATTTTAGGTTGATCATAGATTTCACCCAAATTAAAAGCAGAATTAACAATGTCATTCAATTTAGTATAGAATTCATCAAAAGTTTCATCCTCAGACATTCTAATGCTTTCAAATCTAGAAGTCAATTGTTGCAGTTTATTGATCTTAACTGCCTTTGTGCCTTCATGCACAGTTTGGATGATTTTCCAAGCAGTATGAGCAACCTCAACATTTGAGATCCTCTTAAATTCCTCCATAGAAACAGCATTGAAGATGGCATTCATAGCTTTGCTATTGAAGCTTGCTGCTTCTTTTTCAGAAGTTTGCCACTCACTCACAGGAGTAGTGGGCTTCTGCCATCCGTATTCAACGGAATTCCACACTCTCTCATCAATAGATTTCAGGAATGCTTTCATCCTTACTTTCCAATAAGCATAGTTGTTCCCATCAAAATGAGGAGGAACAACAAGAGAGTGTCCATGCTTCATGACAACAGGGGTCAAGAATCAGCTCAGAGATCAAAAAATCTCTTACAAGAGAGCTACCTGCTCTGATACCACTTGAACGGTTTTAGACCCCTTAAAACAACCAGATTGGTTAGCCTAGATTAATTAGCCAAGTAGTTATTTAGTCAAATTATGCAATTCTAGGTTAAAACAATCAAATAAACATATCAAACATATAAAGCAACGGAATAATAAATAACACAAGATATGATCACCCAGGAAACCACACGGTAAAAACCTAGGGATGATTTGACCTAGCTATCCTCAAGGTAAACCTGAATCCACTATGCGAAAGAATTAAAGTTCATACAAAAGGACTACAAGCTCCCCGCTCGACTTCCTAATGCTACCCACCAGTAGAACTTACTGACACGACCACGTGCAGGCTCCGAATCCACGGACTCCTTCTTTCTTGGATTCTCATATCAGCTACAAGCACCCACGCTTGATATTCTTTAAGCTTCAATGGTAGTAACCGAGTTAATCATCAAGATGTTGAAGTAATCTCTATCTCAAAAACCCTAAACTCTGTGTAAAGGAAAGCTCCTCTAGATCTCACAAGAGATTTACACAAAACCGCAATGTATGAGCAACAATACAACTGGAGCAACTCTAAAAACGTGGCTAGGGTTTTTCTTTATATACCTAGGGTAAAAACAGAAAACCCAAAACGTTTAATGAGTTAGGGCTGAGCTGGAATATTCTGTAGAAAAACATTCTGCCCGAGATTCGATCGATCGAGCCAGGCTGAAATGCACCAATGCATCTGCAGCCACTCGATTCCAACTTTACATGAAAGACCCAACTTTAAACAAGTCTAAACAAGACTAAATAACCTGTTTTGATCATGGTTTGCCAACAATACAAATTAGAGTTCTAAATACATAAAATCCTAAATCTTTAGAACCTAACAGGGTTCATGTCATCATATTGGGAATTTGGGGATTTTGATGAATATAAGCAATGTTTTGATCTGAACTGGTTCATGGGTTGTTGTGAATGCATGTTGGTGACACGTTTTCTATCATTTATGGTAGATAATTTTCACATCTAGGTATGCATGTTGGTTCATTCGCCATTCTTGTTCTAATAGCTCAGATTGGGGTTTTGTTGAATTGGGTATAATTGCTTGAAATTGACCACCATCTAAAGTTTGATGGATTGGTAGTCATTGGTGGGTTCGCATGTTTTCTTGAATTGGGTATAATGGCTTGAAATTACACCCGCTGCACAATGTGCAGTGTGGGTTCGCATGTTTTTCAAACGAAATAATTGCATGGATTAATGTTCATATATTTCCAAAAAATTGATCATATCAATGCATTCATTCATGCCCCAATTGTATCCATGCATCATTTAGTCTATTCCTCATGCATATGTACAGTGTGTTTATGTGTCTCTAACGCAGTTCTGAATATTGGTTTTCTGTTGTGCTTTAGTTTTGTCTCTGTAGATCGTAGTTATGGCTCCTAAGAAATCTAAAACCATTAAAACCAAAGCCAAAAGAGTGTCTGCCTCCTCATTTGAGCCTGCAATTGCATTTGATCAAATAAGGTTTGAAACGTTTACAGACGAACAAAGGTTTGAAAAAGTAATTCAGCATAGGAAAATTTGGCCAGAACGACAAATCAATCTAGATGAATTACCTCTTTCTGTCCATAGGAATCTACAGTGTAGGAACTGGTTGTCTCTGTGTAAAGATTTACAACCCCCTCCAGCTAATCTGATTAGAGAGTTCTATTCCAATCTCCATATTCGTAAAGATAATAATCTGGGTAGTTGGACTCGAGGTCTTAGTTTTGTCATAACTAAGGCAGATGTATCCAAGGCTCTTGATGTACCTCGTGTTTGTAGACCTACTTATCCATACTTGGATCGTTTGGAGCGTCCTCCTATATCTGATGTCATGACTCTTCTTTGCAGAAGATCAGTGACGTGGGGATCTAACCCAAGAATTAACTCGAGTGAGTTAACCGAGCTTAATTATATCTTGTTCAGGATAGCTTGTCACAGCATCTTCCCCATCTCCCATCTCCCATGTCCATACTATTCCTATAGAGAGATGTTTCTTTTTGTTTGCCCTCGTCACTGATGCCTCTATTTGTTTTCCTTCCCTTTTCATTCAAACACTTGCTGAGGCGCATAGGAGCAAGTGTAAGAAGCATAATCTATTCTTTCCAGTTTTCATCTATAGGGTTCTAAACTATTTACACTTAGAAAAATTTCCTTCCCTAGACTTGATCCACATCACAACCTCTATAGGAGCCACCTTTCTCAAGCAGCAGAGTGCACAAAAGAAGAATGTTGGACCGAGTGTTGGTTCATCAAAAAGACCACGAGTATAGGCGTTACTTGTAGATGTTCATGCTGAGGAGAGTCCTGTTGATCCTACAGCTGCTGTTGCTGATGATGGTGACGATGAGGTACATGTTGACAGCGCAAATGTAGAGCCCACCATTCCTCCTCCTTTCTCTCTTTGTGCTATGATGGAGACTTTTATGACAACTCAAGCAGCTCATGGACAGCTTTTAGATGGGCTTATTGTGAGGTTGCTGCTTTGAGAGCAGAATTTTCAGAGTATAGGAGTGCTTTTCCACCTCCTCCACCCTCTGACTCTTGATGTTTGCCTTTGGCAATACATAACAAATAAGGGAAGTACGATTGTAGCGTAGTGGGCGAGTAGTTTTTGTAGCTTCCGTAGATTATATGAAAGTTATTTAATGTGATTTACTAGTATTTGTATATTATTATATGTACTCTTCAAGGTCCACAAACATGATTTTAATTTTATGATAACTAGTCGCGGACCCGCATGTTGCGCGTGGTTTTTTATTTTTTATTTATTTATTTATTTATTTTTGTGATCGTGTTATTATTTGAAATATTTTTGAATGTATTACTACTTAATTTGCATCATATATGTATGCGCATGGTTTTTTTTTTTTTTTTTTTTTTTTTTTTTTTTTTATGATCGGGTTATTATTTGAAATATTTTTGAATGTATTACTAATTAAGTTGCATTATATATGTATAAACAATATATTGTAGGATTCATGATGATAACACAAATTGTCTTGGAATTAGATGTGGAAAGGATAGAACTATAGTTGGCCTTGTAGTCAGTGAAAAGCTGATCATCCGTCTTTCCAAGTTAGTAAAATTTAATTAATTTAAAATTATATAGAAAGAATTTTATAAATTTGAAGTTAGAGTCACGGTAGGTGAAAACTTTAGAGGACGGTTAGTAATATTTTTTCGATTGTTTTTAAATAAATATTAATAATAAAAAAGATCTATTCTACATTTCTTTGATGGTAGAAGATTTAAATCAAAACATAGCGAATAATTATTTGATATGATGATTGTATTGTACTAAATAAAAGTATCAAGATTATTTTTGAAATAATAAATTAGAATAAAAGTATGGTATGGAAAATCTAAATAGCTATCAATCAATGTTGCAGTTTCAGGTATTTCTACATTGATGTACACTTTTGTTGCACTTGTAGATGACAAATAGTGGTCCCCTGTATTTAATAAAACTATGTTGATTATGTAAAAGAAAAGATATGTTTAAAAGAAGTTATTACCTCTAAATGTTTTCACAATAGTAGATGTCACTATTATGACCAAGGGTTTTGGATTGTTGGTGTAAAGATTGTCCTTGATTTCATTTGATGTTAGTCCCTAGAGAGTAATTCTTTTTTTGATTTATCTATGGCAAACAAATATGTAAGACTGTAAGTGATAAATATTTTTCAGTAGTATTATGCAATGAATCCATATGTACATGCTAAAGCTTATCCCATGCTCATGATATTTATATTTGTCATTGGGATAGTAGATCCTTGAACATGAACATTTTCGACTAGTCCAACACCAACTATTTTTCCAATGATGTCTACAGTAAATAAAGTTGATTAAGTAATTTGGAACTTAATTATTGAAAATAAATTTGACAGTTTTTAGGCTACCTGTCAATTGATTGTTATTGTCAAAGCGATCCACAATTGTTTTGTAATCAACAAATTCAAATTTATGATAGTAATTTCAGCCTCTTTTAGTTTCTCAATAACTATTTTACGTAGAAAGTTAAACTTCTTGTCTTTACTTATAGGCCGATAGCTATCTTTTTCCTTCTAAGTATCTACTCGAAAATTGGACAATGAATATAATTGTCCTTCTCGTACTTGTGCCCGAAACTTCTTAACATTGTTTTTTTTGAATTGTCACATGTATTGTGTCATCAAATTACTTAAATAAGTAATTTATTAGTCACAATTTTAGTTTTAAGGTGCGAGTCGAATAAAGAAAATATGACAAAATATATTCTTGTTCGAAGATCTAACCTGTTCATCTATAAGAACCATGTCCAAATTGATTAGTTCTAGATTTTTTCTATTGACAGCTTCCCACATTCTTCAAAGTCTAACTCTTACCTTCCAATATACCACTATTGAGAAAATTCTTCTCAACATGAATGCCCCCCTCCCCAACCTTTCCAAAAAAAGAAAAAAAAAAGAAAGGAATTTCAACTTTAGTAGCAAAATTTGGATCTACCAAACCTAGGTGCCTCAAATTTCCAAAAGTCTAACCTCAAACAAAAGCAACTCACAGTCTTAATTCAAAATTTATTAATATTTATGTAAGGTGATAGATTTCACTTTTTTTTCCCTTGAAAAAAATCAAGTCCAAAACTTGATTTAGTAAAATTCATCTCCAAAAATAAAAAAGGAAGAAAATCAAATAATCAAACTCCAAATCTTTTATTTCTTAATCTTTAATTTTAATTTTATAGCTTAAGGGATTTTTTTTTTCTATTTGTTACTATTCCCTTACTTTATGTCAAGAGTACTTCAAGCACAATGTGAGTCAAGTCTTGAGCAAATATCTAGTGAGTTTCTAAATTTTTGTGATAAAAAACCAATAACCTTGAAATTCATCATTACAAACAAATCTAATGGAATTGTTCAACACTAAAAATCTAACAAACTCCCCCTTGGCCACTTTGTGACAAAACATCCCAATACAGACTCATCTAGAGTAAAAAAATCTGAGAAGACTTGCTACTACTAAAGTGACTCAATTCAAAAAACAAAAATAATAATATAAAAATATTTTTAAAAAAAACTTGTAACAAATAACTTGTTGAAAGCTTGAACAAACATATTAAAAACGCCAAGACAATTTAATGGGAATAAAGACACGAGCTGTAGAATCCAACAGCTTTACATAAAGCTTTGATAGGAAATATACTTTCCATATGAATTTAGGAATATTCAAGAAAAACACAATCTTGCTATCAAATCAAATTCGTAGAGAGCATTAATAATTATTAGACAGCATATAGCCATGTGCTCTACTTCCTATAAAGCTGAGCAAGCTTAGATCTAAGTATGCATCCATGGTCAGAAAATATACCAATATTAATGCTGTAATTAGTTGCTTCTCAGTTTGGTACCAAACAGAGTCAGCTTGGTTTGTTGTGTCTATGGCATCCCTCTTTTCTTTGTCGTTTGTTCTTTAGATTAGTTGTTGCGAAATTCTGTAAGGGGGTTAAATCAAATATAGTGAAGTGAATAAATATCTAGTGAGTTTATACTTGAAACCAAGGTGCTATAAATATGAGACCTTTTTTTTTGAGTTTATGGAACACAAACAAACTCAAAAAAAGGGTCTCATATTAATATAAACAGAGATAGACGTTTTGCATCCAAAAAAAAAAAAAGAATTGACATGTAGAGATACCTCAACCAAAGCAGGGAGGTTCTGTAAATATTTATAAACCGTGTGGAAAGGAATAAAAAAAGGAAGGAAATCAGATAGGCAGCCGTTACTGAGAAACGATAGAGCAGGAAGGTGGGTAGCTTTCTTACTCTCTGTTTCCTCATACAATACCTGAAGGCTTCAACGTTTTTTTTTTTATCAAGATTATTTTTCCTCCCTTTAAGCTTCCCTCTACGTTTTAAATTTCAAACTCTCTCTGCTCACATTTCTATTTGGTGAAGGCTTCAACGTTTTTTGATTTTTTTTTTTTTTTTGATTTTTTGTTTTTTTTTTTCTTTCTTCCAAACCGGCTTGAACGTTAGGTATTTTTAATTTCTTTTTCCTTTAAGCTGAACCTTAAAAGGCCTTGGGTTGGGCTTGATAGTGGAACTAAATAAATAAGAGGTGGACTGGATTAATTATATAAATTTATTATAGGGTGATACTGAGAGTAAATAAATAAGTAGTGGGCTGCATTTATAGAGCTGTGATTTATAGGGCTGGAAATTGTAAAAACCGTTTCAAAATTGAAGGATTTTTTTTTTCTTTTAAGAAAATGACGTGGTAGCTGATGTGGCGCAACATGAGAGCAGCAGCATTAAGCGCAACGTATGTAACCCGTGCGGTAATTAAATAAAACAATGAAAAAAAAATTGCATTTTAATATTTAAGTGATACTATTGGTTTTTGTTATTTATTTATTAATCATGAGTTTATTCATCTTTAAAAGGCTCCGTTAAGTCTAAATTCATAGGATGCAAACCAGAAATTTTCATTAACAAAAATTAGCATTACATTATTTTTTTACAATTTCAGTCGGGCAGACCAGCAAACCTTATATGATATGGCTTATCAACTGGGGCTTTACTTGTAATTGCTTATAAATAATTGGCATAAGAGTGTTTTGTGTGCATAGGTGAATTGTACGTTGGGTGTATAGGAAATGTTGTTTGGATTGTCTGTCTGCTAGTTTAGATCAGTATAGTTTGAATGAATTTGTATAATTGATTTCTGGGAGCTATGTGATGTGTGACCTATGGGGTTTACTTTTATTTCATTAATGCAAGGATAACATTCATCTTGGTTCCAATGTCCCATTCTAATTTTCTGGCATGCTTGAAAGTTTGGAATTTCATACAGGGCGGTTCCTGCAGCCAATGCTTCCCATGTTCATCATTTAAAATTTCCAAAAGGTTATCAATGCCTCCACGATTTGACTCACAAAGTAGCATGATTCCATGTAGATGATAAGCTGCAATAAAATTGCCACATGGAATAGCTTTTTCAATTAAATTTTTTCCTTCAACAACTTCTTCATTCAAAAAGTATTTCAAAGGATTCCCACTATCAGTAGCGCATTGGGATTTTCTGCTTTATAGCACCGAAAAATTAGGGTTTTCTCTTTGTCGTGTAGTAGAGCTGGGTGATTGAAAAATGGGGTCAGTTGAATTTGTTGGAGGACTAGTTTGCTTTCTGTTAACTTGATGAAGTGTTTGCAACTAATTAAGGAAAACGAAAAAATTAAATTAATAGACTGAATAATTTATATAGAGGGAAATAAATAAGTAGATACAAATCGAGAAAATAGTTTTTTATACCATAACTTAATGTTTCCCAGGAGTGTTGCCGAATCTTTGCCTACTTTCGAAAAGATTTCAATACATATGTCAGTATGAAGATTTTCTAAAGTATTCATTTTTTGGTTTTTTTTTTTTTTTTTTTGTGTTTTTTTTGGAAATAGTGTTATAACATTTTAGTTACTATTTATAATAAAATGATTTGTTAAGGTTCATAGTATCATATTAAATGACAATACATAATAATAATGTGTTTATGAATTTTGAAATGATTATACATGAATTTTATGGTGAAATGGTTATACACGAAGATGAAGAGGGGAGCTGTATGTTAAGGTGCCTGAATTGGTGTGGTAATTGAGAACATGCACCATTAGCTGAGTAGGAGGGGAACGATTTTGGGTTTTGATTATTGTAGAAGGGGAGGTGAACCTGAAAATACATGGCTATGTGAAAGAAAAAAAATAAAAATAAAAAAGGAGCACAGCTAACTTTCACTTAACTTCTATATGAAAGTGAGCGTAATTACAACTGATCCCAGTTAAATTTAGTATGATTTCCAGAAAATTTATTATATTTCATACTTAAATTGTTGTGGTCCCCACATGAATATAGACACATGACATTATTAACATTTGAATGTTCATATACTGTTTTTCCAGCTTGTATGGACATGACAAGCCCTAATAACTGAAATTGTAATGATTGGACCATGAAATGAGGTTATAAATGCACCACAATAATGATCTTATTTCTACCCCACTAACTTCGTTGATTGACTAAGCTATGAGTTGCAATGACTCAATGTCAAATCGTAAAATGCGAAACAAGTTTGGATCTACTGCAACATGTGGATCATCACAAGTTCCAGCAGATCAACAACTACAGACATACACAGACCACTATGGAGGGAAATGGGTTGGAAAGAAGAGAGATTTCGTTAATATGCCCATATACACGTACGAGAGTCTTGGAAGCGTTGGGCACATCATGGTCAGCAAACCTACAAAACTAAGTACAGATACCACTGCAATAGAGTTCACCGTATCAGAACCACCATGGTCAACCCTATACAAGAAGAGGTGTGAGTTGGAAGTGTATTGTCGATGGCACGGGTTACGAGTTCCTAAGGCACACTCAGCCGAGTTACCTAGAGATGAACCTGCCAACATACTTGCTCATCTTGAACAAGAGAACAATCAAATGCAAAGGCGACTAGACCGTTTTCACGCAATCCAAAAAGCTAGGAAGCATATAAAGGGGAAGGCGCAAGAGCGAGCCATAAAGTCTATTAATGAAATTACTCCGTTAGATAATGAAAGAGATATTTCAGACTTCTCAGATTCAAGCAATGATGATTTCCAAAAATTTCTACCTACAAACATTAGACGTTGTTGTTAATGTCTACACATTTTGTGCAAGACAAAATGTTGTTAATTTCTGACAAATGATGATTATGTACATTCAACTTTTGCAAATCTAAAGATTAATTGTTCATTAGTTTTGGCTAAGTTTATATGAAATCAGTTTCTCATTTTTTCCCTGGTGTTCTTTGTTGATACATATGAAAATTTAATATGAATATTTATGCATAGATTCAATACATATAGACTCATCCAAACCACACAGACCAACCCCTCTTTCACAGAAAAACCATATGGCTCCTAAAGCAAGGACTCATTGGAGTAGAGTGGGGCCCAATTGGGACCATCACCGTCGAGGTGTAGACATTCACATTTGTTCATAATAACACTCCCTTCCACCATGCGTGACATGAAACTAGTAATGTATTACATTGCTATGTCAGTATGTTGCAATGTTTTCAATGGATTGGCTAAGTGTATATGAAATCACTTGCTTATTTTTTCCCAGCTGTTCCTTGTTGCTACATATGATTATTGTGTTTTGGTTGGACAATGTCCTCTGCTTTGTAGTGTAGGAAAAACCTTAGATATGTTGATGTTTCCAATATTCTATCTGTATAATTTGAAATGTTACCCACATAACACTCATCACCCAACTTAGATTTATTGCACATTACTTGTAGGAAAATTTAATAGATTCAATACATACAGACTCATCCAAACCACACAGACCACCCACACGTATGATTCAATAATACAAATAATTCATACATATGACACCGTGAGTTGCTGTATCATATACCCGTATCCGTGTATCTTAGTTATGCTAGTGTACTACTTTATACAGATACATTACATACAGACTCATCCAAACCAGACTAACCACTCATTCTCTCTTCATCTTTATGTAAAATAAAATTTTTTCGTAACACACTTTTCTTTGACTTCATGTTTTGTGGGCAAATAATCTGAGGGATATGTTTGTTTCATCAGTGTCTAAGTCTATTATTTCTACCTAATGATCTTCCAATTTACAGTTCTTGCTGGGTGGATATTGAATCTCAGTGGATATCTGAAGACTAAAAAATAACCATAACAGATAGGATGGTATTCAACGAAATCCTACCAACCATTACAAAACCAAATGTTGTTATCAGCTTTCTTCAATCCCACTTGCCAAATACCACCATAGGGAGTAGTGAGTATAGCTACGGTGGATAGCTCAGCACTATTGAACCCTGACCACAAGTACCCATCCACACTGACGTGAAAACACAGAGCATCCTTGAAAAGTTTATGCATCGAATTTGGGGGTGAGCTGTCCCCCATTGCTACACTAATGTTTGCAGTGTTGCATGTGCTGCTCAACAGCTTCGTACTGTTGAACCCTGTCGAGTCATATCATCTACACGCATGTCAATACACAGATATGTATCCTTTTGCAATGCACCGTTTTCAAGGATGCATTGCATCCCTGAAAAAGTTTATGATACATTTAACACAACTCAGCATTGTCTCATCAAGTCAGGTCAGATGAAGCACAGGAATGCTGAATAGTCTCCACGTGAATAAATACACAACCTCCTTTGCAGTACACATCACCAGCACGCTGCTGTAGCACAAGCTATGACATATCAATTAGCTGCCTCAACGAACCACATGCACCAACAGGTCCCACTGTATAGCCAAGTCATGTTCGTAGTTTTCCATGTACTCTTCAACACCTCACTGAACAATACACTATCAAGTCATATCATCTATATTCACGTGAATACTTACCCTTACATACAGTCACATCCACATGAATACTTGCCCTTGCAAAACTCCTATATAAAGTCCCATTTGCATCTACCCTTGCAAAACACCTACGCATACCGAAGTCCCATTTACATCTACCCTTGCAAAACATCTACACATATCGATCAGAAGTCACATTTTCCAATGTCAATGCGCAATTGGATGCTACCTCGTTTTCCAGATAACTATAGGAGGGAGAGAGACTCCGATGAGAGGGAATACTATGCCGGATTGCGGCGGAAGTGGGACTTTCCCGTGAACGAGTCCAAAGCTCTGCATGATGATCTCGTGCGACTCGAAGCGCCTCTTGTCAACCGTATCTCGGTCACACTGCCAAGGCAAAACATGCACCAATATGAGCGTGCAGTGACAAAAATAAAAAAAGAGAACAATCTGATGATACTGCGTAGGTCCAGGTATCACATGCTACAACTGGCAGAAGAGCAAGCCGCCACAACGAACAGGCAACTCACTCCGGCAGAACGTAACAATATCCTCAACTATGAAGACTACCTGTCAGAGTGAATACCTATATGGTATGTGTGTTATATCTAGAGTTAAGTTAATAATGTTAGTAGCATTAGTGTTCAATATGCAATGCATGCATATTGGTGACATCCTGTAAGTTATTTTAAGTTTTATGTGTTATGTTCTAGGTGCTTATTGAAAAATATTATGTGTGGAAATATTTAACTTTTATGCGTTATGTGGGAATAATCTATATTACGAATAACGTGTGTGCGTGCTCCTTACAATTAATAACAAGGTTTACATAGTACAAATGCAACAACAGTGACACACATACATTTAAAACATACTTAAGCAAAATAGTTCTCCAACGAAGTCTAATTACACCACGACACGATTACTCTTCATCTAACATCTCCACGTCTGACTGATAAATGGGATCAACAAGAAGTGATTGCATGAATTGTACGTGCTCGTACCACCCTCCCTCCATTGACTCTCGAATCTCGACTTGGGTCCGATATCGATTAAGACGTATTTTCATTCGATTATTTTCTTCTCTTATGTGGTTCAATGCTTTACGAAGTTCGTCGATCGTGTCTCTGGGCATCTGCGATGCGAGTTGCTGAGGCACTGGCAACTTAAAACCAACCAACTCATCATAAAACATTTGTTGTTCATGAAATAACCAAGCCCACTCTTGTCTCATGGTATTGTGAACGTAAGCACTATTTCGCAGATTCGGATTGATTGGATAGCTGAACTCATCTTCCAATACCCAACAGCGACCCATAGCAGTGAACACATCGTGAGGCCTGTGCATTGACGCTGAATGCAATAACATCAAATGATCAAATTAATAGTGTGCATCAACTGTTGATAAATAATGTAATGCTGCATAAGATGGTACACGACAAAGACATTCATAAATTTGTGTACTATTACATGCTAAAAATGAAATACTAACACTCAAATTTGACCACAAACATTAGACGTTGTTGTTAATGTCTACACGTTGTGTGCAATAGAAGATGTTGTTGTTAATGTCTCAACCAATGATGAGTATGTACATTCAACTTTTACAAATCTAAATATTAACTGTTCATTAGTTTTAGCAAATCTAACAAATTTTATTTTTTTGTCAATGAAATTTACACTAGCAAATACCCAATATAACCCAATGTACACACATAACACTTGTCACCGTTTCTATAAATTATTGTACATTTCTTGTAGCACCAAACAACACCAAACAACTAATACAACCCTAATCTACTCACATAACACTCATTCAAGAAAATACCAAAGCACAAGTAATACAACCTATTAAATGAAAATTCTTCCCTAACAAAAACATACATTATGGTTGATAAACTTTTATAATATCTACAACTAATTTTACCTACACAATAAAATTCTCTATGTATTTTAAAGAAGAAAATGAGTTTCTCACCTGAGATGATAGAGAGATAACACCAATTTTTGACAGAAAATTTTGAAAATGAGGAGAAGTTGATTTGAAAATGATGAGGAGAATTGCATGAGAAGCTGATTTGTGGAAGGGAGGAGTAAATAGCAGAATAACTTGATTTTACTAGAACCGAGTAATACTAATAACTCGATTTCCCATTCATCGAGTAAAGCTTCACATGCAAATACGTGATTTGAAATCGGGTCAGAATGTAGCAGAAGAACTCGATTACATATGAGCCGAGTAATAAGAGTAACTGATTTGAAATCCCGTCCGTAACTTGGTTTCTATACTGCCGAGTTACAAACAGTTACGCGGGAATTTTTTTAATTCCAAAGAGCCACGCTGGAGTGCTAGCGTGGGGAGAACTTGCCTAAAACTCGACCTTGTGATAATCGAGTAATTTAAGTAACTCGATTTTAGGGTCATCGAGTAATTTAAGTAACTCGATTTTAGGGTCATCGAGTATCGAAACAGGGGCACGCACCTATATAGTTTCGAAATAGGGGCATAATACCAAATATTTTTGCCCAAAGGGGCAAAAGGCCAAATAGTCCCTAATAAAGCACCAAAACTTTGGTCCCCAATTATAACATGTGCATGGTACGATGTGGCTAGTAATTTGTCATTTTCATATAAAATCATTATTTAAACTTTTATATTAAAAAATTATATCCTTTTTTACTGTTTATAATCTTTTACGTGGACTGTTAGAGTCTATTTAATATCAGCTTTAACCTTTAACTTTTACCTTCTATATATACAACTTTTCAAGTCATACTTTTTTCAAATTTTTTTTTCACTTTTACTCACTTTTTTTTTATTATTTTTTTTTATTTTTTAAGTACAAGTATAATTTAGTACATTTTCAGTAAAAAGTTTTTAACAAAAAACTGAATAAGCTTTTCCCAAACAGAAAACTTAGTTATGACAAAAATTATGATATTTTATGTGATACTAGAATTTTTGAATTTAGTCAATTTACAAACATATCATAATCGGTATTTTTCACCTTTTTCCAGCTTTAAAGTTACAATTAAAAAAAAAAAAAAAAGACATGGCAATCAAATTTTATGGAACGTTTATGAATAATATTTTTCAAAATTTTTTTATATTTGTTATTCATTTATATTTTATATGGTAGATTAAACAAATATGTATAAGAGCATCCACTGAAGTGAATGCAAAATCTTGCAAAATGCAAAATGCAAAATGCAAAAAAAAAAAAAAAAAAAAAAAAAAAAAACCCTTCATTTTACACATCAATGGGTGTAAAATTGTACATAAACGCACAATTGCTATAGTAATCGTGTATATATGCACGGTTACTATAACACTTGCATTTAACATTTTAGTAATTTTTTCTCTCTCCTTGGCTTTGTTGCTCTCACTCAGAACTCACTCTCCTGCTCTGACCAAAGAACCTTACTCTCCCTTTTTCTCTCACTCTCACCTCACTCTCTTGCTTTGACCGAAGAACCTGACTCTCCCTTTTTCTCATTTGATCAAATCATCAACCCATCTGATCTCTTGCTGATCAAATAATCTCTCGCCACCACTGCCGATAACCACTGCCCTGATCTCTCACCTATCAAAGAAACAAAGTGAAATTCGAAAGCGTACCTCCTCCATTCGCTGAGAGTGAAGCCTTTCTCAAGCCACATCTCCATCGGAGGGAGCAAAATCAGACCGTCCAATCCAAGAAACCCGCCATCGAAGTCCTCACCGATCGCTTCATCGGCGTAGGTCTCCAAGACTGGCTACGATGCGAACGCGTCATCTTCGGCAGAAAAAGAGGTGTCATTGGGTTGAGTAAATGAGTTGGGAAACGATGACATGGCTGGCTGGGTTTTGATTAGTGGGTTGTTTGATCGCTTCTGGGTTGATGATCGTTGCTCCTCTGATCGTTGATGGTGGCTGGGTATTGAGTCAAGAATGAATATTTTATTAAATAAATGTGTAAAATTAACAAACTGATGTGAGTGTTTTGTAAAAATAGGTGTGTAAAATAAATAAATAAAACATGTTTTTTCTTACAAAATAGACAAAAATTATGCATCAGGTGATGTGGATGATCTAACATTAAAGTCACTATAACAATATACTTATTAATGCAAATAAGTACAATTATGTTAACTTTACATGAACAACGGTGTAAACCTACAATCCTACGCTTTACAGGACTAGCATTACTTTTATGCGACGTGAAACTTGCACTAATATGTTCATTAGTCATTCCCAACAACAACAACAACAACAAAAGTTCATTAGTCATATTGTGGACCACTGCTGCTGTCATTTTCCCGAAACAAAAATTAACGTGCGATTGACTAAAAAAAGCAAGACTTGCTAAAGGTAACTTTGTGTACGACAAGAAAAACATGGTCCGCATTCCACTCACACCTGACTTGACCGTTTACTTTTACATCATTTTTTATCACCCATTGACCCCGTCCAGGTAAGTTTACTTTTACATCTTATTCGCACACAACTGAAGAAACAAGACCCAGCAATAAGTCTTTTTTTAATGTTTTTTTTTTTAATTTTTGGGTGAGTCACCCAAAAAGTCTCTCTCTCTCTCTCTTTTTTTTTTAATTTTTTTTTAATGAGTTACCCAATAGTAATAAATGCACACTCGTTTAGATAGATGCACATGCGTGCCAAATGATTGGTGGCATTGTGATTTTTTTTTTTTTTTTTTTTTTAATGGGACCATTGTGAATATTGAATGCATACAAAAGGTGGACCAAACTTGTAGATAGGATCATTGATAGTTATGATAATTTTTTTTTTTTTAAAGTTTCAATCTATGACATTTACTTTTGATAATAGCTCTTTATCATCAAACTAATACGTCAATTAATTTTTTAGTGTAAACAGGGATTGAATCACAAATCTCTTATTCAATCATAAAAAACTTTACTAGTTAAGTTAACTAGAACTCACATAAGTGGGTTTCAGTTAGCTCAACTGGTAAAATCTCTGATGGTTATATAAGAGATTTGGGGTTCAATCTCTGCCTACACCAAAAACTGATTGGTGTCTTGGTCTGATAATAAAGAGCAATTATCAGAAACGGACGCCATAGGTTGAAACTCTTTCCAAAAAAAAAAAAAACTAGAACTCACATAATTATGGTAATTATTATGATTATGTTTGTATATAAAATTATTTAATATACCATTTGAATAAGATAAGACATGGCAAGGTAGGGTATAAAAATATGAGGTTGTATAAGAAATCATTATAAAATTCAAACTCAATTAATTAATACAAACACATGCTTGCTGATGTACAATTTTATGACATGATTTCAATTTAGTTTGCAATCTTTTGTTATGGTATTAGAGCCATAACTTTGAACTCTCCCAGAGTAATCTCCGCACTACGTTAGCTTTTCTATAGAACTTTTTGTTAGGTTCTAAAGATTTAGGATTTTATGTATTTAGAACTCTAATGTGTAATATTGGCAAACCATGATCAAAACAATATGTTTAGTCTTGTTTAGGCTTGCTCAAAGTTGATTAAATATTGTAAAGTTGGAATCGAGTGGCTGCAGATGTATTGGAGCATTTCGGCCTGGCTCGATCGATCGAAGCTTAGGCTCGATCGATCGAATCTCGGGTCAGATGCGTTTTCTGCAAAGTTCCAGCTCAGCCCAAACTCTATTTAAACGTCTTGGGGTCCAAGTAAAACACTCCTATATATAAGGAAAAACCTAAAACGTTTTTGGGACTTTTGAGAGAGAGATTAGAGTGCCTCTTGTGCCTCCTTTTATTTTTAGGGTTTTGTACCCAAACCTCTCTAAGTCTTTGTTGCTCATATTTGCGGTTTATGTGAATCTCTTGTGAGATCTTTGAGGAGCTTTCCTTCACATAAACTTAGGGTTGTCAATATCTTGATGATCAACAAGGTTGCTGCCATTGGAGGTTAAAGAACAACAAGCGGGGGTGCTTGTACTTGATTGAAGAGTCCAAGAAAGAAGTAGTCCGTGGATTCGGAGCCTGCGCGTGGTCGTGTCAGGAAGTTCTACTGGTGGGTAGCATTAGGAAGTCGAGCGGGGAGCTTGTAATCCTTTTGTATGAACTTCAATTCTTTCATAGTGGATTCAGGTTAGCCTTGAGGATAGGTGGGTCAAATCCTCCCTAGGTTTTTACCGTGTGGTTTCTTGGGTGATCATATCTTGTGTTATTTATTTTCCGCTGCTTTATATTCTTGATATGATTGTTTGGATTGTTTTAACCTAGAATTGCTTAATTTGACTAAGTAACAACTTGGATAATTAATCTAGGCTACGCAATCTGGTTGTTTAAGGGGTCTAAATTCCTGTCAAGTGGTATCAGAGCGGGTAGCTCTTTGTTTGTTTTAGATCTTTTGATCTAAGAGCTGATCCTTGACCCCTGTTGTCATGGATAATTTGAAGTGTCTTTCTGATCATGTTTCTACTCATGCTTCTGCTGATTTTATTGATGCCTGTGATGTTTTGAATAAAAAGGACACTATTGTTTCTGCTGATTTTTTTGATGCTTTTGAAACTCTTCGTAAGGAATTATCTAAATCTTTGAAAATTGCTAAGAAATTCAAAGAAGAGTTAAAATTGACTAATCTTGAAAAAGAGGAATTGCTTGTTAGATTAGATGAGTCAAATAAAAAGAATGATTTTTTGAGAAAACAAATTTCCTCTCAAGATGAGAAGATGAAAAGTTTGGAACAAAAGTTAGCTGAGGTTGAAGCTAAATTGGAAAATTTGTCTAATACCAAACTTGCTGATGATAACAGAAGTGTTTCTGTTTCTCTTAAGTCTAAAACTGAGAAAGTTTATATCCCTCCTTTCAAGAGGAATAATAATGAAAATGCTTATTTTGCTAGGTTAGACAAAGGTAAAAGTTCTGATGTAGACGCTGAAGTTTCTACACCTAAATCTAAACCTACTGTTAGAGAGCATAAGAATTTTGTTTTTGTGCCTACTTGTCACCGTTGTGGTGTTGTTGGTCATATTAGACCAAATTGTTCTTTATTGAGCCAAAAACCAAAATCTGAGACTAGATTTGCTGTTAGGAATACTGATATTCCTAAATTTGTTCCTGTTTGTCACTTTTGTGGTGTCTCCGGTCACATTCGTCCTAATTGTCATAAATTGAAATTTAAGCATTCTGTGTTTCAATCTAGGATATGTGATGATATTTCTCCTGCCATAAGTCCAAATAAATTGTTTCATATGCTTTTGAAAAATTTAAGCTTGTTGGCTTGTGAAAGGAATTTGCAGGATTTTAGTCTTTCTCAGAAGATTGGTGTAGTTCCTCAAATACACTCCACTTCTCATGGATTTTCACTTACAAAGCCGAAGACTCGTGCTAGATGGGTGAGAAAAGATTCTCCAAGGTGAGTGTTGCTAACCTGTCCTTGATTTAATTCTTTCAATTAATTGTGGACATGTTTTGTTTTAGTTTTTGGTTGTTTTATTTTCTTTGATTGTTTTGTTTTAAAGAAAAATCCAAAAACATTGAAAAATTTCAAAAAGACAAAAATATTTTATTTTGTGTCTTATTTTTTTCTTGAGGATTACATGAGTTATGATATCTCTCTCTTGATTTAGAACATGCCTGACATTGTGGAGAAACTTGAATAGTTTGTGCTAAGCTATTTTTGATTTTGTGTGAGTATGTACTAGTTTGTACATGTTCTCAAGGGTTAATTAAGAAATTGATATTTCTTGTTTGTGTACCCTCTATAACTTAGTTTTGCACTATCATGCATTGTTTTTGCATTGTTCATTTAGCATAATATGTGCTTTTTGTTTTTGGTCATAAAGTTTGTTCAAACCAAAAAGATTTTTGTGTTTTGTATTATAGATCTTGGATTTATAATCAAGGTTGGCCACCTTATCTTTACATAACTAGTTTATGTACCTTGTTTAGCTTGGATGAACTTACTTTATTGCACTTTACTAGTTTGAGCTTTGTAGTGCATGTTGTGTGGGAAAGATGTTTATGGTGTTTATCACTTTATCTTGATCTTGAAGTCACATGATATTTGACTGTCGGACTTGATCCTTTTGAGAAAGGCATAAATAACCATCTCACCACTGTTCACTAGCCAATCATGAACACCTTAGTGCATATCATAAGATTTTGTGCTCGAGAAAGTGTAGCACATGCACAAAAAGAACATAAGGTGTAGCCTCTTTAATTGCTTAATGCTTAAAATTGGTGTGTACTATTAGGCTTGATGCCAATTCACTTAATTAAAACTGGTGTGTACTATTAGGCTTGATGCCAATTCACATAATTAAGAGGCAAAATACAAGAAACTTACATGATTGCAAGCTTTTGTTCTAGGAGATGTGGGAGTTATAGGATGTAACTCTTTAGGTGATAGTCTCTTTTAAATTCTATGTGATGAATTTTGTAGACTTTGTGATTGATTGCTATTCACATATCACCTCACATGTATCTCAAGTTTTTGCTAGTTGCACACACTACACAAGTTACTCTTTGCTAAACTTGGTACATTATATTGTGTGTGATTTTGTTGTGGCCATCCAAAATTAAAAGGTCCTTGATTTTAATGCAAAATGTGTATAATGTTTGCACTTTGAGGACAAATTGATTGAAAATCTTGATTTTGGAAGATCTAGGTTAAATTCAAGTGTTTTTGAAAAACTTTTCGTCTCATACTCATGCATTTTTTATAAAACAATGTGCTTTGAGGAGTTTCTGCATTAAAATACTCTGTTTTTCAAAAATCTGATTTTTCCAGAATTTCGATCGATCGAACCTGTTTTTCGATCAATCGAAATGGCGATTAAAATTTTTGGTTTGAATCTGCCTGACTCGATTGATGTTCGATCGATTCTCGATCGATCGAAACTGAAAAATTTTCAGTTTCTTTGTTTTTGACCAAAATTTTTTTTATGCATCATTTGTGTTTAGGATTCACATGCATTGCATTGTTTTTGTATTCATCTTGTAGTTTTGCAGTCATATCTCTCATTGTTTTCACACATAGCATGCATACACTTTGCTAAAATTGGGTACTCAACTTGATTTAAAAATTGATTGATTAATTTTTGAGTTTTGTACATTCTAGTATATGCTATTTCTTATGTGTGAACTGTAGAAAATATTTTTCTTAAGAGATATGATGGATAATCAATGTGCAAATATTTTCTCTACTCATGCAACTGTTTATGGGTCACATAATGTCATGTTTGCATTTTTTTGAAAGAGAGAATATTTTTTCTTCATGTGTATCCTCACCTTAGTTTTTAACTTTGGTTTGTGTGTTTTTAAGTTTGGTCCTACTGGTAAGGATGTTCTTGATACTGTTGGTGATGCTGCTGCTGCTGCTGATTTCCCCCCTCCCCTCCTTTATTTTTCTCCAAACTGTTTTTCCCAAAATTTGTTTTGTTTTTCCTATTTTTATAGGGGGAGAAAAGTTTTTTTTTAACCTTTGTGGTTCTTAGGGAGAGTTGTTGCTCTTCATAGGGGGAGATGTCTCTATTTTTTATAGAGTTGAATTGTTTTGTGTTCCCTTTGATTCTCTATTTTCTCTTATCCTTTATTGCGTATGTTGACTGTTTACTCTTTGTATGAGTTATCTTTGTCAATACGTAACAAAAAGGGGGAGAAATTATTGATGGGAATCATGTTGATATGTGTGGAAAATACAAGGATATTCATGTTAGGGGGAGTAACATTGATTGATATACATGTTATATTCATTGATTCTTGTTGCTTTGTGATTCACTGCTTATTGACTTATATTTATGAGTTGTTCATTCATATATGTCTTTATTTTGTGTTGTGTGAATCTTACAAGAATGTTATACCTGTTGTTTTACTCTTTTCTGTCACACATGCGTTTATGCATTTTGTTTAGTGTTTCAAGAAATATACAGGTTGATTCAATTGAGCTGCTGTCTACACTTGCAACTGATGGATAGTAGTTAGGTTGGATATGTTGTTATGAGCATTTTTTTTGTAATGGGCTGTTTACTTGTAAACTTTGAGCTTTTAATTTGTGTTTTGTCACGGATTGTCAAAGAGGGAGTTTGTTAGGTTCTAAAGATTTAGGATTTTATGTATTTAGAACTCTAATGTGTAATATTGGCAAACCATGATCAAAACAATATGTTTAGTCTTGTTTAGGCTTGCTCAAAGTTGATTAAATATTGTAAAGTTGGAATCGTGTGGCTGCAGATGTATTGGAGCATTTCGGCCTGGCTCGATCGATCGAAGCTTAGGCTCGATCGATCGAATCTCGGGTCAGATGCATTTTCTGCAGAGTTCCAGCTCAGCCCAAACTCTATTTAAACGTCTTGGGGTCCAAGTAAAACACTCCTATATATAAGGAAAACCCTAGAACGTTTTTGGGACTTTTGAGAGAGAGATTAGAGTGCCTCTTGTGCCTCCTTTTATTTTTAGGGTTTTGTACCCAAACCTCTCTAAGTCTTTGTTGCTCATATTTGCGGTTTATGTGAATCTCTTGTGAGATCTTTGAGGAGCTTTCCTTCACATAAACTTAGGGTTGTCAATATCTTGATGATCAACAAGGTTGCTGCCATTAGAGCTTAAAGAACAACAAGCAGGGGTGCTTGTACTTGATTGAAGAGTCCAAGAAAGAAGTAGTCCATGGATTCGGAGCCTGCGCGTGGTCGTGTCAAGAAGTTCTACTGGTGGGTAGCATTAGGAAGTCGAGCGGGGAGCTTGTAGTCCTTTTGTATGAACTTCAATTCTTTCATAGTGGATTCAGGTTAGCCTTGAGGATAGGTGGGTCAAATCCTCCCCAGGTTTTTACCGTGTGGTTTCCTGGGTGATCATATCTTGTGTTATTTATTTTCCGCTGCTTTATATTCTTGATATGATTGTTTGGATTGTTTTAACCTATAATTGCTTAATTTGACTAAGTAACAACTTGGCTAATTAATCTAGGCTACGCAATCTGGTTGTTTAAGGGGTCTAAATTCCTGTCACTTTTTGTCAATAACAAATATCCTCTAATATGTCAATAACTCCCATAGTCCTGCCTCTTGTCTCTCAAGTCTCAATTAGACTTAAGAGTTCCAACAAATGTTTCCCCTGTAGAGCTTTAACTATATAGTTTTAGTTGTACAGCTTTTGCGATCAAGTGCTTTAATTGAAAAGATAATAAGTGTTATGACTTAAGAGTGTTTGGCAAACTATAATGGTAAAGTTCTTTACAACTGATAGTTGTTCGGTAACCAATTGCTAAAGAACTTTTAAATGTGAGGAATGACACCAGAGAACAAATATATATATATATATATATATTTTTATGTATGTAGAACTATTAGAGATACAAAAAATACTACTAATTGTAGCCTAAGTGGAGTTATAGTCTTAAGTTAAAATCAAGTTTGTAGTCAAATTTTATTCTTTTATAAATATAGTACTTATTTTCAAAATTAAATAGAAATAATTCATTTAATAGCCAATTTTATCAATTGAAATTACAATAAGCTCCAAACATTTGAACCTAGGTAAAACAGACAATTAAATTTCTAATTTCTTTTTGGGTAAATTGCAAATTACACCCCTAAAGTTTGGAGGTGATTGGATTTTACACCCTAAAAAAGGGTTGCACTTAGGAACTCCATCATGCAAAGTGTTAGAGATATATATTAGACATATATTAGCCCAATATAATAGGCCCAAGCCCACTCCTGCTTGTACTAGTAGTCTAGGGTTTAGTCGCCTATATATACTCATGTTAGGGTTCATTATAACACAGGTTATTGTACTACACTCTTATACAATAAAGATGTAGCCCTTAAGGGATTCCTCCGTGGATGTAGGCCGTCAAGGCTGAACCACGTAACCCTCGTGTTCTTGATGTTCCTATTCTATGCTTCCCCTTCCGCATCCACTCTAGCATACACAACATGGTATAACACATCGTGTTTGCTCTGATAATAATGTTATTTAACGTGGTGTCAGAGCCAAACTCCATTCTTGGCATCAAACAAAACATCTCTAGCAAGCAAAGAAGAATATCACGTGCACACCACCATCAGAAGTCACACATACTTGTCTGCTGGATTTAGACTCCATGGCATCTCGCAGCCACTGTGGCTCAGTGCTGTGTCCAAGATCCACAAACTCAAGCATTCCCGTGACATCAATATCAGATCTGTGCAAATCAATCCTTCGCCTGATGAAACCAACAAGACAGAAGCGCTCCACGACATATTGCGACCAAAACCCAGGAACCTGGAATCTAATGGCCACTGCACGCGCCTCCACGCACTGACAAAGCCTCCAGTTGCTCCTCCCACGCGCCGTTGAAGTTCTCGGATTTAGACTGGATTATGGTACATGCGCCACTTTGTCGGCCTCGTAACCCTCCGATCTACAAAACCCGAGAAGCACGGCAGCCGAATCAAAGACACGCGTCGCTAGAGTTTCTGGCATCTTCCTGCACGCGCTGGCAGTCTATTCGCACGTGCCACACTCGCTGAAGACTGCTGCTGATGTCATCCTAACGTCATTTTGCCACGTCAGCACCACGCAAGCCGTTGCCACGTCAACCCTAATCCAGGTCATCACCAAGTCATCAGCCACGTCGCTAGCCACATCAGCAGTGTCGCCTCGTCATCACCACGTCACCTAGCTGATCATTGACAGGACCGACCCGACCTGGACCACCCGGATCTGACCCGTGAAGCACTGACCGTTGACTTTAACCCTGAACAGTTGACTTTGACTTTTACGTTGACTTTTGACAAAAGTCAAAATTTCCGAAAGGGCCTATCTTGCTCAGTTTTTCGCGCAGATTCCAATTTTGGAATCCGTTTCTTCATTTGAAGCTCCAAAATTGGTCTGTTGGCATATTCTTCATTGTGGTTTTTTCAAAGACATTCTTCAAGGCATCTTCAAGTGATCTTTTCATGCTTATCCAACCTCAAGCCTTCATCAAGCTTCCACCTTGAGTTTGAGGGAGGGTGTTAGAGATATATATTAGACATATATTAGCCCAATATAATAGGCCCAAGCCCACTCCTACTTGTACTAGTAGTCTAGGGTTTAGTCGCCTATATATACTCATGTTAGGGTTCATTATAACACAGGTTATTGTACTACACTCTTATACAATAAAGATGTAGCCCTTAAGGGATTCCTCCGTGGATGTAGGCCATCAAGGCTGAACCACGTAACCCTCGTGTTCTTGATATTCCTATTCTATGCTTCCCCTTCCGCATCCACTTTAGCATACACAACATGGTATAACACATCGTGTTTGCTCTGATAATAATGTTATTTAACACAAAGTACTGTATAACAACATTAAAATTGGTGGGCATGTTTAAATCATGTCCATCCATGTTGGCTAAAATGAAGGCTCCTCCAAAGAATGCCTTCTTTACCACATATGAGCCCTCGTAAGTTGGGGCAATTTTCCTCTATGATTAGGCATAGCCTGGTTGCACTTCTTCAAGACTAAGTCACCTTCTCCAAAGACTCTAGGTCTAACCTTCTTGTTAAATGCTTGCTCTACACGGCGTTGGTACAACTGTCAATGGCATGTTGCAGTGATGCACTTTTCATCTATCATGTTCAATTGTTCATATCGGAATCGAGCCCATTCAACTTATGACAGCTCTGTCTGTGAAAAAATTCTGAGAGATGGGATCTTTACCTTTGCTGGAAGGGCGGCTTCCATGCCATAAACCAAAGAATACGGGGTTACACCCGTGGAAGTACAAACAGAAGTGCGATAGGTACACAAGGCAAATGTCAAATACTCGTGCCAATCCTTATAGCTGTCTGTCATCTTCACTAAAATCTTCTTTATATTCTTGTTGGCTAGTTTTACTACGCCATTCATTTGAGGGCAATAAGGAACCAAATTCCGATGCTTAATCTTAAACCGATGACAAAGCTATTTGATAATTTTTCATTCAAATTTTTTAACTTAATTAATTAACCAAGTTGATACTTAAGATTATTATTAGACCTAGGTTACACACATAAAAAAATATCACTTAATGTGGAAAAGTGAAGAAGATAAGCAATATAATGACCTAGGAAAAGCAATGAAACCATCCAGTTTCAAGGTAAAAAACCTGGGAGGATTTAACTTAAACTATCCTCAAGGTAACAAATTCACTATGATAGAATTGAAGTTTTATAATAGACTTTTCCCTAAATCTAAAGCTACCTCTTGTAGTACTTACCCATGTGACCACACGTAGCTCTGAATCCACGAGTCTTCTATTTGAATTTTTCAAACATAAACACCCACGTTTGTGACTCTGAGATCCCACTCAAAATTTTAGACCATTAGTAGTTGTTGATCTAGTATGTATCAACATCTACAACACTGGATCTTGATTTTCTTCAAAGAATATTGCTAGTAGAAGATTTTTGAGAGTTTTGGGTACAAAAACCCAAGATCTACAATTGAAGGCACAAGATGCATTCCTTTCTCTCTCTAAAAATCCCTTTTAGGGTTATCTTATGATGTCCTTTAAATACTGCAAAAAATGGATTGCGATTTGGGCTTGAAATGGTCAAGTTATTAGCTTTTTACATTTGCTGATTTGCAACTCTCGATTTTTACATTTGCTGATTTGCGACTCTCGATTTTTACATTTGTTAATTTTTTTGCTGATTTGTGACTCTCGACCGATCGAACAGCAATCAAGATAACCAAATTGCACTCACTTTTTTTCATCTTGAACTTGAGTTTTTTGTCTTGGACTTGAAAGTACACCATTCTAACTCAATGAGACTTACTTTTTATCATGGTTAGCCAATACTACAAGCTCAAATTCGAACAATCTCCCCCTTTGGAAATTGTGAAAAAAACTACATACAACATAATGCCCATATACAATAAATTGCCCAAATACATCACAAATCCCAATCTAAGATTTCTAAACAAAAAGTTGCAAGAAGAGGCGGAAGGTCTTGATCGGAATGTAGTCTTTTCTGAAACACTCACAAGAGCACATCAATGCATGTGTGGAAATAAAGACAAATAAACAATATGAATCACACGGATAACAAATATGTAAACAATAATTCAAACTAACTCTCCCCCTAATTTCGATACATCCAAAACTGTTAGGACATATGTGTGTTCACTTGTTAAGAACATATGTCACTTATTTATGTAAATTGGCTAATCCTTTTGACAAAACGCACTCTACTTGTAATTGGGTAGTTCTAGGTATTTTTAATACTTCAAGAAACAAGGTTTCAAGATCAAGTGTTGAAGTCATCAAGTCCGTCCAAGAAAAAGCAAGCTGAAGTGCAAGTTCATTAATTCTCGACACCTACTCGATAGCTACCTCGACACCTGCTATCTGTCGAGAATTACAAAATCAGCTTTTCTGATCTGATTTCCTTGGGATCCGTGAATATGCTTTTGGGCCTTCTTTTCTTCTAACCCTAAACATATAAAATGATTGTTTTAAGAGCCGTCAAATTGTACACAAGTTGCAAAAGTATTGAGCAATCTTTGTTCAAGCAAATTGTGATCAAAAGACGAAGTTCTTGACCTAGTTCATCTTCTCTCAAGAAGTTGCTGTGTATTTGCACCAAAGGGTTTTGTAACTAAGCATCTTCCTGATCTTCATCGTATAGGATGAACTGAAGAACTTTGCAGCCAACCTCTCCTTCTTAGTTGGTGTTTGAAGTCGCGTACTGGGATTTGTGTATTGGTTAGTCACGTACTTGGGAGCCGTGCATCAAAGGTGGAAATTGTCACTACAGATCAAGTCCAATTGGGTATTGGGGTAAGGGTTCAACTGTAGGTTGGTAAGGTACTTGGGATTCCTTTACTTGTAACCGCTTGATTTGATAATAGTGGAGTTTCGGGAGTGGTGATCTGAAAATCACCCGGTGGAGTTTTTGCCGCAAGGGTTTTCCTCATTCGTAAACAAATCACTGTGTTATTTATTTTCCGCTGCATATTTAGTATTTAGTGATTTGTTTGTGCTTCCACGTATTTGTATGTTAAATTGATTAATTAATAACTTGGCTAATTAATTAATTAGTTTAATCACAAGGGGTTATTCAGTTTGTGGCCTATCAAGTGGTATCAGAGCAGGCACACTCTAATTAGGTTTAATCTTTGCTATGTTGATCCATTGACCCCTGTTTGTCATGGATAGAGGACAGTCATTAATCATACCTCCTTTGTTTGATGGCATTAACTATGCATACTGGAAAGTACGCATGAGAGCTTTCTTGCAGTCTTTAGATGAGAAGGTGTTGCAAGCTGTAGAGATTGGCTGGACTAAGCCAAAAGAAGAACCGGCCGATTGGGATGATGCTAAGATCAAGGCGGCCAACTTCAACAGTAGAGCGCTAAATGCGCTTTTTAGCGTAGTCACCAATGAGGAGTTCAAGAAGATATCCTCAACTGAAACTGCTAAGGAGGCTTGGACCATCCTCCAGACAACCTATGAAGGAACAAAGGCTGTTAAAGATTCAAAGCTTCAGAGGCTCACTACAAGCTTTGAAGAAATTAAGATGGAGGAGGATGAGTCGTTTGATGAGTTCTATGCCAAGCTCAAGGACATAGTGAACTCAGCCTTCAATCTGGAGAAACCATCCCTGAACCCAAGATTGTAAGGAAGGTGCTCAGATCTCTCTCTACCTGAGAGATTCCATGCCAAGATTATGGCAATAGAGGAATCAAAGGATATAGACAAGATTCCTTTGATTGAGCTGGTTGGAAACTTGCAAACCTATGAGATAGGGTTATCTAGGATTGGCAAGTCTAATAAAGGAAAAAGCATGGCCTTGAAGGCGAAAAGCAGTGATACAGATGAGTCTTCTGATGATGAAGATTCCAAGATGAAGTCTTACATCACCCGGCAGTTCAAAAAGTTTATGAAGAATGCCAATGGAAGGAGCTTCGACAAGGACTGCAGGCAGTCCAGTTCTTCTCAGTTTAAAAACCAAGACAAAGGGAAGAAGGATGCTAAGGAGGGCGGTCAGTATACTGTTCCCACAGGACCAAAGTGCTTTGGGTGTCATGGGTTCGGACACATGAAACATGAGTGTCCTACATATCTCAAAAGCATTGGGAAAAGCAAGGCACTTGCTGTAACCCTAAGTGACACTGAGCCTGAAGATGATTCCGACAATGAGGATGACGGAATCTTAAATGCTTTCACTGCCACAGTCAATCCTACTAAAGGGATTGTTGAAGAAGTGGATAAAGAAGAAGAACTGGTGGAGTCCAAATTTGAGAAGATGGATGATCAAGATGATATCCATTCAGCCTATGAGAAGCTTTACAAGCTCTCTGAAAAGCATGAGAAATTATATAGGCTGGCCACCAAGAAGCTAAGTGATGTGGAACTTGATCGTGAAGAGTTGTCCACGAAGTTTGATGAGGCGAATCAAACTATTGGAGCACTGAGATTTGAGAACAACTTTTTAGCTGAGAAGACCAAGAAGCTTGAAGCGGAGCTGTTTCAAGTCAGAGCTCAACTGGAGAGGACTTCAAGTGCAAAGTTTGATGAGATGCTTAGCATGCAGAAATCTGCTTCGGATCGAACTGGTTTGGGGTATGGTATTTCTTTCTCTAATACTGCTTCTACTAGCAATACTGTTTTTGTTCCTCCTGCTAATAACACTGAAATTGAGAACATTAATGTTAAAACTGATTTAGCTAGTGAGAACTTAGACAAGGAAAAATTTATCTTAGGAGCACCCCCTAAGCAAGATAAGAAAGATGCTAAAAACCCTAGGGCTAAGAAGGCTAACTCTCAAAAGCCTAAACAAAAGAAGCAGCATCTCTGTCATCATTGTGGAGCTGCTGGTCATACTTGACCAAATTGCCATAAGTGGTTAGCCACTCAACAAAGCAATGGCATGATAGCATCTGGAAGCCAAAATCAGCTTCAATCCTCTTTTGCTCCTCTTGGAGATCTTCTGAAAGCCCTCATGTTCCTTTCGAACTTGAACGGTTTAAATTCTTCCCCCTCACCGCCTGTTCAAGGGTTCAATCAAAGGAAAGACTCTTCCAAGGTGTGGAAGAAAAAGGACTCTAAGTGATTTCATCACTTTCTTTTCCCTTCTTGTTTTTCTTGTTTGGTGCATTACTTGTGTGTTTTGCATTTTTGCTGAGTCAGTCTAGTTTTTGCTTTGCTTTGATAACATGTTTTTGTTTGTTTATTTTCAGTTTTGTTTATTTTGTTTTTGATATAAAAAAAAATTGAAAAATTGAAAAAAAAATACAAAAACAGTGTGTGTTATGTGTACTTTGGTATTTGTGTACCTTGGATGGCCAATGAAACAAAGTTTTCTAAACTTTGTATCTCTTGTAGCTTAGATGAGCATCTCTATGCACAACTAAGCAAGTGAGCTTTGTGACTCTTGTTTGTGATGAGTAAGATTAAGTTATCTCTTAAACTTAACACTCATATCACTCTTTTTGACAGGTAGGACTAGAAAATCCTAAGAGAAAGGCATAAATGACCATCTCACCACTATTACCCGCCAATCATAGTATGACACCTGTATGCTTCGGTATAGCAAAAGTGCAGTGTCAAAGACATCCGTATGCTTCGGCGTAGCAAAAGTGCAATGTCTATGCTTAACATGTTGGGTATTTTTTTTCTCTCTCTTTTTATGCCCATGCATGATATTCTTAAAAGAAAATATGCAAAGAAAATATAAAGCTAAAAGATTAAAATGCTTTAAATATGATTGCAAGCGTGTTTTCTAGGAGATGTGGGAGTCATAGGATGTACCTCAAAGGTGATAGTCTCCATCAAATAGTTATGATTGTGTGTGAGTTAAAGTTATTTTCTCATATCTCAGATCGTCATAACATGTATACACATATGCAATCTTGCGATGTTTTTCACACACAACACGCAATATTCTTTACTACTTTTGATACATGTGCAGTACAATGTGATTTGGCCATCACAAGTGTTTACATATGCTAATGTATGCTCACTAAACTGTCTTGACTTGTTTTTGAAATATAAAATTAGTTAGACTTGTTTAGTGTGTGTGTGTGTTTCTGAGGATCCATGTGCTTAAAATTCTTTTGAGAGATGATTTTGAGAGCTTTTTATGTTGAGTGGATCATTGGTTGAGGTGCTTGTTGGATTGCATTCATGTCTGTGTTTTTCACTTCTCGAAAAACTGCTTTTCACTGATGGCTCGACACCTCCTCGACACATTCTCGATACCTGGTCATCTGTCAAGCTTCTCTAGCCTTTTCTAATCGCAATCTCGACACCTGGTGGATCGATCGAGAAATCTTCTGTCTTCTCGATACCTTCTCGATATCTTGTCGATCAATTGAGCTTCTGAATTCTGAAATTGGCCTTGTACCTCGACACCTCTCAACACCTGAAGCTATTGAAGGTAAAATTCTCGACACCTTCCTCGACAGCCTCCTCGATACCTCTCGACATCTAAGCTGTCGAGAATTACTGAGAAGCCTATTTATGGATTTGTCGCGATTTTCTCTCATTTCACTCGATCTCTCTCGATCTGTCTGAGGCGGCTCTTCTCCCAAACACCATTTTCTCACTCAAATCTTCCAACCCACTTGGATCTTGACCATTCCTTGCTTCTAATCACTTGGTAAGATCATTTTTCCCTTCCTTTTTCATGCATTTCATGTTTTGAAACCTAAGTTTTTGGGATTTTTGAAATTTTTGGGGTTTTTCAAAATTGATGAGATTTTCTTCAAATTTTGGGTTGGGTTTTCACTAAAATGTTTTCAAAATATCATACATTGCATTTCATGTGCATTATAATGATATTTACATGCATTTAGATGTGTACTCTATGTTTGTGTGCTGCTAGGATTGGATTAGGCTGAGCTCATGATGTTTTTTCCTTTGCATGTCACATGTTCATGCATTCCCATGCATATGTACTTGTTGTTCAATATATCTGATATATATGAACTGTTTTGGGACTTTTCTGATTGTCTCCCTCTTTATCTCCTTCTCATTCTTTTACGTTAGTAGTGTCTATAGCACCCAAACGTAAATCCACTCCTGCTCGGAACCCTCTACGTTCTGGAGCTTCCTCTTCTTCTAATTCTGCTCCTCTTAACCTTCGGTTCCGTAATGGAGATGCCCACAAGGCATTTTTTGAGAACTTTTCTAGACGAGGTGTTCATTCGGAATGCCAAGTCATTCTGGCAGACTTCGCAGACACTGACCTTCCCTCTGTCATTCGCAGTAGGGGATGGGAGTCACTGTGTGACGTCCCAGTCACCTGTCCTCTCGTGCTAATTCAGGAGTTTTACTCCAACATGCACTGGATTGATCGTTCAGTACCTCTCTTTTTCACTCTTGTTCGAGGTATGCGCATCCCTGTTACACCGCAGCTAGTTGCAGATGTACTTAGGGTTCCTAGGATAGAATTTCCTGACTATCCTTCCTGTGAGCGTCTAAGGACTGTGTCCAAAGATGAGCGCATCTCTACCTTCTGTCAGTGTCTTGTTGATTGGGGTGAGCATCAGTACACATCATGTAGGCCTTTTGCTAAAGGTCCTAGATTTCTTAACATGGTGATGACTTTTGTACTTCATCCACTCTCTCACTACAACTCTATCACAGAGCCTCGTGCTCGATTTTTGCTATCACTTCTAGAGCATCTTACTATAGATTTTCCTTCTCATTTCATCCTTTCTATCATAGATGTCCATCTAGATTCGGCGTCCCGTGATAAGCTCATCTTTCCTTCCGCTATCACGAGGATCTTACGCCATTTTTCTATCCCTTTTCCTGTGTCCGACCACTTCACTCACATCTGTCCCATAGATGCCGCTACCGTAAAACGTAGTGAGTCTCAGTTTAGGTCGTGACAGACAGATTCCACTCCTCCCTCCCGTTCGGCTCCGTCTAGATCAACTCCATCCAGATTTGCTCCATCTACATTTGCTCCTTCTTCCTCTACGGGCAATGTATCTCTAGGAGACATTATGGCGCAGCTGCAGCGCATGGATACTCGCCTTGATACACTCTCCTCTGAGTTGTATCAGGTGAATGTTCGTGTTGGTCGTATTGCACGACGGCAGGCGACCATGGGTGGTTTTGCTCCAGAGGCTACTCCTTCACCACCTACTCCAACAGCTTCAGATTCTGAGGATGAGGATGATGAGGATGATGATGATGATGATGATGATGGGGATGCTAGCTCTACTGATGAGATGTCTACATGACACTCTACTCTTTGTCACTCGTGACAAAAAGGGGGAGTAGTTTTGGGTTATGAGAATAGTCATCTTAGGGAGAGAGTTAGTATAGGACATTTTGATAGGAGGAGTGTTGATATTTTTGAGGGATGTAGTGAGGTTTTGATGTATCTTTTCTTTTCTATTCTTTTTAGATACATTGATCTTGTATATGAGGTCTTTTGACCAGTTTTACATATATTGTACTTATTTTTCTATATATGTGGATGTATGTTTCTTTCACCTCTCTCTTCATGTGTTGTTTCTTCTCTATCTTTATACACATGTTCTTTATACTTGTATACAATCTATTTATTTCTATTTCACACAAGATGCCTTGATGATTTTTGTTTAAAGTGTTTCAGAAATACAGGTTGTCAAAGTCTACTTGCCATAAACTCTCTTCTTGCAAAGTTTTTTAAGAGTTTGTGTTAGGATAGATTTTATTGTATTCAATAAGTGAATATGAGTTGAGTGATTTATGACTTCTCTCATATGTTCATTTATTTGTTGTGGTTTTGTCACGGATTGCCAAAGGGGAAGATTGTTAGGACATATGTGTGTTCACTTGTTAAGAATATATGTCACTTATTTATGTAAATTGGCTAATCCTTTTTACAAAACGCACTCTACTTGTAATTGGGTAGTTCTAGGTGTTTTCAATACTTCAAGAAACAAGGTTTCAGGATCAAGTGTTGAAGTCATCAAGTCTGTCCAAGAAAAAGCAAGCTGAAGTGCAAGTTCATTAATTCTCGACACCTGTTCGATAGCTACCTCGACACCTGCTATCTGTCGAGAATTACAAAATCAGCTTTTCTGATCTGATTTTCTTGGGATCCGTGAATATGCTTTTGGGTCTTCTTTTCTTCTAACCCTAAACATATAAAATGATTGTTTTAAGAGCCGTCAAATTGTACACAAGTTGCAAAAGCATTGAGCAATCTTTGTTCAAGCAAATTGTGATCAAAAGATGAAGTTCTTGACCTAGTTCATCTTCTCTCAAGAAGTTGCTGTGTATTTGCACCAAAGGGTTTTGTAACCAAGCATCTTCCTGATCTTCATCGTATAGGATGAACTGAAGAACTTTGCAGCCAACCTCTCCTTCTTAGTTGGTGTTTGATGTCGCGTACTGGGATCCGCGCATTGGTTAGTCACGTACTTGGGAGCCGTGCATCAAAGGTGGAAATTGTCACTACAGATCAAGTCCAATTGGGTATTGGGGTAAGGGTTCAATTGTAGGTTGGTAAGGTACTTGGGATTCCTTTACTTGTAACCGCTTGATTTGATAATAGTGGAGTTTCGGGAGTGGTGACCTGAAAATCACCCGGTGGGGTTTTTGCCGCAAGGGTTTTCCCCATTCGTAAACAAATCACTGTGTTATTTATTTTCCGCTGCATATTTAGTATTTGGTGATTTGTTTGTGCTTCCACGTATTTGCATGTTAAATTGATTAATTAATAACTTGGCTAATTAATTAATTGGTTTAATCACAAGGGGTCATTCAGTTTGTGGCCTATCAAAAACTATTTATTTTCTCCCCCTTTCAAAAAAATTTCATCTCCTCCTAAATAAAACAATTAAAAAACCTTTTGCAAATTTAATCTATTTCTCCTCCTTTTTGTCACGTATTGACAAAGACAACCCAATTAGAAGGTAGACTGTAAACATACACAACAACAGATGCTAAGAGTAAATAGAAAATTAAGGAAACACATAAGAAATAAGCTCTATTAAAAATAGAGGCAACTTCCCCTATGAACAACAATAACTCCTCCTATGAACAGCATTGGTTTGAAAAACAGTTTTCTCCCCCTATAAAAATATGAAAAACAAAACAAGTTTTGAGAAAAACAATTTTGGAGAAAATTTAGGAGGTGGGGAAAAATTAAGCAACACTAACGAAACTTAAAAAAATAAGTTGAGGATTCACATAAATACAAATATTCTCTCTTTTAATATATGCAAACTTGACACTATGTGACCTATAAACAAATGCATGCAAACACTTCAGGCACAATTAATTAAGACTATACAATATAGATCTCAATGATATAAAAATTCAGCATGCAATGTGTTTTCACATGTCAAGGCATTTTGAACTCAAATTAACAGCAAGAGCAGAGAAAATATTTGCCCATTTATTATCCACCATATCTCTTTAAAAATTCTCAATTTTAGCAGTTCACACATTTGGAAAAATATCATATCAATTTTAAATGTATAGAACTCAAAAATTCTAAAATGTACAGAACTCAAAGATTAATCAATTAATTTTTAGATCAAGTTGAGTACCCAATTTAGCAAAGTGTATGTGTGTTGTGTGTGAAACCAATGAGGGATATGACTGCAAAAATGCAAGATAAATAAATAAAATAATGCAATGCATGTGAATCCTATCACAAATAATGCATTAAAAGATTGGTCAATCAAAAATCTAAAAACTGAAAATTTTCCAATTTCAATCGGTTGAACATCAATCAAGTATCGATCAAGAGAGCCAAAGAGTTTTGAACATAAAAACTCACAGTTTAGATCGGTCGAGGGAGACCTATGATCGGTCAAAGCAATTAAAAATTTTAAAACTTAAAAATCTAGAAATTTTATGCAAAAAAAAACTTTAAGAGTAGTTTTTGACACTCAATGCATATGCACATGATCCAGAAAAGTTTTAAAAGCATGATGCCTCTTTAATGCAATATCAAAGCCAATCAAGAAGTTAAAAACAAGATTTTAAACTTCTAAACACATTTTTCTTCAAATACTTAACCAAAACCAAAAAAAAAAAAAAAAAAAAAAAAAAAAAAAATTGTATTTGCACATCAGTTCATATGCAATTAAAGATGGCCAAATTAGACAACACACAATCATATGTACAAAATTTAGGAAAGATTTGCATGTAGTTTGTGCAACTAATATGTGTACAAAGCACAAAATAGTTGATATATAGATAGTAATCAAGCAAATTTTCTACATCATCAATCACATTGGTTTGAAAGTGACTATCACCTAAAGAGTTACATCATATATCTCTCACATCTCCTAGAAAGCATGCTTGCAATCATGTAAAAGCATTTTGATTCTTTTTGAATTTTCTTTTTCTCTTGATTTTTTATATATTTTTCATTTGAGCACAATCAAAGATATCATGCATGGGCATATAGGAGATAGAAAAGAAATACCCTTGTTACACATATTTTCTTTTGAATAACGCCTCATTTTATCTTTCTATGCAAGTGCTACACCTTACTGAGCACAGCTTTTATGATATGCACACAGGTGTTCGTGATTGACGAGTAATAGTGGTGAGATGGTTATTTACGCCTTTCTCCAAAAATTCTATTCCTTACGATAAAGAAATGTGACATCAAAATCAATATTGTTTGTTTAAAGACTAAACAACTCACGATTAAGGTGATATATAGACAACTCACACAAAATAGGTGATATATAGATAGTAATCAAGCAAATTTTCTAAATCATCAATCACATTGGTTTGAAAGTGAATATCACCTAAAGAGTTACATCATATAATTCTCACATCTCCTAGAAAGCACGCTTGCAATCATGTAAAAGCATTTTGATTCTTTTTGCGTTTTCTTTCTCTCTTGATTTTTTATATATTTTTCTTTTGAGATCAATCAAAGATATCATGCATGAGAATATAGGAGATAGAAAAGAAATACTCTTGTTACACATTTTTTTTTCTTTTGAATAACACCTCATTTTATCTTGTTGTGTAAGCGCTACACCTTACTGAGCACAACTTTTATGATTTGTACACAGGTGTTCATGATTGCGAGTAACAGTGGTGAGATGGCTATTTATGCATTTCCCTTAAGATTCTAGTCCTTACGATTAAAAAAATGTGACATCAAAATCAATATCGTTTGTTTAAAGACTATAAACAACTCACACAATTAAGCACTACATAGCACAAACTAGCAAAGTGCAAAAAATAGCTCATCAAAGCTAAACAAGGTACACAATCATGAAATTTAAATTTCATTGGCCAACCTTAATCACATAGTTGGTGGTGTGTAATACAATAAAATAAAAATACTTTTTGAATTTTCCTATTGCTATGATGAAAAAAAAAAAAAAAAACACATTGTGCTAAATGAAAATAATGCAAAAGTAATGCATGACAATACTCAACTAAGCTATAGAGGTACACAAAAAAGAAATATCAAATTCTTAACTAACCCATAAGTACATGTACAATCTAGTACATACTCATCCAAAATCAAAAATAGTTTATGCACATAGTTATACACCACATACTTTTCATGTTTCTCCACAATGTCAAGTATGTTCTAAGTCAAGAGAGAGATATTATAATTCATGTAATCCTTAAGAAAAATAAAACTAAATACAAAATAAAATATTTTTGTCTTTCAATGTTTTTGGATTATTTTTATAAACAAAATAACCTAAAAAAATAAAACAACCAAAAACCGAAAGAAAACAAGGCCATAAATAATTGAAAGAATTATATCAAAGACAAGTAAACAACACTCAACTTAGAAAGTCTTTTCTCATCCATACACATGAGTGTTTGGCTTTGTAGGTGAAAAACCATGAGAAGCAGAGTGTATTTGAGGAATTACACAATTCTTTGAAGAAAGACCAAAGTCCTGCCATTTCCTTTCACAAGCCAAAAAGTTTAAATTTTTCAAAAACATATAGAACAATTTATCAGGACTTATGGAAAGAGAAGTATCATCACATATCCTAAACTGAAACACAGAATGCTTAAATTTCAATTTATGACAGTTAGGATGAATGTGACCAGATACACCACAAAACTAACAAACAGGAACAAATTTAGGAACAACAATATTCCTAACAACAGATCTAGTCTCAGATTTTGGTTTTTCCATCAACAAAGAACTATTTGGTCTAATGTGACTAACAACACTACAAAGGTGACAGGTAGGCACAAAAATATATTTCTTTTGTACTCTAGTAGTAGGTTTAGACATAGGTTTAGAAACTTCAATATCAACATCATAACTTTTACCTTTGTCCAACCTAGCAAAATAAGTCTTTTCTTTATGATTCCTATTAAAAGGAAGAATATAAGTTTTGTCAGCTTTAGGCTTAAGAGGAAAAAAATAGAAACAAACCTGTTATCAACAACAAGTTTGGTATTAGGTTCTAAAGATTTAGGAATTAACGTATTTAGAACTCTAATGTGTAATGTTGGCAAACCATGATCAAAACAGTTATTAGTCTTGTTTAGAATTACTCAAAGTGTGTGCGTTGTATGTAAAGTTGGAATCGAGTGGCTGCAGAAGTATTATTGACTTTTGGCCTGGCTCGATCGATCGAAGTTTAGATTCAATCGATCGAATATCAGGCAGAATGTTTTTTTTGTAGAATTCCAACTCAGCCCTAGCTCATTAAAACGTTTAGGGTCTTATGTTTTGCCCTAGGTATATAAAGAAAACCCTAGCCACGTTTTAGAGGTTTCTTATATTGCTGTTTGTGTGAATCTTTTGTGAGATCTGAGAGGTGCTTGCCTTCACACAAGCTTAAGATTATCAAGAAGGAGATTTTTTCAAGAGCTTGATGATCATTCAGTTGCTGCCATAAGAGCTTAAAGATACACAAGCAAGTGTGCTTGTACTTGCTGAAGAATCCAAGAAAGAAAGAGTCCGTGGTCTTGGATCTTGCACGTGGTCGTGTTAGTAAGTTTTCTACTGGTGGATAGCAATAGGATGTTAGTGGTCTAAGTCGCTATTGTAAAACTTCGATTCTTTCATAGTGGATTCAGGTTTACTTTGAGGATAGTTAGGTTAAATCCTCCCAAGGTTTTTTACCGGTTTGGTTTTCCTGAGTCATTATATCATTATGTTATTTATTTTTTCGCTGCTATGCATGATATGATTGTTTGATTGTGATAACCTAGATCTGGAATTTGGACTAAGTAATGACTTGACTTGTTAACTAGGTTAATCCAATTGTGTTTTAAGGGGTCTAAAAACAAACATTTGGTACTAAACAAATTTTCAAGTTTAGCTTTAGACTCAGCTAACATTTTTTTTCCAAACTTTTCATCTTTTCATCCTATGAGGAAAATTGATTTTTTAGAAATTGATTTTTTTATTAGATTCATCCAATCTCACAATCAATTCATCTTTTTCAAGATTAGCCAATTTTAACTCTTCCTTGAATTTTTTAGCAATTTTCAAAGATTTATATAATTCCTTACGAAGAGTTTCACAAGCATGAATAAAATCAACAGAAGCACTAGTGTCCTTTTTATTCAAATTATCACAGACATGAGCAGAAAGACACTTAAAATTATCCATGACAACAGGGATTAAGGTCCTCACTCAGAACGTTAATCCAATTTAGAGCGAACCCACTTTGATATCGCTTGTTAGTTCATTTAGACCCCTATACACTCAGATTGTTTAACTTAATCAATTAACCAAAGTAAAGAAGACAAGTGATATGATGACCCAAGAAAACGAATGAAACCGTCCAGTTTCAAGGTAAAAAACCAAGAGATGATTTAATCTAAACTGTCCTTAAGGCAACAAATTCACTATGATAGAATTGAATTTTTATGGTAGATTTTTCCCTAAATCTAAAGCAAGCTCTTGTAGTACTTACTCACGTGATCATACGCAACTCCGAATCCACGACTCTTCTATCTGAATTTGTCACACACAAATACCCACATTTGTGACTCTAAGTTCTCACTCAAAACTTAAGACCATCAGCAGTAGTTGATCTTGTATGTAACAACTACAATATCGGATCTTGAGTTTCTTCAAAGAATATTGCCAGTAGAAGATTTTTGAGAGCTTTGGGTACAAAAATCCTAGATCTACAATTGAAGGCACAAGATGCACTGTTCTCTCTCTAAAATCTCTTCTAGGGTTAGCTTATGATGTCCTTTAAATACTGCAAAAAAGGGGATCGTGATTGGGCTTGAAATGGTCAATTTATGGGCTTTTTATGTTTGCTAATTTGTGACTCTCAACCGATCGAACAACAATCGAAAGAACCAAATTGCATCTCACTTTTTTTCATCTTGAACAAGTTTTTTGTCTTGGACTTGAAATTACACCATTCTAACTCAATGAGACTTACTTTTTGTCATGATTTGCCAACAGTTTAAACTCAAATCCTAACACTATCTTTGGTTAATAGAAAATGTATGACTTATTTTCAAAGATTTTTTAACAATTTTTTTTTTTAGAAAATAATTATGTCTTACAGAAAACTAAATAAGGAAAATTAGAAGATTACTTTTCAACTCATTTATAATTGATATCAAACATTAAAAATGAGATAGTTTTATAAAAAATATTTTTTTGGAAAATTGGTCATTTTCTAAAAAAGCATTATCACCCAAACAATTAGAGCGTCATATCAAAAAATCTCAGATCTTTCAACTGTGGTTTGTTAATTTATGAAACTTACACAGATGGCCCAGATTGCCTGCTTAGAAGATTAAAAAAAAAAAGAAGTGGTTAATGCAGACCAGGGAGAGCAAAAAACTTTCCCTCCACCCTGACACTACTGATTAGCTTGGCGCTGTTGAGTCTTTTTGTTTACTGGGAAACACACCCAAAAAAAAGCCTGTTTTCCAACAACTAAAATTGGGTGGTGACTGAACTGTTTTTTATTATAATGTTTCAATGGATCGTTATGTTTTGAATCAAAATCTATCATGTCATTTTACTTGTGTTTCTTTGACCTCATCATTTTAATGTCTTCAACTTAAACCATCTTACTCCTTTTATTTAAAGTCCGGCTGTTTCTTTGGTTTCAAGCATTGATTCTATGGTCAAGCAAGCATGTATATTCTAGTATTTTGGGATCAATGCCCTGTGACCTTTGCTTATTGATTGTAAGCACGTACTGCTTTATGTACTAATAATACGATTATCGTCATGTCCAATTGAAATACAGCATACAAAGGGTTGATGGGGCTCTGGTTTTATTCCCATTGCAGAGTATGGAGTAGAGTCCAGCAAGGGTTCAAAAAAGACAAAGATAGACAGACTCATAGGATAAAAAGAGACTAGTGAAAAATGACAAAGGCAATTCAATCATACAGTTAAATAATTTTGTTGGGGCTTTTAAATGAACATACTTCATCAGAGCCTACGTGCAAGTATTGATTTCATCATACTATTTAAGGGATCTGCTATATAATTTGTTGTATAGAAACATTATGCTAGTGGTCACGGTTATTTTTGTAATAGTAGCCCCATGTTAGTGGTATTTATTTTGTGACCTCTTTAATGAGCTAAGAAAGAATTTTATATTGATTCATTAGAAATCCAATGCTCTCTAAACCAAGCCAGCATGCTTTAGATCTTAATTAACAATGCTTATGCATAGACATGGAAAACGGGCGGGTCAGGTCGGGTTCGGTTCGGGTCGGGTCAATCGGGTTGCGGGTCGGGTTGGGTTGACCCGTATTTTTCACATGAATTTTTCTTTTTCTTTTTTTGATAAAGAAAACAACATGTATTTGCCATTTGAAAAGTTATGCAACAAATTACTTGATGTAAAATGCATTATTTTGAATTCACCACTTATATCAAGAATGAACTCAGTTAAACTTATTAATACTTATTCAATAATTTTAAAATTATACAAATCCTAACATTACTATCTAAAACAAAATAACACAAAGATAAGTAAAACAAATATACAAGTTTTATTTCTACACAATATCAACATTTCAAAATATAAAACAAAATTACAAATGACTTATTGGATAACTCATTTGATAAAGAATAAAAACATATAAGAAATTTACAATCTTGAAAATTAATTTTATAATCTATTATCAATTGTGGTTGACACTCTATTTCAATTTGATATATACTTTAAAATTTGATTGCTTACTTATTTATACATGGTATCTTTTATGAATATCATATCATTGTTAAGTAACACACACTTTAGAAAATATCATAATTTATTTTGAAAAGCCATTTATTTTGGACATAAATTATTAAAAAATAGGTCTAAGTATTCATAATTTATGCTAATTTGATACTTTAGCTTCACTATTTTCACACTTGTGAATGTTTCTCATACATGTCTACAATTTTAAATCTATGTTTTTAACTCTACTGTAACCAGATTATCTTGGCATGTACTTTGCTATTTGATATCTAAAAATACTCATTACAGAATGTTCAATCATTTATCTTTCAATTAATTTGCATGCAGTCATGTAAATGTATCAATTGTTTCCTTAAAGTTCATAATAAACAATTAAACCAATATTATCTTAGTTTTACTATTTTTTTTACCAAAAAAAAAAAAAGGTTTAAAAAAAATGGTTCGGGTTTGTGTTCGGGTTGCGGGTCAGGTCGGGTTGACCCGTAAAAAGCACGGGTCAGGTCACGGGTCAACCTGTTTTTGCTTCTGGTCAAAAAAATCGGGTTTGGGTCGGGTCAGAAAATTTTTGACCCTTTTTGCCATGTCTACTTATGCAGTTATGCGCAAAACATGATTTTCCAAATGTTACTATTCATTAGATATTGAATGGTAAATGTTTGTCTTAAATTATCACTTAGCATTTCATGATGTGGACCAATTGGAAAAAAAATTATTTTCATACATCCTTTTAAGTTATTTCATAGTGGAAAGTCACATTTTATAAGTTACTTTTTTTTTTTTAAATAAAAAAAAAAAAAAAAACCCCCCCCCAAAAAACTAGATTTGGGTCAACGCTGGGTGTTTGTGTGTAAAAATCCAAGTTGAAATTAGGTATGGCCCTTAACGGATGTCCAGATCCAAGCATCCATAGTACTAGTTTTGGGTCAGGTTTGAATATACCCTACTCAAACCTGGTCCATGGCCATCCCTATTTCTCATCAATTGCTCTGCCACCAAGCCACTGATCCATCATCACAATCAAAGTGGATCTTCTTTGCATTTGAAAAGAAGTAGCTCTTGCAATGTACACAAGTCCTAAAAATTCTATGTTGACTAGAGTTTGTCATAACGACATTATTTCAAGCATGGTTTTCATAATTTTAATTGATGAACACATTTAGGCCTCGTTTGGGAGAAGGGAATGAAATGGAATGGAAAGGAATGGAAAAAATAATTTTAGAATATTATTCCCTTCCCTTGTTTGGGAGTTTTAATGGAGGGAATAGAAAGCTCATTTCCTTGTTTGAGAGTTTAAGTGGGAGAGAATGGAATGAGTAGGAAGGAACACTCATTCCTCTTTATTCCCTTAAAATCTCAAATTTTCATTCCCCCCGAAATTGGGAGGAATGGGAGGGAATTGAATTAAATTTAATATTTTTTTACTAAAACTCCCAAAATACCCCTATATATTTAACATTTTATTTTAAAATAGGGGTTTAATAGTAATATAGTCATAAAATGATTTCATTTCATTCCCTCCATGTTGCTCCCAAACAAAATTACTTACATTTCATTCATTTTCATTCATTTCTATTCCTTCATTTTAAAACATCCAATCAAGATTACTTAATTCCATTCTATTTCATTCACTTATGATCATTCCATTCCATTCCCTTATGATCATTCCATTCCATTCCATTCTATTCCCTTATGAACTCCCAAACGGAGCCTTAAAATGTGAAATAAATGATATGTGAAATGAATGCATACTATAAGGAGATTAAGAGAATCAATGCTCTTATTGTTGTGGTGATAGAATGTCTCTAGATCTGATTTTTACAAAACCCTCTTATTCTCAACCCTCTTTCCTTCAAAAATTTAGAAAATGTTATTTTTTATAAATAAAAAAAAAATTAACAAAGAAATTTATAGTTTTGTCTTGACTTGATCCTCATTTATGGTCAATTTAGATTGAGAGGGAGTGAGGGAGAGTAGAGTTGGCTAAAAATTAGTTCAATTTTTAATCAACTTTACTCTACTCTCCCTTGCTCCCCTCCCTCCCTTGAATCCAAACAAGGCCTAGTTGACTGGAATTCGGTATTTGTTTTTGTATGGCCGAAACAATTCCTATATGGCTGTTATTTAAACCAACACAAAATAGAAGTATTTCTGTCCTGGGTTGGTCCTAAACGTAAGGATGCATATTGACCACTGTAACTTAATTCTACTATCAATTTTATTTCAGTCTTCTGACTGAATTATATTCCCATATATTATATATATATAAATAAACAAATCAAGTGTCGTAATATGCCACATTTCCGTAATGTTGTCATAATGTTTGCAACATTTCGGCATTTCGCGAACCGAATGGCCCGACAAACTGGCTATATATGAAATAAAGGATTTTCTAAAAAGAACAGGAATAATCAATAATGATATTAGGATACATGTCATAGGATTCATTGTGAATTTGTGATAACAGAGGATCGAGCTTTATTTGCTAAAATACAGAGTCTTCAGTCCATAATGTTTCCAAACGACATCGATCACAAACTTACAACATGATTGAATACATTTGGTAAACTAGGAGAAAAGTATTATTACAAAGTCTAGATGCAGCTAAAGCAACAAGAAGGAAAGCACTCCAAGTCTCCAACAAATTAACACTGAACCACCGATTTTCAACGGTGAGAGAAGACAAAAGGCCTAAGGAAATTCATAAAGGCGAAAAATAGGAGCAAAATTCCAGCAACAGTTGCGGTGCCTCTCCAAAAATCACGGAAATAGAGACTTGTGAAGGATGCCATAAGTTTGTTCCAACAATTCTCATAGTGCCCATGAAGTTGTTCACTGAGTTCATAGTAATGGGAACGATTACCTTCTACAATTTGTTGGGAAAGTCTGTTGATCAGAATTGCCACTGCCTTATTGCTGCCAGTTAACAAGAACCTTTTCTTCCTTTTCTTCGATGTATCCTGCAAGCTCTGCCGTGCTTTTCTTAGTTCGATGACAGGCTCCCTTGAAATATCTCAGTTTCAGTTCTTCCATGTTCTTCAATTTTTCGTCTTTGTGATGAAATGGGCCAATTGAAATTAGCATTGGAGTGTAGGCGTCATGATTTACTTTGCGGAGTTCCGGGGGAACCTTGTAGATGAAACACTCGTAAGTTTGTTGTGGAATGTCTATGATCAACTGATCAAGATCCATGTCCAGGACTAGTGGAAATTCTATAATCAAGTCCTTGCTGCGTTCACAATTCAAGTTCTTCAATTGAATCCGTCAAGCTCTTTCTTCTAGTGACAAAAACAACATTGACTAGCCATGGTAAATCTCAAGTAAATAAGTAAAATAACTCTAGCAAAACTTATCTCAACATTGACAAACGTTCTACAAAACAGTCATAAAATTTCATATCCACAATTGATTTGAAAAACATTGGAAGTATAAAAATAACGAATTATTTAAATTAGATTATCTCTATTAAAGAAATATATTAAATGTTGAAAAGAAAATTATGTGAAAATGATAGTGGTCTTTCCATTATTTCACGTTAGTGTCCACCTTTTCACTAATGGGTTTTGAATTGGACTCTTCTTCCTACAGTCCTACCTACCAGTATTTAAAAATTTCAGGGAGACCACGGTCCATAGCCTTGCTTTTGGAGGAGGTATTACTATTACATGCATCGGGTGCATATATGATATATCCTATCTCTCACATGAGGCTAGACCTCATACACCATCCCCATGCACCCGATGCATGGTAGATTTTTTCTTTGCTTTCGGTATGTTACATAAATTTTATCTCTGAAAATATTTTCAAATAAAATTAGTTATTTTCAATATTCGGTTGCATTGAGAATGCTCTAGAAAATATTTATCGAATTTTGGCTTGTAAGAAAAACTATAGCGAAAAGGAAATCAATATCACAACAAATCAAACTTAAAATCCAAAAGTAAATAAATAAATAAAACACATAGCACCTATTTCAGTATTTCATATAAAATATAACCAAAATTTACTGAGTTCTTTCAATTCAGACAGAATTTTAGTTCATTTCTAGCATATTTCAAATAAAACTCAACCAAATTATTATTATCCTTTTTTAAAATAATGAAATAACTCAATAGCATAGGGGGGTTTCTCAAAAAAGCAAAGATCTTGGCAAAATTAGCTGTTTGGCAAGAGTGGAGAGGGATTGCATTGTGGAGGGTGGGTGGTGGGTGGGTGTCGTGGAGGGGGTCATTGTGAAAAATGTTAACGTTTTATACTCGTAAACAACCAAAAATATTTACGGTTTGACACAGATCGATGTTAAAGTAACACTACTAAGTGTACATTTGGGTTAGAATGAAAAATGAAAGTTATTTCACTATTTAACTTATTTTTGCTACTATGCATAGGCCTCATTGTACTTTTTGGCATTATTCATGGTCTTATTGTATTATTTCAACTAATTTTTACATTTATCTACAATACTTTCAATAATAATTTTTCAGTTTCAGCAAAATAAGCGGTATGGTAAGTCTCAAGTGAATAAGTAAAATAACTCTAGCAAAACTCATCTCAACATTGACAAACGTTCTACAACAATTACAAAATTTCATATCCACAATTGATTTGAAAAACATTGGAAATATAAAAATGAAGAATTATTTAAATTTAGTTATCTCTATTAAAGAAAATATATTAAGTACCGGTTTGGCTTTAGCATTTGCGTCCATGTCTAGACGCAAACGCGTTTCACCTTTATTTTTTTATTTTTTTTTCACCTTTATTTTTTTTAGCCACTTTTTTTTACTTTTCAGCAACTTTTTTATTAAAAATGAATCTCACGATACTATTTACACATTTAAAAATTATCTTATTACAGTATTTTCAGTTTTCAGTTTTTATTTTCAACAAAATAAGTTCTATCCAAACGGACCTAAATGTTAAAAAGAAAATTATGTGAAAATGATAGTGGTCCTTCCATTATTTCACGTTAGCTAGTGTCCAGCTTTTCACTAATGCGTTCTGAATTGGACTCTCCATCCTACCGAAAATTATATGTTGTACCTAGCATATATGCCGGGTACACCATATACCAGCTCCTAGGGATGTCCACGGGTCGGATCGGGTTTGTGCCTAACGCGGACCTGACCCGACTGAGTTGGGTGGATTAAAATGTGACCTGAAATCGACCCGGACGACCTGGCTAGATTTTTTGGTTCCGATCTTGTCAGTTTCGGGTTGTATCGGGTCGGTCTCAGGTTTCATCTCCGGGGCCGATATTTGGCCGGATTTGGCGAGATCTGGATGAAATCTAGCTGGATCCATCGAGATCTAGCCTAGATTTCATCGGATAACGGCGAAATCTCGATGGATTTGGTTTGGTATTCTGAATATTTTGCCGGAAACATTTAACAGTATCGGAGATTGGTTTTTGTTTGGGTCGAGTTTCACGGGTTTTGAAATGCAAAACCGCTAACCGACCAGCCGGGGGTCGGGTTTGACAGTTTGGAACCCACGTCCGACCGCCGGAGTCGTCGGATCGGGTGGCGGTGGGTCGGACTTGGGCGGGTTGGCCGGGTTGAGAGGGTGGCCAGGTCTCCTGGACAGCCCTACCAGCTCCCATCCTATAGTCCTACCTTCCAGTATCTAAAAATTTAGGGAGACCATGGCCCATAGTCTTGCTTTTGGAGGTATTACTATTACATGCAACAAGTGCATGTGTGATATATGCCCCCTCTCACATGGTGCTAGACCTCATACACTGGGCCCATGCACCCGATGCATGGTAGATTTTTTTTCTTACTTTGGTTATGTTACATAAATTTCATCTCTGTAAATATTTTCAAATAAAATTAATTATTTCAATATTCGGTTGCATTTAAGAATGCTTCATAAAATACTTTCGAATTTTGGCTTGTAAGAAAAACTACAGCGAAAAGGAAATCAATATCACAACAAACCAAATTTAAAATTCAAAATAATAATAATAAAAAATCAAACACATGGCACCTATTTCAGTATTTCATATAAAATCAAACCGAAACTTATTGAGTTCTTTCATATTCAAACAGATTGTTAGTTTATTTCTAGCATATTTCAAATAAAATTCAACCAAATTATTATTATTTTTTTAAATAATGAAATAACTCAATAGCATAGGGGTCTTTGTCAAAAAAAGCAAAGATCTTGGCAAATTCGTTGTCTGGCAAGAGTGGAGGGATTGCATGGTGGTGGGTTTTATACTTGTAAACAACCAAAAATATTTACGGTTTGATAAAGATCGATGTTAAAGTAACACTAAACATCCCAAAAAAAAAAAAAAAAAAAAAAAAAAAAAAAAAGGAAAATATTTTATGGAAAATATTTTTAGTTATAAACATGATTGGGGGCAAGCTGGATCCCTTTCACTTGCAATGGATAAATTTCATAGTTTTTTTTTTTTTTTTGAGGAACAGGACAAATTTCATAGTTCATTTTAAATTTTATAAACCTAAAGATATATCTAATACCATATTATTTAAAACTAGCTTATAATAGATTGTACATAGTGATAGTATTACATAGAAGTATAATTAAGTATTTTTGTTGCACTTTCTTAAGTTTAGATACATTAATTTGCAATTAAACATAATTGACACACAATTAAATAATAAAACAATCAATATGACGCTTGATACAAAATTAGAGTGCAATTATAATCTAATTTGAATTCTTGATTAAATTTTCTCAAGATTTTTTCTTTTATATATTATATAAGATTTTAAATTACTTGACTCTCTAAACTATTTGGTCTAGAAAACATAATCTCATTCATGTGGATTTGAAAATGGCTGCAAATGGTGTCCTCTTGATTAAATTTTGGAGTAAGTTTTCTAGTGCTAATGATTGTTGTTTGTCACTTGGAAAATATGGCCACGCCTAACGGTGCAACTGATACTTCACAAGAAAAAGACCTTCAATGTGAAGAGATTATCATTGACATTACAGTCAAGGAGCCAAAGTGGGGCTCTGAGTGTTGCATCTACAGGGTCCCCAAAAGACTTCGCAAGGTCAAGGAACAAGACTACACTCCAAAGCTAGTTTCAATAGGCCCTGTTCATCACGACAATGATGAACTGAAGGACATGCAAAAGCTGAGAAAGAGTTATTTCAAGGAATTCTTTATTTCTCGGACTTGCAAAGACCAGAAGGAGTTTGCTAGCATAGTTAAAAAAAACATAAAAAAGATCCGCGACTGTTACGCAGAAGAGATTTCTCAACCCGAAAGGGAAGAAGATTTGGTGAAAATGATTCTGCTGGATTCTATCTTTATCGTTGAGCTCTTTTGGAGGAGTTATAAAAAGGATAAAGAAAATGATGATTATATATTAAGTAAACCATAGTTAAAGGATGGCATAACGCAAGACTTGAAATCACTCGAGAATCAGCTTCCTTTTTTTATTCTTGACTTGTTATTTCAACATTTCAACAATGGCACTCCTAATTCCTTTCTTAGTCTTGCTTGTAATTACTTTTTTTCCAGCCAGGAGGAATGCCCTAAAAAGGAAGTAAAACATTTCACTGATTTGCAGAGACATTTCTTCCGTCCACCTGACCAGAAACTTATCCTATTGAACATCGACATAGTGCAACAAAGCTGGAGATGGCGGGATTGAAATTCCAAACCAGAAAAAGAGAGAAGCTTGCTTAACGTACAAATCCAAAAGGGTAATAGCTTTTCGGAAATATTTCCATGCTTCAATTGCTCATGGCTCTTGCATTGCTTACCTTGCTTGAAAAAGATTTCACTCTTGAAGCGTATGCAAACTCGCTTGGTAGTCCCACACTTTGTGGTAGATAACAAAACTGAAGACGTTTTTCGAAATCTCACGGCCCTTGAGCAATGTCATTATCCAAATGAAGCTTACATATGCAATTATGTCTTGCTATTGTATTCTCTTATCAACAATAAAAACGACGTGGATTTACTTGTTGAGGAAGGGATTATTGTTAACTCTTTAGGCAACAATGAAGCAGTTGCGGACATGGTTAACAAACTTGGCAATGAAATTGTGGAAAAAAATTCCTATTACCATGATGTTGCTGAAGATCTTAATAAGTACTACCGCAATTGGTGGAATCAAAATATGGCATCCTTGAAAACAGTATATTTCCGGGATATTTGGAGAGGAACGGCAACTGTTGTTGGGATTATAGTTCTTATGGTAACTATCATGAATTTCCTTAGGCCTTTTGTGTTCAAGCATATTTAAGTTTTGTTTCTGAAATATTATCATATTAGTTGAAAGTTTGGCAATGCAAGTGTTGATTTTGAAATTGTCAGTCTGTTCAGTTCGTGTTATTATTTCCTTTCTAAAAAGTTCTACTTTTGTACTTCACCTTTTGGATGCTCCAAAGTCCAAACGTTATTTCCGCACCGATGTAGAGTTCTTGTTTTCCCAAAAGTAAAGTTGTATCCTCTTGGTTCCCAAATACAAGAGTTATATATACCCTTTTCAGTTTAAAATCAGATTGTATTACACCAATAATTGCATTCTTCTGCTGGTAAGTGTGTATAAGATTTTCTTACAAAATAAGTTTTGACAGACCAATTAAGGGTCAAAGAATGTCCATGAAGATTAAATAGGGTGACTTAAGCTGAACCAGGTTCAACCCTCATACCAATGATCCAATTTTTTTTTTTTTTTTGGGGGGGGTGTGGGGGGGGGGGGGGGGGGGGGGGGGTGGGGAACACATGAAATTTCATTCATTTGAAATTGAGATACAACAGAGAGGACAAAATACAGCAGGGAGAACAAACTACAAGCAGCTACAAGTCCCCGTCCTCTAAGATTACATGCCTCACAAAGCTTGGACACACACCTTTCCAAACCTAAGAAACACCTGAAATTCTGGCAGCTCTTGCAACTTCATGGGCTGCTCTGTTGCCACTCCTTTTCAAATGCTGAAAAGAGCACCAGGAAAAAGAGGAAGAGATATCTTTAATGTTCTGAATAATGTACCCCTGCTCACTGCCCAGAACACAATCAAAGATAGCTTGAATAATTGAGAGAGCATTGGACTCCACAATGACATGGGAGATTCCCATTTCTGAAGCAAGTAGCACCCCTTCTTGCAGCGCCATTGCTTCAGTGATCTCAGAAGAGAAAGGCGTTGGAAGAATTTTGTTTGATGCTGCAATGAGGAAGCCCCAACTATCACAAATCACCACACCAATGCTAGAAAGCCTGCCATCGTTTGAAGCAGCACCATCAACACTAACCTTGAAGAAACCCGAGGGAGGAGCTTGCCAAGCCGATGGGGCAGGGGTTGGAGAAAAAGCAGGGAGGGAACAAGCATTTTTATACTCACCAAGAATTTTGTTTGCCATCTCCCAAACCTGCCTTGGAGGAGTTCCCGAGTCATCATGTAAAGTTTGGTTACAATTCCACCAAATGGACAAAGCCACTGCAAAGAAAAGCTCCAAATCATTTGAGGAACCTTTCTCAATAATGTCTAAGGCAATGGCCACTAGTTCTCTGGATGAGGAAGTAACATCAACTGGACAATTGTGCCATTATGCCCAAGTCAGCTTGGCATGATCACAGAGGAGTAGTGCATGGGCAGTGGATTCGATAGCCTTGTCGAATAGAGGGCAGACACTTGAGCAATGAATACCCCTATGACTTAAGTTGAACATAGTGGGAAGGCCATTTACCCAAGTTTGCCAAGCAAAAATTTTGAGCTTTTATGGAATTTTCTGGCTCCAAATCCTCTTCCACGGCAATGTTTTTGAATCACACGATGAGCACTCCCCATCCTCATTTGAGTCCACAAGGCTTGAAGCAATGTGGTATGCGCTTTTGACTGTAAAAACCCCTCGTTTATTTTCTATCCAAATGAGGCTATCTTTGGGTAGATTATAGTTAAGAGGGATTTTTAAAATTGTGCTAGCTTCAAAGGATAAAAAGATAGACCTGACCACTTCTACTTTCCACCATTAGGTATCATTATCAATAAGGGAGGATACCATTGGATAGTCTTCAAAATCTGTTTGGGGCGTAATCACTTTGTAAGATGTTGGCGTTGGTAGCCACTTATCCTCCCATATATGTATTCGTCGGCCATTACCCACCCTCCATCTTGTGCCTTTCTTAATCACCTCAAGACTATTATGAGTGCTTCGCCAAGAATAAGAGGGGTTGCTTCCTTTTTTGGAATTGAGAACATCATCATGGGGAAAGTATTTGGATTTAAAAACCCAAGCCATCAAAGAATTTAGGTTGGTGAGAATTCTCCAACCTTGCTTAGCTAACATGGCTAGGTTGAAAGCTTGGATGTTTCTGAAACCCATTCCACCATGAAACTTTGATTTACACATCTTCTTCCAGTTGACCCACACTATTTTGTTCTCATCATCCCTTTGCCCCCGCCAAAAATTCCTCATCATCTTTGCATAAAGTTTTAGGGAGTTGGAAGCAACTCATTGTGCTTGGGCTACCGCCTTGATAAGAATCTCCCTCCCCCCAATTAATGGAAGCTTTCCTTTCCAACTAGCAAGCTTCTTCGCCACCCTTTCTTTTACTTCTGCAAACACCTAAGCCTTGGATTTTCCAATGATAGTGGGGAGCCCCAAGTATTTGTTGTGCCTGGAGTCTTGCATTGGACCAAGGATATCCAGAATACTTTCCTTTCTCTCTTGAGGGGTGTTGGGCCTGAAAAAGATAGAAGACTTGTCGATATTAATTTTTTGCCCTGAGGCCGCTTCATAGTTGTTGAGGATGTTGACAAGCTTTTGACATTCTTGGACCTTTTCTTTACAAAAAAGGAGGCTATCATCGGTGAAGAAGAGGTGAGTGAGTATTGGGCACCCTCTACCAATAGAAATTCTATTGATCTGCTTGTCTCTGGTAGCTTTATGAATGAGTGCTGAAAGGCCATCAACATAAAAAAGAAAGAGGTAAGGGGAGAGGGGGTCTCCCTACCTTATGCCTCTTGAAGGGGTGATGTTTCCACAGGGCACGCCATTAATGATAATTGAATAAGACATAGAAGAGATGCAATTCATAATAAGGTCCACCCATTTTTTAGCAAAACCCATTTTAACCATAACCTCATGAATAAATTTTCATTCAACTCTATCGAAAACCTTACTCATATCTAATTTAATTGAAATGTAATTATCCTTCCCTTCATCTTTGTGATTCAAATAATGCATGAATTCAAAGGCCACTAGGACATTATCCGAGATAAGACAATCCGGAATGAAAGCACTTTGATTTTCAGTGATGATACTTGGAAGGATTGATTTGAGTCTATTGGCTAGGACTTTTGATATGAGCTTGTATGCAGTGTTACAGAGGCTGATTGGACGAAATTCTGCCATTTTAGAGGGCTGGTTGGTTTTTGGAATGAGAGCAATATTGGTTTTATTAATTTCAGTTATGGGAATATTTGAGTTCAAGACATTTAAAACCATTTTTGTGATATTTAGCCCCACAATGTCCCCATATTTATGAAAAAAGATTGCAGACAAACCATCAGGTCCGGGTGCTTTGGTTGGGTGGAGCTACTTAAGCGCATTGGTGAATTTGTCTCTTGTAAAGACCTTGGTAAGCTCAGCATTCATATCATCCGTAACACACCTAGGCAAAGCACAAGTGACCTCACTGATTCCACTTGGAGAGGAAGTGGAGTAAATCTTCTCAAAGTAAGATATTGCAGTGGCTACAATGCTGTCCTTACTCTCACACCAAAAACCATCATTATTCCATAGCCCCAAAATGGTGTTTTTTTTTTTCCTTCTTTCAGAAGCTCGAGCATGGAAAAACTTTGTGTTTCTGTCCCCTTCCCTATACCAATGTGCCTTGCTACATTGCCTCCAAATTGTCTCCTCACTATCCAAGAGATCATTAATTTCCCTTCTAAGCTGGTTAACTTCAACCCCCCCCCCCCCCTCCCCAGTGCCTCTGTCTTCAATGGTAAGTGAAGTGAGAGCTCTTTTCTTTTCTTGAATTTTCTTTGGAATATTACCCACCACATTCTAGTTCCAAATTGTTAGAGCAGTTGCACATCTTTGGAGGTTGGAGACAATCCCTTCCGGAGTGGTGGCAAGGGTGCCTAAGCTCCGAGTAGCATCAATGACTTCTCTACAATCTTCCCTTTTGGCCCACATAGCCTCAAAATGGAACCGGCGTTTTCTTTTATAACCTGGGAGGGGGGAGTCTGTGGTGAAGAGAATATAATGATCTGATGTTGATTCGACCAAATGATGCACTTTTAGATCCTTGAAATGATCAAGCCACTCTGAGGTAGGCAAGGCTTTATCCAAACGGAGCAAAATTCTGTTACTCCCCTCTTTCATATTACACAAGGTGAAATCAGGGCCATAATACCCTAAATCCTTAAAGCCACACAAGTTCACAACCTGTTGGAATCTGTCCATTTGGCTTTAAGAACGAAGGACACCTCCTGCTTTTTCATTCATTGAAAGAATTTCATTAAAATCACCACAACAAACCAGGGAAAATTAAATTGACTATTGAGAAAAGAAAGAAGTTTCCAAGAATCTTCCTTGAGATGAGTCTCTGAATGCCCATAAAACCCAGTGAACCTCCATAAAAAACCATTGCCTGATTCGGTAATAACCGCATCAATGTGATAGTCTGAATAACTTTTAATTTCCAAATTTGTGTCACTGGATCAGAGCAGAGCAAGACCACCTCAATGACCCCTACTAGGAACAATTAATCCATTCGAAAAACCCAGCCTATATTTTACTTTCTCTATACGTCTACTCTTTATTTTTGTCTCTGAAAGGAAGACAAGTTTGGGATTCTAGTGCCGCAAATAATCACGGAGCAAAAAAACTATTCGGGGGTTCCCAATTCCCTAACAGTTCCAGCATACGGAATTCATTGCTCCTGGCGGTGTTGCGTAGCAGCCACCGTCGATCTCTCTAAGTTGTTTTGTGCTTCAGTTTGGTATGACTCACATTGCTTCTTTTGGGGTTTGTTTACATTCTCATGCAGACAATCATGCATTGCTACTCCTTTTGAACCCGAAAGTCCAGTTGGACTTTGTGTTTGCATGTTAGTGTTTTGAGTTCTCCTTCCTTGGGCCCTAGCAACTCTTTTCAAATTTCCTCTCCTCGGGCTTAAAGAAGTGTTGGTGGGCTCATTTGTATGGGAGGGATTGTTTATGGGTTTCTTTGGGTTGGTTGGCTTTCGGGCCTCAAGTGGGTGCACATGAAAGCCCACAATAGAAGGATTAGCTTCTGTTTCATTTCCCGCCTCTACAAGCTTTTGGGGATCACATGAGTGCTTTTCTACAGAGGGTGCAGGGTTCAAGGAGCGTACCGTATCGCCCTTTCTTTGAATTTCCGCTGACAGCATAGCTAACGTGTTGCCTTGTCCCTGTTTCATGCTTTTGGGGCTTGTGTAATTTGACTGAGCTGATGAGAGCCCCATCTGTTCCATTCCTAGGCTCGCCGGACTAGTACTCATCGGAATATGCTGATTACCGGGGTCCACATCCATTCTTTCCTCATACCCACTGTTGCTTGCAGCTTTTGTTTTTCAAAACCTCATTTGGAACCATTGTTTGTGGTAAATATTAGCTCTGATACCATGTTAAATGGACAATATTATCAAAAGCAATGTGTTATACCATGTTGTGTATGCTAGAGTGGATGCGGAAGAGGAAGCATAGAATAGGAACACTGAGAACACGAGGGTTACGTGGTTCAGCCTTGACGGCCTACATCCACGGAGGAATCCCTTAAGGGCTACATCTTTATTACATGAGAGTGTAGTACAATAACCTGTGTTACAATGAACCCTAACATGAATATATATAGGCGACTAAACCCTAGACTACTAGTACAAGCAGGAATGGGTTTGGGCCTATTACATTGGGCTAATATGACTAATATATATCTCTAACACCCTCCCTCAAACTCAAGGCGGAAGCTCGATGAAGGTTTGAGGTTGGATAAGCATGAGAAGATCACTTGGAGATGCCTTGAAGAATGCCTTTGAAGAAATCACAATGAAGAATGTGCCAATTGACCAATTTAGGAGCTTCAAATGAAGAAAATCGGAATCTACGCGAAAAACTGAGCAAGATAGGCCCTTTTGGAAATTTTGACTTTTAATTAAAAGTCAACGCAAAAGTCAAAGTCAACTATAGTCAAAGTCAACAGATCAGGGTCAAAGTCAACGGCTACATGGACCGGGTCGGTTTCGGGTTTCCAGGTCGGGTCACGGATCGGGTAGCAGAGCCGTTGACTCATCCTGATGACGTGGTGCTGACCTGGACTAGGGCTGACGTGGCAACAGCTTGCGTGGTGCTGATGTGGCAAGATGACGTCATCAGATGACGTCAGCAGCAGACTTCAGGTGCGTGTGGCGCGTGAGGGTATTCCACCGGCGCGTGGAGAACTCCGGAAGGTGCGTGCGAGCGCATGCGACGAAGATTGATGCTCGGACTTCGGGGTTTGGCAGATCGGCGAGCTACAAGGCCGTCATGGTGACGCATGTTGCCGGGGGAGGATCTGCTCCTGAGGAATCCGAGGCGGCGCGTGAGCTATAACGGAAGCGCGTGGTGGCGCGTGAGGCTGCCGTTGGTGGCCGTGTTTCTCGGTTTTTGTCGCGGGAGGTCGTGGAGCACGTCTGTGGTATTGGTTTCATCAGGCGAGGCATGGATTTGCACAGATCTGAAAAGTTAAGTCACGGCTTTGCTTGTGTTTGTGGATTTTGGACACAGCACTGAGCCATGGTGGCTGCAAGATGCCGTGGAGTCTAGATCCGGCAGACAAGCATGTGTGACTTTTGATGGTGGTGTGCACGTGAGAATCTTCTTTGCTTGCTAGAGATGTTTGTTTGATGCCAAGAACGAATCTGGCTCTGATACCATGTTAAATATTAGCTCTGATATCATGTTAAATGGACAATATTATCAAACGCAATGTGTTATACCATATTGTGTATGCTAGAGTGGATGCGGAAGAGAAAGCATAGAATAGGAACACTGAGAACACGAGAGTTACGTGGTTCAGCCTTGACGGTCTACATCCACGGAGGAATCCCTTAAGGGCTACATCTTTATTACATGAGAGTGTAGTACAATAACCTGTGTTACAATGAACCCTAACATGAATATATATAGGCGACTAAACTCTAGACTACTAGTACAAGCAGGAATGGGCTTGGGCCTATTAGATTGGGCTAATATGACTAATATATATCTCTAACAGTTTGCTCGAAGCTAGTCCCCATATTACCTGTAGCCTTTGGACTCCCCATATTAAAACCTAATGTCTCTGTTGTGGTCCCACAATAATTCAAACCTAACGTTTTGCACTCCCTATTGGTACTAGTGCCGGCTCAACAGCTGAGCCTTAGACCCCCACTTATCCAATTAATTTTATTTTTTTTTGGTTAAAGGTTTCATGTCTCCATTAAACCAAAAACAAAAATCCCGAAATTGTACTAATAAAAAAAATCCAAAAATGGTAGAATAATAGCTAATTTTTTTAAAATGAAAAAAAATATATATCTATATATGTGTGTGTATGTTCTTCACAAATATTGAGCCAATAGAAATCCAATACAATTGAAATCCTAAATTATTGTTTTATTTTATATTTTTTAAAATTGTTATGAGTTAGAATGAATGTACCAAATAATTATTGAAATCAATTAGAATGTACCAAGTTGTGAGTGGTGGAATTGTAAATTCATATGGACCCACCACTTTTGTTTGACCACTCATGACTTTCTACATGAATAAATTGTGATAAAAGTTATGGTAAAAGTTGTAATCCTAGTATTTTTCTTTTTCAAACTATTCATATACAACTTGTGAACTTATCATACTTGTTTATTCTTATTTCTCATTATTTTTTCCTAGGTGCAAACTTTTACCAAGGGCTATTAATTTTAACAACCCCATGAACAAAGATGTCAACTGCACCAATGAGAGACTTGTAGCCAAGATATGTGTAACTTAGTAGAATAATAATCAGTTATCTCTTATTAGAAAAATCAGAGTTTAAATCATTCTCTCCATTATTATAAATAATTGGATTAGGAAAAAAAAAAAAATTTGCCAATCGCAATAAATTTTGCATTGGCTTGAGGTATTTATTTATTTTATTAACAATTAGTGAACAATATTGATTACCATGAACTCAGTGAACAACTTCATGGGCACTATGAGAATTGTTGGAACAAACTTATGGCATCCTCCACAAGTCTCTATTTCCGTGATTTTTGGAGAGGCACCGCAACTGTTGCTGGAATTTTGGTCCTATTTTTCGCCTTTATGAATTTCCCTAGGCCTTTTGTCTTCTTTCACCGTTGAAAATTGGTGGTTCAGTGTTAATTTGTTGGAGACTTGGAGTGCTTTCCTTCTTGTTGCTTTAGCTGCATCTAGACTATGTAATAATGCTTTGCTTCTAGTTTACCAAATGTATATATATATGTTGTAAGTTTGTGATCGATGTCGTTTGGGGGACATTATGTACTGGAGAGTCTGTATTTTAGCAAATAAAGCTCGATCCTCTGTTTTCACAAATTCACAATGAATCGTATGACATGTATCCTAATATCATTATTGATTATTCTTGTTCTGCTCCAGAAACCCTTTATTTCATATATAGCCAATTTGTCGGGCCATTCGGTTCGCGAAATGCCGAAATGTTGCAAACATTATGACAACATTACGGAAATGTGGCATATTACGACACTTGATTTGTTTATTTATATACATTACGGAAATGTAGCAAGCCAAGGGGTCTAAGATCACACTCAGGTAATGAAACCACAGAGAGTGTACCCGCTCTGATACCAATTGAATGTTCAATATATGTGTAAAACACTATAAACGTTTAGACCCCAATTTACAAAACATCAATTCAAGCTTAATATCAAACAATGTATGTGCGAAAAATGAACATAAGCTTATAATAGAATTGATAAATAATCTAAATCAAATAAAATCACATCCACAGCAGAAATTAAATGACAAAGATTAGGGGAAGAGAGATACAAACACAAGGACAACACAACGATGTATTATTGAAGAGGAAACCAAAGCGCTCAGCGTAAAACCTCTCCACCGCCCTCCAAGTGGTCAATAATCCACTAAAGAATGAAGTTGGGATACATGAACAGCAGACCTCCAAGCCTAATCTACCTAGTGTACCTAAACCCTCCAAGCTTCCTGTTCCGACAAGGTTGCGCCGAACCTTTGTCTTCTTTAGCTTACAGGATTCCGCTATAGCCTATAGCATCAACTAATAACCATTAACCCTTCCTAACTACTTCCTAAAGCACCAAAAAGCCTTCTCACAGATGTGGGTATGGTGAGTAAAAGATTTAGCCAAGAACCTCTCAATGATGTAACAATGGAGAGAGTGAGAGTAGAGGAATTTGAAGAGTCTCTATGTAAAGATTGTGGATGAGTCAATCTTATTTTTCTCTAGGTTTTTTTCTCAAAATTCTCTCTAAAAGCTCTTTACATTTTGTGGGTATAAGGGTCTATATATAGTGGTGTGAGTTTGGAATGCGAAGAGTCATTTTTTTTTTTTCCAAAACAGAGCTAGCTGGCGACTTGACCTCGCGACTTGACTGAGTCGCAAGTTCAAGCCGTGAGTTAACTGAATGGCTAGTCTGGATTTTTTGTCCTGTAGTGCTACAGCTGGCATGACAGTTCAGCTTCTCTGCATGCTTCACTCGTGTGCATCTTCTGATGGCCTACCAGTCGCGAGCCACCCACGAGATCCAATTGCGAGTCCCTACTTCACTGCACAATCTTAAGTATTTCTTCACACTCTCTCACACACTACCCTTACATGATTCCCACATAAATACAAGGTTTCTAAATGCTGAATTACAAGCAAATTGGGCACGGAATAAAGCCAACAAAATGGTTGATTAAATTCAACCTTACAAATTGTAACTGCTTGTTTTGATAATAGTGGATTCTCGGGAGTGGTGACCTTAAACTCACTCGGCAGGGTTTTGCCTCGATGGTTTTCCCCATTCATAAACAAATCACTTATGTCAAATTTATTTTCCACTGCATTTAACTTAGTTTGTGATTTGTTTGTGCTACCACGCTTATTGCATGAAATTGAATCTAATTAATTCACTTGGCTAATTAATTAATTAATTTACCAAATGAGTCAATGCATTCTTGGCCTATCAAACAGGATGTATCTATTGGAACCTGAGATATTGATATGCATAGACTTACATTTACCATAATATTTGTATGTTCTTGCATTTCCAAGTATTTGCACACATATTCATTATATTTATTGAAGGAAGTTTAATTTTGCTCTATCATTTGTAAAGTGTTGGTGGTCATTGGCACTAGAAAATTGATTCTATGCACTAATTAATGTATGACCTCCATGTAACAAGTAAGTTTTACATTTGAATTCCATCTCAAGTGTAGATACTGTATTGTGTTTGCCATCGATTTGGGTGTAGGACTCCAGAAATTCCAAAAATATCAATTTTTTCATCGTGGGACTACGAAAATATCTAGATTGATGTGGCACAACACGTTTGGGCATCGAAGCCCTCAAATACATTTTTAGGTTAAAATGTCCAAAATGCCCGTAATCAACCCTAGGTTGGCCAAAAGTCAAAATTGGTCAAAATCACTCCAAAATCCTTTTTTTTTTTTTTTTTTTTTTTTTAACATCAAACCTGAGTTATTTGGAGATTTTCGTCACATTTGACCAACTTTGACCCGAAGGTGACTCTCAAGTGTGCCAAAAACCCTAATTTGATCCAACCATCAGAATGGGTTGAAACTAGTTTCATTGCGAATAGCATCGAATTCCCTTTCCAATAACTGCTTATGGGTCAAAATCAAAGTTATAACGGTTGAGATATCTTGAAGTATAGGAGCTAAAATCCTAATTCTAAAATATTAGGATGTAAAATACAAATATTGAAATTTCAGAGTGTAAAATCCAATCACCTCCAAACTTTAGGGTTGTAATTTGCAATTTACCCAAAAAGAAATTAGAAATTTAATTGTCTGTTTAAAACTAGGTTCAAATGTTAGGAGCTTATTGTAATTTCAATTGATAAAATTGGCTATTAAATGAATTATTTCTATTTAATTTGAAAATAAGTACTGTATTTATAAAAGAATAAAATTTGGCTACAAACTTGGTTTTAAATTAAGACTATAACTGCACTTAGGCTACAATTAGTAGTATTTTTTGTATCTCAAATAGTTCTACATACAAAAAAAAAAAAAAAAAAAAAAAAAAAAAACTTTTATTTGTTCTCTAGTGTCATTCCTCACATTTAAAAGTTCTTTAGCAATTGGTTACCAAACAACTATCAATTGTAAAGAACTTTACCATTGTAGTTTGCCAAACACTCTTAAGTCATAACGCTTATTATCTTTTCAATTAAAGCACTTGATCGCAAAAGCTGTACAACTAAAACTATATAGTTAAAGCTCTACAAGGGAAACATTCATTGGAACTCTTACGTCTATAATTGAGATTTGAAAGACGAGTCAGGACTATGAGAGTTATTGACATATTAGAGGATATTTGTTATTGACAAAAATTTGTATAGAAAAGCTAACGTAGTGAGGAGATTACTCTGGGAGGGTTCAAAGTTATGGCTCTAATACCATAACAAAAGATTGCAAACTAAATTGAAATCATGTCATAAAATTTTACATTAGCGAACATGTGTTTGTATTAATTAATTGAGTTTGAATTCTATAATGATTTCTTATACAACCTCATATTTTTATACCCTACCTTGCCATGTCTTATCTTATTCAAATGGTATATTAAATAATTTTATATATAAACATAATCATAATAATTACCATAATTATGAGGGTTTTAGTTAACTCAACTAGTAAAGTTTCTGATAGTTGAATAAAAGATTTGTGATTTAATCCCTGTCTACACTAAAAAAACTAATTGGTGTATTGGTTTGATAATAAAAAACTATTATCAAGAGTGGATGACATAGATTGAAACTTTTTAAAAAACAAAAATTATCATAATTATTATATTTCTTATTTGGAAAAAAAAAAGAAAAAAAAAAGCAGTAAATCACCAAAAAAAGAAAAAGAAAAAAGAAGAAGACTAGTGGTCACGTGAAATTTTGTATTAACTTTTGTACCCAACAAATTCAATGATCCTAACCATTTCAAAAAAAAAAAAAAAAAAAAAATTCAATGATCCTAACTACAAGTTTGGTCCACCTTTTGTATGCATTCAATATTCACAATGGTCCCATTAAAAAAAAAAATCACAGTGCCGCCAATCATTTGGCACGCATGTGCATCTATCTAAACGAGTGTGCATTTAGTACTATTGACAGACTTATTGTGTAACTCATTCAAAAAACACATTTAAAAAAGAAATAAACTATTTGGGTGATTCACCCAAAAAAAAAAACATTAAAAAAAGACTTATTGCTGGGTCTTGTTTCTTCTATTATGTGTGAATAAGATGTAAAAGTAAACCCTTCTCAAAAAAAAATGTAAAAGTAAACGGTCAAGTCAGGTGTGAGTGGACTGTGGACCATGTTTTTCTTGCCGTACACAAAGTAACCTTTAGCAAGTCTTCCTTTTTTAGTCAACCGCACGTTAATTATCGTGTTCGGGAAAATGACAGCAGCAATGGTCCTCAATATGACAAATGAACCCCTTTTTTTTTTTTTTTTGGGTGGTGGGAATGACTAATGAACATATTAGTGCAAGTTTCACGTTGCATAAAAATAATGCTAGATCTGTAAAGTGTAGGATTGTACGTTTACACTGTTGTTCGTGGAAAGTTAATATAATTGTACTTATTTGCATGAATAAGTAAATTGTTAGTGACTTTAACAATGTTAGAGCATCCACATCAGTGAATGTATAATTTTTGTTCATTTTGCTAGAAAAAATTTATTTTTTCTATTTTACACACTTATTTTTACAAAACACCAACATCAGTTTTTCTGTTCTATACATTTATTCAATAAAATATTCATTCTCGACTCAATACCCAGCCACCATCAACAATCAGAGCAACGACAATCAAACAACGAGATCATACAACCCACTGATCAAACAACCCACTAATCAAAACCCAGCCAGCCATGTCATCGTTTCCCGACTCATTTACTCAACCCAACGACACCTCTTTCTCCGCCAAAGATGACGCGTTCGCGTCATAGCCAGTCTTGGAGATCTACGCCAATGAAGTGATTGGTAAGGACTTCAATGGAGGGTTTCCTAGATAGGACGGTTCGATTTTGCCCCCTCCGATGGAGATAGAGCCTGAGGATGGCTTCTCTCTCAAGGAATGGAGGAGGTACACTTTCGAATTTCACTTTGTTTCTCTGATAGGCGAGAGATCAAGGCAGTGGCTATCGACGACGGTGGCAAGAGATGATTTGATCGACGAGAGATTATATGGTTTGATGATTTGATCAAATGAGAAAAAGGAAGAGTGAGGTTCTTCGGTTAGAGCAGGAGAGTGAGCTGAGAGTGAGAGCAATAGAGCCAAGGAGAGCAAAAAATTTACTAAAATATTAAATGCAAGTGCTACAGTAACCGTGCATATATACATGGTTACTGTAGCAATTGTACATTTATGCACAATTTTACACCCACTGATGTGAGTTTTTTTTTTTTTTTTTTTGGGTCAAAATGTATAAAATGAAGTTTTTTTTTTTTTTTTTTTTGCATTTTGCAAGATTTTGCATCCACATCAGTGGATGCTCTTATACATATTTGTTTAATCTACAGTATAAAATATAGATGAATAATAAATATAAAAAAAAATGAAAAATATTATACATAAATGATCCATAAAATTTGGTTGCCATATCTTTTTTTTTTTTTTTTTTAATTGTAACTTTAAAGCTGGAAAAAGGTGAAAAATATCGATTATGATATGTTTGTAAATTGACTAAATTCAAAAATCTTAGTATCACATAAAATATTACAATTTTTGTCATAATTAAGTGTTCTGTTTGGGAAAAGCCTATTCAGTTTTTTGTTAAAATCTTTTTAATGAAAATATACTAAATTATACTTATACCTTAAAAAAAAGTGAGAAAAAATGAAAAAAAAAATTGAAAAAAGTATGATTTGAAAAGGCTGTATATATAGAAGATAAAAGCTAAAAGTTGAAGCCCATATTAAACAAACTCTAAAATTCCACGTAGAAGATTATAAACAGTAAAAAAATTATAATTTTTTAATATAAAAATTTAAATAATGATTTTATACGAAGTAACAAATTACTAGCCACACCATACCATCACATGTTATAATTGGGACCAAAGTTTTGGTGCTTTATTAGGTAAAAAATTACTCCCGTAGACTTGTTAGAATAATGTTATCATAAGCATGACGTATTCTTAGCTTCCAGAGAGAGAGAGAGAGAGAGAGATCACTCTATAAATAGGAGCCCAATAAGTGCTATCAAGTGCACAATATATTTTCTTTTATAATTGAGTTTTAGGTATGAGCACTGCAGAGAGAAAGTGAAAGATCCAAATTAGCAGAGCTTACTTCATCAGGCATAATCTCTAGTTGACACTACTGTCCCTTGGAGTTTAGAATACAAGAATTCTTTTCAAGATAAAAATTTTGCAGGTACTTTACTCCATCCTTTCACTTTATTTTTTGTTCTTCAAGATAAAGTTTATCCAAAAACTGATCATTTGCTAATTTAATTGAGTTCATATAAACTTTGAGATTTTAATTAAAAAATATTACCTTGCAAGGTGGGTCTCTAAATATTTTTATACGAATTAAACTAATTTCCTTTTTTAATTTGTTAGATTCGAACTCATATTCTTTCTATGGGAGAATTGGAAATATTCACTGACTTACCAGACTCTTGCCTTTTCATTTCCTCTTTTCCTTATTCTCTCCAAATCTCGATGCAATTCTCTTTCTATGTTGTTGCAACCTTGTCGATCACCACAACAAACCTTCACCCAAGACCCATAAACCAGTTACACATACAGCCACCAAATTGTTCAAAACTTTACACTTGTCTCCTACGAGCTGAGATGTACGACAAACTCAGTAAGGAGAACTCTCTTGGATAGGAAGAGAGATCCAAGTTTTGAGTTTGAAGTCGGTGGCCTTTAATTCTTCTAATCATGAAAATATCAAGTTTTGATGAGTGTTTTTTTGGCTTTTTAGTTGATCTATACCGTTCGTATTCTGGTGTTGTTTTTATCCCCTTGCTCTGTTAAAATTTATTTTTATTTGTATAATAACTTATTATGAAGGATAAATTTTTCTAATTGGTAAACTTTTTACAATGTATTTATCAAGATTTAATTGTAATTTTTTAGCAATAAAAATGAATTTAATTTTATTCCTTCAATTTTCATTTTTTTGTTTTAGCGATAAAAACCTTTTTCTTTCTCACAACAATATCCTCTCCTTCTTTTTCTTATTACGAAACAAGTTTTTTCATTTAAAAAAAAATCAATTATTTAATTTTAAATAAAAATTTTCACATATATTGAGAGATCAATAATGCTAAATTATTTCTATCTTTTCACTAAAAAAAATGCCAAGTTATACTCTAGCACACTCTTTGCATGATGGTTACTGTTAGGAATTTAAACAAAATTCCAACCTGTGATAAACAAAAAAAATAGAGAAAACACACGTCAAAGAAAAACAATCACACGCACAAAACAGTATTTACGTGGTTCAGCAATTTGCCTACGTCCACGGAGTTGCAGGGATTTCACTATTATCAGGGAAAAATACAAAGTGCGGCTACAGTGTTTTTTTTCTCTCTCTAAAAAAAACACAACAACAGTAGTAGTCTAAAAACCCTAATTATAAAAGCAGCTTTTATATCCTACTTATAGGGTTACAATGGGCTAAGTCAAAAATAAACTAGGCTCCACAAAGCCCAACAAATCTCCCACTTGGAGACTAGTTCAATCATCAACATCAGCCGCTATCCTTCAAAAGCAATCCCTCATCCCTGCAACTCATCCTCCTGTCCTCAAGCTAGAAGACCAATTGAAGCTGCACACAGCTTCAACTTCTCAATAGTGACACCCTTAGTCAACATATCTGCTGGGTTCTTAGATCCACATATCTTCTCAAGTGTTACTAACTTATCTTCAACAAGGTAACGGATAAAGTGGTATTTTGTTTGTATATGCTTCGACTTTGAATGAAAAGCCGAATTTTTGGCAAGAAAGATTGCACTCTGACTGTCACTGTGTATAATGCCCATTTCCTGCTTCTTACCCAATTCATCTAAGAAACCATGTAACCAAATCATCTCCTTTCCAGATTTACTTGCTGCAACATACTCAGCTTCTGTAGTAGACAAAGTAACAATCTTTTGTAGATTTAAAGCCCATGATATAGCTGTACCACCCAGAGTAAATACAAACCCAGTAGTACTCTTTCTACTATCAATATCGCCAGCAAAATCAGCATCTACATAACCTTGCAACTTCAAACTTGCACCTGTGAAGCAAAGACATGTATCTGATGAACCCTTCAGATATCTCAGAATCCACTTGACTGCCTCCCAATGCTGCTTTCCAGGCCTACTCATGAATCTGCTCACAACTCCCACTACATGTGCAATGTCTGGCCTTGTACACACCATAGCATACATCAAGCTGCCAATAGCTGAGGCATAAGGCACCTTGCTCATATGGTCCCTTTCTTCTTCTGTCTTCGGTGACTGTTCTTTGCTCAGTTTGAAATGACTACCCAAGGGTGTGCTCACTGGTTTAGGTTCATTCATGTTGAACCTGCTGAGAACTTTCTTCACATACTCTGACTGTGAAAGCTTCAATGTATCATTAGCCTTGTCTCTAATGATTCTCATACCAAGGATTTGCTTTGCAGCTCCCAAATCCTTCATTGCAAACTGTTTTGACAATTGCTTCTTCAGATTATTAGTCTCCTCAATGCTAGACCCTGCAATGAGCATATCATCTACATACAACAGTAAAATGATATAAGAATTGTCAAAGAATTTAACATAGCAACAATGATCAGCTTCACATCTCTTGAACCCAGTTTTATGCATAAAATTATCAAATTTCTTGTACCACTGTCTAGGAGCTTGTTTTAGGCCATACAAGCTCTTTCTCAGTTTGCAGACTAGATTCTCTTGTCCCTGAACAATGAACCCTTTTGGCTGAATCATGTAAAGGTCTTCCTCCAAGTCACCATGAAGGAATGTCGTCTTCACATCTAACTGCTCAAGATGTAAGTTTTCTGTAGCCACCATTCCAAGCACTAGTCTAATTGTTGACATCTTCACAACTGGAGAAAATATCTCTGTGTAGTCAATGCCTTCCTTCTGCTGGAACCCTTTAACAACTAATCTGGCCTTATAACGTTTGCTACCATCATGCTCATTCTTTATTCTGTATACCCACTTGTTGTGCAAAGCCTTCTTTCCTACTGGCAATTCAGTCAGTTCCCATGTCTGATTCCCCAATAAGGAATCCATCTCATCCTTCATGGCTAACTCCCACTTGCTTGAATTTTCATCTTGCAAGGCTTCATCATAACACTCTGGCTCACCACCATCAGTCAATAGTAGATAATTTAAAGCGGGTGAATAATGCTGTGGAGGTCTAATGTTCCTGGAAGATCTGCGGACTTCAGCTACAGGTGTACTCTGATCTACCTGTGAATCTGCATTCTCCTTATTTTCTTCACCCCTTTTCTGGACAGTACTTTCAGTCAATCTATCTAAGTTGACAAACTCAGATTTCTTTTGATCTATCTCTGCAATATTTGATACTACAATTGACCTGTCCTTGTACATAACATATTCATTAAATATCACATTTCTACTTCTGATGATTTTCCTGTTTTGTTCATCCCAAAACCTATAGCCAAATTTCTCATCACCATAGCCAATGAAAAAACATATTTTAGACTTAGCATCAAGTTTACTACGAGTATCAGAATCAATATGAACATAAGAGACACAACCAAAAACTTTTAAATGGGAAAACTTTACCTCTTTACCACTCCAAACCTCCTCAGGAAGTTTGAACTCCATGGGAACTGATGGCCCTCGGTTTATCAGGTAAGCTGCAGTGCTAACAGCATCAGCCCAGAAAGTTTTTGGTAGTCCAGCATGCAACCTCATACTCCTAGCACGCTCATTAGGAGTTCTGTTCATGCGCTCAGCCACACCATTCTGCTGTGGTGTCCCAGGAATGGCCTTCTCCATCCTAATTCCCTGTGCAGCACAATACTCACTGAACCCTCCATCTATGTACTCTCCTCCATTATCAGACCTCAAACATTTTAGTTTTAAACTTGTTTCTATCTCAACCATGGCCTTCCACTTCTTAAAAGTTTCAAATACATCAAATTTATTTTTCAGAAAATAAACCCATACCTTTCTGCTTGAATCATCAATGAAAGTGATGTAGTACCTTGAACCTCCAAGGGATGCAACCAGAAAAGGCCCCCACAAATCAGTGTGTACTAACTCCAATTTTTCTGCCTTCGGTGTCCTGCCAGTTTTCAAAAAACTCACCTTTTTCTGCTTTCCTAAGATGCAGCTTTCACACATGTCAAAATCAATGGACTTCAATTCTGGTAGTTTTCCTTTTGACAGCAGCATCTTCATCCATTTCTCACTCATGTGACCAAGCCTGCGGTGCCATAGGCTTGTATCAGTACTTGCATCAGCAACTGCAATTGTGTCTCTTGGACTTGAGGTCATATAGAGAGTGCCAGTCTTCTTTCCACGAGCCAATACTCTAGCTCCCTTTGTAACCTTCCAAGTACCACCAACAAATAGTATTGCATGCCTTTCATCATCAAGTTGTCCAACAGAAATCAGATTCCTCCTTAGGTCAGGAATATGTCGAACCTTCTCCAGTAACCAAACAGACCAATTGGGTAACAATATCCAGACATCTCCCATACCCACAACATCCAAGGCTGAACCATCAGCCAAATACACCTTACCAAAATCACCTGCAGCATAGTTCTGTATGATTTCTCGGTGTGGAGTGGTATGAAACGAGGCTCCTGAATCCAAAACCCAATCATCAAGTGGACTGTCTACTGCAAGAAGTAATGCATCCTGTACCTCTTCTGTTACAACATTAGCAGAATCATCTTCATTCTTCTTCTTAGGACTTTTGCATTGGTTCCTAAAATGACATGTTTTCCCACAATTACAGCATTGTACTTGTTGGCCTGATCTAGATTTACTTCTGTTCTGATTAGTATTTCTGGATTTTGATCTGCCTCAATTTGAATTTCTGTTATTACCTCTGCCTCTTGTCTCAAGGTTTAGGGCAGAACCAGATCCTGAGGTTTCACCTGCATCTCTTCGCGAATCTCCTCAGTCAGAATTAAATCTCGAATATCATTGTACTTGAGCTTTTCCTTTCCTGTAGAATTACTTACTGCCATCCTCATTGCCTCCCAACTATTTGGCAAAGAAGCCAAGACGATCAGAGCACGAATCTCATCATCAAAATCAATTTCTACAGACGACAATTGATTTGTAATAGTGTTAAATTCATTCAGATGTTGTGCTACTGATGCGTTCTCTGCCATCTTCAGATTGAACAGTTTCTTCATCAGATGCACCTTGTTGTTTGCTGACTGCTTTTCATACATACCAGACAAAGCCTTCATCAGATCTGCTGTGGTCTTCTCCTTTACAACATTGTGTGCAACAGACCTAGACAGAGTCAACCTGATAACTCCTAGTACTTGTCTGTTAAGAAGAGCCCATTCCTCAGCCTTCATAGCCTTATGTTTTTCCCCTAGAAGCGGCAGATGCAGCTTTCTCCCATAAAGGTAATCCTCGATTTGCATCCTCCAAAATCCAAAGTCTGTGCCATCGAACTTTTCTATTCCAGACGCCTTTCCTGCTTCCTCTGCCATTGCTCTCACTCAAACCTAACCCTAGGCTCTGATACCAGTTGTTAGGAATTTAAACAAAATTCCAACCTGTGAGAAACAAAAAAAAGAAAAAGAAAACACACGTCAAATAAAAACAATCACACACACAAAACAGTATTTACGTGGTTCAGCAATTTGCCTACGTCCACAGAGTTGCAGGGATTTCACTATTATCAGGGAGAAATACAAAGTGCGGCTACAGTGTTTTTTTTCTCTCTCTAAAAAAAACACAACAACAGTAGTAGTCTAAAAACCCTAATTATAAAAGCGGTTTTTATATCTTACTTATATGGTTACAATGGGCTAGGCCAAAAATAAACTAGGCTCCACAAAGCCCAACAGTTATTTCGTCAATATAAGTGCTTGTAAAGTATGAGAGATAAGAACCGAAATTTAAGTCTCCAAAAAAAATGGTTTAAAAAAAATATCTAAAATATCCTATCTTTTAACTCAAAAATATTAATGATAATAATGTCAAATTAGAAGAACAAGCAGTCCGTGTGAACGTGTGAACGAAGTTGAGTCAAATCAAATTTTTATTTTATATATATATATATATATATATATTTTGCATTTTGTCCAAAAATACAAAAAATTTAGATCACAAAATTAGTGATAACTTTTGGCTCAAATACCCCACATGGTTAATTATAAATGGTGGAAAAAAAATAATAAGTCTATCTAAAAGTGACAAATATCCAATCACAATTTACTACATTAAATAGTTGTGAAAAAAAGTATGGGAGTTGTTAAAAAGAGTTTTACCTTCTATTTTTTGTCTAAACTTTTTAGCAAATAATCTAATTGTAATATATTTAAGGTAAAAGTTACCAAAAATTATACAAAATTTAGATAAACACTATATGGATAACCTACAAAAAAGTAAGCAATTTACAAATAGACACTTATTGTTTGATCAAAAACATTTTACATCATTTTATATATTATCAAAATTATTTAATGGTTCTAACTATTGTTATGAAAATGGTTCTATGAGCATTCACATTAGTTCGTCTAAAATCTTCCTTCTATTTTAATATAGAAATCAAAATTTTTTTTTTTTACACAAACACTTTACAAAAACACCCACATCAGTTTATCTATTATACACGCTATTTTATTTAAAACATTTTTTTTCCACTTTTTTTATTATTTCACACCTTACCCCACCTAACACTCTTCTTCTTTTTTCTAACACACGACAACCTTTCTTCTTCTTTTCCTTATCTCTATTTTTCTTGATACAAAATTGGAGTGCAATTATAATCTAATTTGAATTCTTGATTAAATTTTCTCAAGATTTTTTCTTTTATATATTATATAAAAATTATAAATTACTTGACACTCTCTAAACTATTTGATCTGGAAAACATAATCTCATTCATGTGGATTTGAAAATGGCTGCAACGTCTTGGAATAAATTTTGGAGTAAGTTTTCTAGTGCTAATGATTGTTGTTTGTCGCTAGGAAAATATGGCCACGCCTAACGGTGCAACTGATACTTCACAAGAAAAAGATCCTCAATGTGAAGAGATTATCATCGACATTACAGTAAGGAGCCTAAGTGGGGCTCCGAGTGTTGCATCTACAAGGTCCCCAAAAGACTTCGCAAGGCAAAGGAAGAAGCCTTCACTCCAAAGTTAGTTCCAATAGGCCCTGTTCATCACGACAATGACGAACTGAAGGACATGCAGAAGCTGAAAAAGAGTTATTTCAAGGAATTCTTTTCTCGGAGTTGCAAAGAACAGAAGGAGTTTGCCAGCATAGTTAAAAAAAAAACATAAAAAGGATACGCGACTGTTACGCAGTAGAGATTTCTCTACCGAAAGGGATGAAGATTTGGTAAACATGATTCTGCTGGATTCTATCTTTATCATTGAGCTCTTCCGGAGGAGTGATGCAAAGGATAGAGAAAATGATGATTATATATTAAGTAAACCATGGTTAAAGGATGGCATAACACAAGACTTGATATTACTCTAGAATCAGCTTCCCTTTTTTATTCTTGACATGTTATTTCAACATTTCAATCCTAATTCCTTTTTTAGTCTTGCTTGTAATTATTTCTTTTCTAGCAAGGAGATATGCTTTGAGAAGGAAGTAAAACATTTCACTGATTTGCAGAGATATTTCTTCCAACCACCCAAACAGAAACCTGGAGATCCTATTGAACATCGACATAGTGCAACAAAACTGGAGATGGCAGGATTGATATTCGAAACTCAAAAAGAAAAGAGAAGCTTGCTTAAAGTACAAATCCAAAAGGGTAATAGCTTTTCGGAAATATTTCCATGCTTCAATTGCTCATGGCTCATGCATTGCTTACCGTGCTTGAAAAAGATTTCACTCTTGGAGCGTATGCAAACTCGGTTGGTAGTCCCACACTTTGTGGTAGATAACAAAACCGAAGACCTCTTTCGAAATCTCATGGCCCTTGAGCAATGTCATTATCCAAATGAAGCCTACATATGCAATTATGTCTTGCTATTGGATTTTCTTATCAACAATAAAGACGACGTAGAGTTGCTTGTTGAGGAAGGGATTATTGTTAACTCTCTAGGCAGCAATAAAGCAGTTGCCGACATGGTTAACAAACTTGGCCATGAAATTGTGGAAAAAAATTCCTATTACCATGAGGTTGCTGAAGATCTTAATAAGTACTACTGCGATTGGTGGAATCAAAATATGGCATCCTTGAAAACAGTATATTTTCGGGATATTTGGAGAGGAACTGCAACTGTTGTTGGGATTATAGTTCTTGTGGTGACTGTCATGAATTTCCTTAGGCCTTTTGTGTTCAAGCATATTTAAGTTTTTTGTCTGAAATATTATCATATTAGTTGGAAGTTTGGCAATGCAAGTGTTGATTTTGAAATTGTCAATCTGTTGATCAGTTTGTGTTATTGTTTCCTTTCTAAGAAGTTCTACTTTTGTACTTCACCTTTTGGATGCTCCAAAGTCCAAACGTCATTTCAGCACCGATGTAGAGTTCTTGTTTTCCCAAAAGTAAAGTTGTATCCTCTTGGTTCCCAAATACAAAGAGTTATATATACCCTTTTTAGTTTAACATCGGATTGTATTACACCAATATATAATTGCATTCTTCTGCTGGTAAGTGTGTATAAGAGTTTCTTACAAAATAAGTTTTGACAGATCAATTAAGGGTCAGAGAATGTCCATGAAGATTAAATAGGGTGACTTAAGCTGAACCAGGTTCAACCCTCATACTAGACATGGCAAAACGGGCGGGTCGGGTCAATCGGGTCGCAGGTCAATCGGGTTGCGGGACGGGTCAAGTTGACTCGTATTTTTCAAACAAGTTCTTTTTTTTTTTTTTTTTTTTTGGGAAATAGATGCAATTCGTCAATTGTTTCTAAGTTTCTTAACTGTGATTAAATTCTCACTGGTAATATTGTTACCACTTACCAATTACCACTAAACACTTATACCAAAATTTGGTGCAACTCTTGTTCCAGCTTTCTAGAAGCTAGTTTTGGTATAATTTTTGATCTGTTTAAAGTAGGAAGCGAAAATGAAGGTGGCAAGTAAAAAATGACAAAATATAATAGAGTACATAACATATTAAGTGAAGAAGAAAAGTAAATATTTTATAAGAATTACACCTCAATCTCAATCTACTCAACGTTGGTAGATGTGGCAAAACGGGCGAATCGGGTTGGATTCGGGTTGGGTCAATCGGGTCGCAGGTCAAAACGGGTCATTTTTAAGCGGGTCAAACGGGTCGGGTCAGAAAATTTTGACCCGTTTTGCCATGTCTATCTCATACCAATGATCCACTTCCTACCCCTTAGGAAGAAATGGAAGGCTTTTGATGTTGGTTTCAGCCCTCCTTATTTTGAGATTATCATCAAAGATGAAGCTCTTGTATCCTCTTTGTAGTTCTGTTTGGTCTTGTGAATAAAATTCTTGTTCATAAAAATAAAATAAAATAAAAAAACCTTAAACCCTAAACCCTAAACCCTAAAGGAAGAAATGGAAGGCTAATGTCTCTGTTGTGGTCCCGCAAGAATTCAAACCTAACGTTTAGCACTCCCTATCGATACTAGTGCTGGCTCAATGCCTAGGCCTTAGGCCCCACTTATCCTACATTTTTTTTTTTAAGGTTTCAAGTCTTCATTAAACCAAAAACAAAAATCCCAAAATTATACTAAAAAAAAAATTAAAAAAATGGTAGAATAATAGCTAATTTTTTAAAAGGAATATATATATATATATATATATGTGTGTGTGTGTGTGTGTGTGTGTGTGTGTGTGTGTTCTTCACAAATATTGAGTCAATTGAAATTCAATACAACTGAAATCCTAAATTATTGTTTTATTTTTTATTTTTTAAACTTGTTATGAGTTAGAATGAATGTACCAAATAATTATTGAAATCAATTAGAATGTACCAAGTTGTGAGTGGTGGAATTGTAGACCCATGTGGATTCACCACTTTTATTTGACTACTCATGACTTTCTCCATGAACAAATTGTGACAAAAATTATAGCAAAAGTTGTAGTTTTAGCAATTTTCTTTTTCAAGCTATTCATATAAAACTTCTTGAAATTATCAAATTTTTTTATTCATATTTCTCACTATTTTTTCCTAGGTGCAAACTTCTACTAAGGCGTATTAATTTTAACAACCCCATGAACAAATATGTCAACTGCTGTGACCAATGAGAGATTTGTAGCCAAGATATGTACATATCTATGAGGGATTTACTTTTGGCATTACTTGAAGACATATGAGGACATCTTCCGTTAGTTCTAAAATAGGGTTTAGGTAGAGTTATTGTATGTATTGCAAACAATTATTGTATGGAAGGAGTTTGAATTGGATACTTGTTTTATTTTTTACTTGTGGAATCTATAGATCCTTTTTTATAAATGTGTTGTTGAAATAAATGTGTTATTCAAATGTGAGGTTTTAATAATGTAATGACAGGTTACAGGTTAATATCAAAGTCATGAAAAAAATAAAAACAAAAAATAAGTTTTAGTGATGAGTTTTTTCGTCACAAATATAGCAAACAAAAATTGTTTTAGTGACGAAAATTTCGTCACTAAATATAGCAAAATTTTGTAAGAAATAGTTTTAGTGACGAAAATTTTCGTCACTATATGTGCCTGGATTTTCTAAAAAATAGGTATAGTGACGAATTTTTTCGTCACTATATATACCCGAACATAGTTTTAGTGACGAAATTATTTGTCACTAAATATGATTTAGTAAACTAAAGTGTTTTTAGTGACAAAATATTTTCGTCACTGAATAGTGTTTTTAGTGAGGAAAACATTTAGTGACGAAACGTTTTTGTCACTAAAAGTTTTTTTTTAAAAAATCAAATCGGACTTTTAGTGACGAAATTTTTCGTCACCAGGACTTTTAGTGACAGGGCTACAGTGACGAAATGAGTTTTGTCACTAAAAGTCTAATTTCATCACTAAGGGTCCTTAGTGATGAAAAACTGGATTTTTAGTTACGAATTTTTTCGTCATTGAAAATACATTTTGTTGTAGTGTGTGTAACTTAGTAAAATAATAATCTGTCATCTTTTATTAGAAAAATCAAAGTTTAAATCATTTTCTCGATTATTATAAATAATTGGATTATAAAAAAAAGTCAGTTGCAATAAATTTTGCATTGATTTGAGTTTTTTTTATTTTTTTAATAATTAGTGTTAGTGGGGGAATGGAAGGTGGGGTTGAGTACCTAATTAGTAATTACTTCAATAATACTAACTTGGTGCATCTATGGTAGACACTCATTCACAGTAGAACTTATCATGTGTGCATACCTCTCTTATGAATGCAACTAGTTCAATGCAACTGGTTCTCTGAACAGGACAGACTCTGGTCCTATTCCTAGCTACCCTTCTTTGAGAATAAGATGCAAGTGATTCAGGTCTTGTGATGTTTACCAAAAAAAAAAAAAAAAATCAAGTCATGTGTGAGTGGATCATGTATCTGTTCTGGTCACTATACAAAGACTAAAACAAGTAAAGAAAACATTAATCATTCATGGGGTGTGGCCCTTCTTTTTTATTGTTTTCACCTACCAGCTTTTGAAGTTGAAAGTGACAACATCAATCATTCTTCTTCTTTTTTTTTTTTTTTTTTCTTTTTTTTTAATTTTTAATTTTTTAATTTTTTAATTTTTTTAATTTATGTTTTATATATATATTTTTTTAAACTAAAAATAGTTTTTTTTTTTTTTTTTTTTTTGGTATGGACCCATCGACCCTATGTTCTATAACGACAATAATTAATAACATGAGTATTACTAGAGTAACAATGAAACGTGTTACCACTCGAATCCCATAACTCTTGCAAGCATGTGCGATAGGGCAACAATGACTTCCTATGGTTGAACCACACCCTTGGGTGGTTATTAACCATTCTTGTCTTCAAGAGGAAAAAAAGAAAAAAGAAAAAAGAAAAAGGACTATGGCATTGGTTCTTGTTACTAATGAACAACTTAATGGTTGTAAGTTTGTCAGGAAGAGGTCATTGTTATAAACAGTTGTCCTCGCTCTATTTTTTGTTGTTATTTTTGTTATATTGTTTTTTGTTTTTTGAGACGTGTTTGTTCTGGTTGAGAGACAGAGAGACAGAGGGGGTGGGGGGATCACTCAATAAATAGGAGCACAAGAAGATTTTAAGAATTGCTATGAGTGTACAAAAGTACAAGATTTTTTCTTTGATGAGCAAATTTTAGCCATGAGGAGAGAGAGAATTAAAGGTTCAAGATCTCTATCAGATTGTGATGTTTCTTTGGGTTCTTTGCTCCATCCTTTCACTTTATCTTTGTTCATATTAAATTTGCAGGTTTTTTTCTCCATCCTTTCATAGTTTATTTTGGTTTTACAAGACAAAGTTCGCCAAAACATGATAATTTAGTAATTTAATTGACTTCGTATTTTGTAATTTGCAACGTGTACTTCGGGATTTTAATTAAAATATTGCAAGATTGGTTTCTAATATTTTTAATTAAATCAGGTCATGTGTGAGTGGATCCTGTTTCTCTTCTTTTCACACAAAGACTAAGAGCAAGTCATTTTTATGTATGGCCCTTAATATTTAAAGTGACAACAAATTAATGGCGTGTTGGTGAGATGGTTAAAGTTTGTGACCATAACTATATTGAAATCATGTGAGGCAGACTTAGATATAACTTTTATAATCTATATATATATATATATATATATATAAACTAAAGTGTAGCATTTACTGTTGTTACACTCCAGTTAAGTCACATTAGTGGCCACATCACCCACTTATTTCCAACAAATTTTCCTTTATTTTTTTACTCTTCTTTTTCTTATTGATTTTTTACCTTATTGTTAGATTTTCTCCAACCTTTACCTCCTTTTTCATTTCTCCACTACTCTTAACCTTAATGTAACTCTTCCTTTATCCCTTCATCTTCATTTTATTTTGACATTTCTTATCCCCATCCTCTTACTATAAATTTCCAATTCTACTTTGGGTTGATGCAATTTGGTTTTGTTTTTTAAGTTTTTTTTTCATTGTTAAATGTTATCATATTGCATTATAAATATAATATATATTATATAGCATGACTTGGATAATTTTTTGTAATTATAATCACATCGTTGTTCTACTTTTATCTTTCTATTTTCTCACTTACATGAATGGGCCATTAATTTCAATTTTTTTAAATATATTTTGCTCAAATTTGATAGTGTTAGTGAAACTTTCATTAGTTTATTATGTTTAATATGGATTAGAATTGTATGGGCACTGAAAGTGTAAATGCAGGCACATACACCTTTATGTTTTGGTTCTTTTTTTTTTTTTTTTTTTTGGCTGAAAAACACTGTTCAGTGACAGTATAGTAAATGTAAATGTAATAAATTCGAATACAAGGGTGCCTTTTTTGAGGTTTACTTTTCTTCAAGGTGGAACAAAATGGACCAAAGTGCTTGCATATGCTTGAAGTGTTTCTCACTATGTGGTCCAAGATGTTGGATTAATAGGCCAGCTCCCCTCCTCTGTGCCAGCAAGCTCAAAAAACATTCCAAAACACCCCTTCCTCTCTCAAACCCTCTAGAACAAACCTAAAGTAAGATTGATGTTGTTTTTGTTTTTGAAGGAGATCAAGAGCCATCAAAAGTTCATAGGACAATCCAATAAGACAACCCAATAGGCACGGACTACATGAATCAGTTATGAAATTATTGTATGTTTAGTCATAATTAAACCACTATTTGAGTTTCTTTTATGTCTTTTGGGGGCTATTGGGTACCGCAGAAGATAGTGAAGTCCCTTTTTTTAATTTTCACATATACGTTTTTTTTTTTTTTAATTTTTATTATTATTATTATTTATGAGAAGGTTCACATATATGTGAATTTGGGGTCAATTACAGTTTGTGTTCACCTAAAATATATTACTATATTATTTAGTATCAGAGCATGATATCAAGCCAGATCGAAACACAAATACCCATTGCGATTTCTAATAAGAAATATGAATGATTTGTTTGTCTCCCTTCAATATAACACTTTTTTTTTTCTTCACCTATACGTTTTTTTTTTGTTTTTTTTTTTAAATAAATCAAATCAAACTTTATTTAAATCTTCCTTTTTTTAGATCATGCCTTTTATGTTAACAAATCTTCATTTTTCATAACATGCCTTTTAGGTTACTAAGGGTACGTTTGGTACACTGAATAAGGATTACAATAAGAATTGTAATCTTTATTACTAGGAATAAAATGTGTTGTAATGTAATAACTAAACCTATTCATTAGTTTGGTTCTGAGTTATAATATTAGAATGAAACTTAACATTTATTTTAGGAAATTTCTTACTTGTACAATTATATCTCTTTAAAAATTGTTATTTTTAAATTTAAGAGAGATATGTGTTATTTTTTATGATTTTTTTATTTTTATAATTGTTAGATGTATATGAAAAGTTTGTTTATTTGTAAATATATTAAGTTTTAAAATTATTGTTCTTACTAAGGAATAACTAATACAACCTTTTAAAGATGAATAGTTATTCCTCATTTTGAAGAATAGCTATTCATAAGGAATGATTATTCATTGTAATAAAAACATAACCAAACTAAAGAATAACTAAACCATAGGAATAACTATTACATTACAGCGTTTATTACAGTTTACCAAACATGCCCTAAGGGAAAAATTATTGGGAAATATGAATAAAATATTCATGAAGTAATTAAAGGAGCTTTTTTTTTGGAAGAAGTAATTAAAGGAGCTTAATATAGTGAATAATTATTAAAATGGTGGGAGAAATAAGAATGATTTGTTTGCCTCCCACAATGTAGCACTTTTATGTTTTTTCTTCACCTATATGTTTTTTTTAGAGTAATGCTAGAGATACAAACTTTTTTTTTTTTACAAAATTTTTTACAAATTGTTGATGTGGTGAGTGGTTATTGGTAAATGAAAAAGTAATATTAATGGTGGATCTAGATGAAAACCAATAAGAAGTTGGCCACATCATCATTTTGTAAAAATGATGTAAAATAGTTTGTAGTCATAGAATTACTCTTTTTTCTAAGAGTAATGCTAGAGACACAAACTTTTTTACAAAAAATTTTACAAACTGCTAATATGGCAAGTAGTTATTGGTAAATGAAAAAGTGATGTTGCCCACAACAATAGTTTGTAAAAATGTTGTAAAATTAGTTTGTTGTTGTAACATTACACTTTTTTAAAAATCAAATCAAAGTTTACTTAAATCTTCCTTTTTTTTAGATCATGCCACTGTTGATGAATCATTATATTTTATAACACTATTTTGAGTTAATACGATTTGATAGTGTGTTTTGAGTTCTCCATCATAAGTCCTCTCTCTCTCTCTCTCTGTCTCTCTCTCTCTCTCCTCTCTTATATAGCTTTTGTTTGTTTTTTGTTTGATATAATACTTAGTTATTTTGAAAGTTAGAATTTGAATTTATACCAAAATATAATCTTGCTATCTATTTGAATGTGTTTGTTAACTATTTGAGTAATATCATGTGTAATTTTGTGAAAAGTTTTGATTATCATGATAATCTCCTTTAAAAGAATGAGAAAATTGAATAATATATTTGAAATTTAAAGAGTTTAGTTGTAAAAAGAAAAAAAAAATATTGAACGTACCATAACATAAATTAGAAACATATGGACCAACTCAAAAAAAAAAAAATATATATATATATATATACACATATATCAATCAAACACACCAAAAATATTAAAATGATATATTTTTAAAGATGGATGGATGAAAAATAATTTTAGAAATTGTTTAATTTATAGGAAGAACAAATTATCTTCCACAATATTTAAATAACAATTTATACATTATACCACAATTACAAAATATTTATTTATTCCCACGCATCACGTGAGTTTGCGACTAGTACATATAAAAATGCTCATTAAATCTTGTCCAATCTTGAGCATCAGTATTTAGGCTTTCAATTGTAAAAATATGTTATATTTTAGCATCAAAGCACAAAATCAATGCATTATTCGGGCTTCTAATTGTAAAAAATTTTACAATTGTGCTACAGTATCCTCTTATATGTATGAGGGTACTATAGCGCAATTGTATAATTTTTAATTAATTTATTCTCTCTCCTCCCACTCTCTGTCTCTTTCTCTGTATCTCATTTCTCTTCTCTGATTTTTTTGCTCTCTTGTTTGCTCTCTTTGTCACCACCATCGCGAGTGGTGGTCATTCTTTCCAAACCCAAACTCTTAACCTCTCTCTTTGATCTAGTGCCAAAATTCCTCTAGGTGGTGCTATGCCCACGGACTAGGTGGAGATCGATCTTGTTGTGGTTGTGGTGATGAGTTTATGCTGTGTTTGGTGGTGTTGAATCTTGTGGTGGTGGTGGGTCTTGCATTGGTGGGTATTTGTTGTGTTTTTGGGTGAAGATTGAGTGGGTTCACAATGGGTTAGCGATGGAGATCACAGTGGGTTTGCGATGGGTTATTGGGGGAGATCAGGGTAGAGGTCGTAAATCAGTGGTGGCTGCTGGGGCTATATTGTTTTGGCTTTTGATTGCAATGAATTTGTTGCTTTTGATCACTGTGGAATATATATATATATATATATATATTAGTGGTTTTGATTCTTGGATGGGTTTTGAGTTGTTGGTTGGTTTTTTATTTTTTATTTTTTGGAGATAAAAAGCAGAAATTTCATTGTTGCAAAGAAATACAAATATGTAACAACCCTAAGAGAAGACCATCAGTGGAACCAAGAAATTTGATTTGCAAACCAGCAGGTTATGCAGGAACTAACACAAGGCCGTAGCTGTTACATTACACAAAGCAAAGCTGATTTGCGGTCCAACAATTATGCAAAAAAAAAAAAAAAAACACACACACACACACACACACACACAAAGACCATTGCATAAATTACAAGAAGCAACAAGTAGTACACGAGCAGAAACATTCAATTGCTTGTTGGTTGGCTTTGATTGTGGAGGTGGTGATTGGTTTTAGTGTGAGTGAAGAGAGAGAAAAGGTGAGGAAAAGAGAGTGAAGTGAAGAGAGAGATGGTGCAGAAGATAGAGAATGAAATTGTAAGGTAGAAATTTATCAACCATCTTGTTGGCTTTATTCCGTGCCAATTTGCTTGTAATTTAGCACTTAGTAACCCTGTATTTAGGTGGGATTCATGTAAGGGTAGTGTGTGAAGAGAGTGTGAAGAATTGCTCAACTTTGTGCAAAGAAGCAGGGACTCGCTGCTAGGACTCACGACTGACTCGCGGCTTGCAAGCCGCCAACTGCTACACACGTGAGAAGCATGTGGGGAGCTGAAGGGTCGCGCCAGCTGTCGCACTACAGGACAAAAGTCCCAGGTTGGCCAGGCCGTTAACTCGCGACTTGGACCAGTCGTGAGGCCAAGCCGCCAACTTGTCCTGTTTGGCAAAAACTGTCTCTTCGTATTCCAAACACACACCACTATATATAGACCCTTATATCCACGAAATGAAGAAAGCTTCCAGAGAGAAAATTGAGAGAGAAACCCTAGTAAAAAAACAAGATTGCCTCATCCCTAATCTTCACTAAGAGACTCATCAAATTCCTCTACTCTCTTCCTCTCCATTGTTACATCCTTGAGAGGTTATTGACCAAATCCTATTCTCACCACACCCACGTCTGTGAGAAGGCCTTTTGGTGCTAAGGGAAGCAGTTTGGGAAGGAACCAATGGTTATTGGTTGATGCTATGGGCTATAGCTTAATCCGGTAAGCTAGAAAAGAAAAAGGTTCGGTGCAAGCTCGTTGGAGCAGG